>VMRN01000025.1:855381-912666 GCA_010277015.1 Poeciliopsis turrubarensis
GGTGATTGATTAGCTACCTAAGCTAACACAGCGGTGATTGATTAGCTCATTTTAGCACCTGCTCCACTGATGATATGTTTGAGTTGGTGTTTAATTTACTTATTGTGTAACGCACCAAATTTTATATCACAGCTGTTACAGTTGTCAAAGACAAGCTAGCACAACTGAACCTACGTCCCTCTCCCGCTTTATTTATTTGTCTTGAAACCGTTTCCTGACCTTTTGTCTGTCATAGTGTCAACAACAGCAAATCACTGCATCCCTTTTTCTTTCATATATCACATTTAAGATTTAGCGCGCTATGTTGACAACTTACAATGTCGATATGTTCTACATTACTTTTATGGACAGAAACTCGACAAGTCATTCACAAATATACATTTTATGTCCACACAAATGCATATAAAATTGCGTTTTGTGGGTTTCTGGGGTGTTGAAACACTTTTAGTGCACATTTCTCCAAATCTCTATCACGACAAAAAGAAAACATCCTGCCCTCTACCGAGTGTGGCGTGTAACTGAAAATATCGACCTAACCCAAACAATTTATTAAACTTTGGTTCCGCCCTGGAAACTTTTGCAGAACCTTTAAATTATTTTTATTGTTTTAAATGTGCATTTTAAAACAATAGCATTTATATGTACATATTACAATCAGACTTATAAAATTCTTGAAAAAAAATTCTAAGTTTGAAAAGACGTACATTACCAACTAAAATTAAAATACTTGTAATTTTGAAACTTATAAATTTCCAAGTTTAATCTTAAAATTTCAGAGTTATTTGTTTTAAATTTTGGACTTTAAGAGCTCAGATATTTTCTAATTTTTTCCAGAACATTTCTGAGATTAATCTAAAGATTTTTAAATTTGTTCCATCTACAATGGACCTAATAAACCATCACTGCTATCTTCACTATTCTAATAAATCATAAATAAATATTTGATTCTATCTTCACTTTGTGTCTCCAGCTTCTTCGTTGAGCAACAAACACCCAATTTTTGGCTGTTTTAAAAACATAATGAAACAAATTTTAAAACCTTTAGCTAAGGACATAGTGACATCCATCTTTCATTAAGAATGATTAGATATCACATCTATTCAATTTAAATTGATCAAACATTCATATTCACATTTTATGCATGTATTTATGTGTTAAGGCGTATTATTCATGCCAGCATGTCCATGTTTATGTGGGTATTTTTTCCCTTTCAGTGTTCCTCCTTTGCTTTTCTTCTTCTTGTGTAAGATAAATAATTTATCCTTCCCTGTGAAGCAGAGAGATGAAACAAGCGTTCATGAAAAGAAATAAAACAGTCATGAGCCTTAAGTTTACCCCGTGCATTGTCTTATTTCCGTAGAGGCGCACACACAAATCAGGCCTCATCAGCTGTGTGCAGGCAAGTCACAAGATTGAGCAGCAGCATTTGCATTTTGCTTAGAGTGCTTGGCACACAAACAGAATCTCTTGTTAGTGAGTAACAAGAATAATAGATGACATCCTGCTAAAACATCGACACATCCCTTAGAGCCGGAGAGCTGCTTCACGGCATCAAAAACAACAGCGGGCACCAAGGATGCCTCAGCACGTGTAATTGGTGTCTGAGATGAATACATGAATGTTTTATTTCATATAAACACTTTTTTTAAAAAGAAGGCGGTATGTTTTTGAGCGCTGAAGTGATAGTGCTTCCACACGTCAGAGAGTATTGGCTTAGCAATGCTTTCCAAACTGAGCTACTTAACACCTCAGGCTTTCTGGTAATACCACACTCCTCCTCCTCTCCCTCCCTCGGCCTTCCTCACGGGGCGGGGGGTGCTGAGTTGGTCGTCCATGAAGGTTGCTGCCTCAAGGAAAAACACAAACCTGCTAAAAATACCAGCTGAAGCTCTATGTCGCTTCTCAAAAACAATACCATTCATTGAAAAAGTTGGACGGTCTCTGCCAGATGGTGCTATTATCTCATTGCAAAGTGTTCATTGACTTTTCTCCTGGAAGTCGTCTTAACACCCTGTTAGCTGATTATTCACAAATCTCCTTGTGAAGAAAGACGAGGATGTAAGAAGATAAGAGCCTTACTCTCTCCAGGTGACGCGCCGCAACACCAAACACGGGATTCGTCTTGTTTGCTCGAGAAGTTGGAGAATCCAGTGGATTTTATTCAAGTTTATTTGCATAGCACATTTCAGCAACAAGGGAGTTCAAAGTGTTTTACATGTAGATCCATTTATCACCAACTTCAACAATTTGCATCATTTATTTGCCTATCCATCCATTTACCGTCTTCCACTTCCCAAACAATCCAAATTTTCCAGGCAAACGAACTGGGGTTTGATTAAAATGGACATAAGAGGGATGGTGTGAATGCACAACATCTCTCGGGTTTTTCACACCTGATATTTTGGTAGATTCGGTTCGATTAGCGACCAAAATTGCAACATAGTGTGGTTCTCTTTCACAGTTTATGTGAAACAAATCAAACCCTTTGAAAAACCTGTTCCCCTTCTCGCCTGTGGGGGCGCTGCACCAACAACCACTGAAGGAAACGCTGAGTGAAAATGTAAACAAAAATGGAGTAGTGTCAGACTTTAGGATTTCTCTTTCTTTGGCAAAAGTCTGCGAGCCATTTCTCCTGCAAGCGCTAGACTCCCGCGTTCATTTTCGTTGTTTTTACCCAGAATGCCCTACGCTGAAGTCCTTTTCCTGCTTTTGGAGCGATCTCCGGTCAGCGTGGTTTTCACTCGAATGGGACCAAAATTCAACTGCACAGTCACACCTCACCAAACAAACCGCTTTGTAGACAAATGTAAATAAATTAAGGATACATAAAAATATTAGTAGGTTTTTCCATTTTGTGTTAAAATTGAGGATTTAACATCTTAAAAAACTATTTCAGGTTGTGATAAAAGAGAAGAAACATTTCCCGCTTGCATTTTGTTTTCGTTAGACAATGATCTGAAGATCATTTTTGATCGGATGAAAACAAAGCGTATGCTGATCTCACCCAATGCAATATCATTAGTGTCCTCTTTTATTCCTCCCACCAAATCAATCCTCCTATCTTCCTCCCATCCCCCCATCGTACAGCATCAAACGAATGATCGGAGAGAGGAGGAGAAAAGGCTAAAGAAAGAAGAGAAAAAGATGGAAAACATGCGGATGTTCTCAGACTGAAGCCGGATGTATTGATCTCATGATGAACTCAGAGGCCAAAAACAAACAGACCTCCGGTTAGGCAGCTTTGTGGCTCAGCCGACCAGATCCAACGAACCAAACAACAACCACCCAAAAAAAACAGTTAAACCGTTTCTGCGGGAGGGATTGCAGCTAAGAGCACCTCATCAAATACTCGGCGTAAGCCTCTGTGGATTTCAGATTGCTGGTGTCCACCGACGCCTGAGCTTTATCCTCCGCTAAAGGAGGCGAAAGAAGCACCGGCCTGAAGCGGCGAGGGCTATTTCTGCGCCTTAAAGATCTTAATGTGGCCTGACCTTTGAGACTGAAGGCACGGGGCGAGGTGGACATGAAAGGGCTGACACAGAGCGCAGTCATCCCTGCTGGGGGGAGAGAGCAGAGAGACTCAGCTTTCCTTTACACACACCGCCTTCTCAATCTGTTTTTACTCTAGATTTCATATTTATCCAAAACGCAGGAGGCCACACATCTCTCTGCTGCTCCTGCTAACAGTAAAGGTGACCTATTGTGTCTCTTTGAACGTGTTAGCATAGGTATTTGCTATACAAAACATGTTCATTACAATTTTTTTGCACAAAATCTTCCTTAGATAATGAGATTAGAGATGCAGCGACTGCAGTTTTCTGGCCAATCGCCAATTATGATCTATAAAAATCCCAACATACCGATTGCGATTTTAGCTGATACCAATGTTTTTTGTCGAAATGTCACTAAATATAGCAAGAAAGTCACTTTGTTGGCAACAGTGGGGTGACTATTACCTGGACACATGACTTTCTAGTCAAAGCTCTCTAATGGGAGAAAAAAGAGGTCACTGGTGGATTTTTAGACCTTTGCTGAGGTAGATACGATTGGAGAATAAGAACTTCTTCCTATGCATGTATCGGCTGATCACTCATCTCCCAAAATTGATTAAACTGGCACAGATAAATAGGCTGAACAACAAACCTGCTCCCTTAAATGAGATTTTAGTCTGATAAGTTTTAGGACTCTGTCACTTTAAATCCAAATAAGCTACTGCTGAACACACAAAGTTAACACTCAAGCACAAAAATGGCTGCAAGCAGGTGTGCAATTATGCAGCCATACATCTTTGAAAAGCAGAAGTTGAGCCTCCTGCATAACCAGCAACAGCTGTGTTTCTATTGGCCATATAATTTTGCGAATTGGAATTTTGAGAATAAATTGACTTGCTTCAAAAAAACATGACTTCCGGAAAAGGTTTTGCGCTCGCTGAGGTGGTTTTATTGGTTGTAACAAAATGTTTGTATTCTTCAAGACTACAGTGGAAACACTTCTTTAGCATCACATGAATCACATGATTGGCAACCGGATGTTAGTATTGGCAGAAATGAAGAAAGGATGGAAGTAGTTGGAGAGTGATGGAGGGGCTTGTTTTTTAATAACGTATTGCGTGAAAAAATTAATTCATTAATTTATTTGTGTTTCACATGTTTTTATTTAATGTGCTAAAAGGGCACAATTACAAAATTGTATCTTTTGGGCACTAGCGTAATATCTGGAAAGTTTGTAATGGAAATTCAGCCAAGAATGCAACAAGTGGTTTCTGGATGGTGTCAACAATAAAACACAGTTTCTCTTTTCCAGCAGCCATTGTACAGGGCATGCAGTGGAAAACCAACTGTGTTTTGTTTTAAATCTGCAGTGTAATTAAGTGTTCTCCATTTATGATTTTGTTTTATGTACTTAATGTTCTGCTTGTAATCTTTCTTGATTCTTGAAAAGTGTCTTAATTGCTTAGAAAAGTGCTATGTAAATACAGTGTGTTATTATTATTATCATAAAACCAGTTTACATAAAATCCTGAAGCTTAGCTTGGGTTGCTAGGTAACGTGCGGAGATCCGAGGTTGCTGGGCAACATGCTGGGCTTTGCTGGGGTTGCTAGGTAATGGGCAGTGCCTGCTGATTTGCGACATTGCATCATGAAGGTTTTTGAAACTAAAAAAAATAAATTAGTAGTCATGTGATGTCACTCTTTCCTGAACTTTGTAACTGACAGCCATCTGGATGTAGAGTTGCTATGACAACAGCAAACAAGGTAAGCTTAATACTAGCTCTCTCCTAACCGATAAACAATAGAAGTATGTCACAACTATTACTTACTTACAATTTTTGAATACTCTACCCACCTCTGTGTAATACTAAGATAACCATCTGTGATATTTACTGTAGTACTTACTGCCGAACTAGCAAAATTAGCTTAGCTAATGTAGCTTTTACATGCTAACTAACACGGACATGTAGCTTATGTGTTTGTTACTTACTCTCACAGTCACCTGTACTTTGTTATTCACATGAAGAGTTCGTACGTCCTTTAAAAACCGTTTAGACATTGATTTCTATGCTCCTCCGTGATGTTAGCACTTTTCGTGTTCACTAAGTGGAGAACTACGTCATCATGTGAGAGTGGAGGCAGATTGTTCACATAGTCTTTCATGTTTCCATTCTCTGCATTTATACGAGTCGATCCTGACAGCAGTGGCTTTGTTTACATATATTTAATTCGCACATTAAGTGTCTCCACATATTTTTTTTTCTTATTCTGCTGGCTTTGAAGGCCTCTATGGATCGTTCTGCGCATGCCCACTAAAATAGCACCGATCACTTCCGGTTCAGATTTGTTGGAAGTTGAACTATGTATTGCCAAAAAAAGGCAGTTTTTTTTTTCTTTTTTTATATAATTGCTCGGAGTGTTTTGGGGAGCGATAGAAACCCAAATGGAAGTAACAAAAACATGCAAAACGCTCCTTTAAACATTCTTACGGTCTAAATCTAAACCCAAAATGAAGCACTGACCTCCGTAATCCTCTTAGGGAAGCAAGAAAAGGCGAAATATCCTCAGTTTGCATGTTTGCTGCCCTTAGTGGGACCGTTTAGTGATTAAAATACAAGAAAAGGCGGTGCGGGGGCGGGCTTTAGGACCCAGAGCGCCCAACAGTGAAGAGGAGGAGACAGAGGGAAAGTCGGAGTGACAGGAGAAAGCTGACACAGTAACCGCAGCATCAAGGAACCACCTCTCCTTTCTGCGAACAGGAGGAGGAGGAGGAGGGATGCAGCGCACCGGAGATGTTCATCTGGGGACGGAGAGCCTCCGACAAAGCATGGGTGACCAGGTGTGACAGCTCCATCATCCAAGCAGCCGAGGAGATGCCGATAAGTTTGACTTCCAGCTGCTGATTCGAGGCTCCCGCACCAACACGTGTACCTGTCCCGCACATAGACAGTTAAACTAAACGCATATTCAATACGAGGAAGGACATCTTTCACTCCTGTGGATGGTTTCAGCTGGGACCTGAAGGTGAGAACATTTCTGCTGATTACACTTAAAAGCTAAATTCAAAGAAATGGCATTCATGTTATTTAAGGATTTTTTTTCAGCTTTGTATTTTGCATAAATTTTTCTCCTACAAACTTCAAATAATCTGCAGCTTTTTTCTTCTTCATCTTTTTTTTTTTGCAGTAGCAGTATTTTTCTTTCTATGAAAAACAAACAAGAAAGCAGAGCTGCAGAGCATCCCCCTCATACTGCAAAGCTCTATTGTTTACTGGTCCACTTAATGGTTTACGACCAGCCTGGTGTGCAGTTTTAATAATCTGTAATCAGATAAAGGCAGAAAGCATTCCTATTAATCCCCAGGTGATAATTCAGGATGTTTTCAAATCTTCAATGCTTCATGCAGGGGGGAAATGTGAAATTGCAGCTTAAATAACGGGGCGCGCAGTGTGTTTCTCTTGCCAGGAGTCCTGATTAAAAGCAGGGGCTTTCTCTGCCGTGGGTGGGCACGCAGCAATCCACTCAGTCTGTGAGGAAAACAACAGGAAAAAAAACACAATAATTGAAGGAAAGAAGCTTTCCAATCAGGTGAGATTAGAAATCATTGGGGGGGTTAAAAACTAGATGCAAACAAACAAGATATAGGGAAAATTAAATAAGATAAGATACATAAAAATAATCAATAATATGCATAAAAATTATTATTATTGAATAATTTAGGGAATTAATTTGGTAAATTATCCTTTCCCTTCCTTTTTTAGTTATTTGGAGATGTTTTCCAAACTGCTTTTATTTTCCTTTAGCAGCTTCATTAAGAGAATCACAAACGAAGAGTTTTATAGATTTAAAAATAAACATTTAATTTACAGCAGAGGTGTCCAAACTTTTTGCCATGTGGGCTAAAAAAACACAAGAAGTCAGAAAAGGCATCTCTAAAAGACTTTGAAACTGAACGAGACCAAATGATAGTGGCAGCGTCATGCTGTGGGGCTTTTGTGATGCTAATATGGGAAGGAAAGCTTGGCTAAGATTGCACTTTGGACGTCCTTATTTACATTTTAAGGTTACAGACCTTAAAGTTTGCAATCAAAAGCAGCATTTTTATCTTTTTTTTTTTTTTTTTTTTTTGCAACAAACGTCAAATAAATAATAAAAACGTAGGTATATTTTTTGGTAAACAAAATAAACATGAGCACTTTTCCTTTAATTGAAGCTGATGAAACGTGCGCCGCGTTCAGGTTGTGCTGCAGTTTGGATGATGTGAACAGTCAGGATGACATCTGTGCAGAATCTGTGCAGTTACTGCAGGAATCGCTGTGGCAGTTTGGCGACGCTTGTCAACTAATCTGACACTTTCACAGCTTTATTCACTCAGAAAAAAGTGTTTGTTTGTTTTTACAAGCAACAAACAAGCCGCTATCGCAGTCTTTATCAAGGCTGTTGACAGTTTGAGACCAAATGAAAACACACGCATCATGGACATAAATATCATCATTTTAGGCTTTATTGTTGATTTATTTTAACTATTTATTCTGCAGCAAATTCAGTGGATTTAGAATTTTATTTTCTCTAATTTGTCCAGAATTGAGTAAAAGCAGTTCTGATGCATGTTTGGTATCAAACACTCAATAGTGTCCAAATTTTAACAATTTATTTAATGTGAAGTTGAGAAGTTAAAAATATTTTATATGTTTGTGTGGAGAGTAATCATGCTGTTTTGTTTTGTTTTGCACATTTATGTTGCATAACTTTGTGCTACTTTGAGAATTTGATGCTCATTTATGCTAGTTTTATGTATTTATTGTTAGTGACTTAGAAGTATTATTTATCATCTTTGTTGTGTTGTAGCCTATTCTTATCTTCTAACTCAAATTTCCCTCCTGGCAAACTAATAAAACTAACTTAGCTTAGCTTATCTGTTGTTAGCTTAGCTCTACTTAGCTTAATTTTATGATCTACCTGAACTATTAGCAGAACAGATTGGATTCTTTTTGAATGCGATCCAGGCCACTTCAGTATCCGATTCAAATGTGACCTAACGTCCAGATCGCATTCAGCCGAACTGAACGTCACCGTTACACGACAAACGTCACTATTCTGCGTCCTGATACGCACAAGCAGGAAGAAAAACAACAACCATGACGGACGATAATGAGGATTAAGTGATTAAGTTGTTACTATGCTTCTCCGGTTGGACTTTAAATGTGTAAGCTACATTCCACTGTTAGCATCCATGTTTACTTCTGTAAACACTGAGCTCTTCTTCTTTATGGCGGTTGGCAGAACGCTGACGCTATTGCGCCCTCTACTGTCCATGCGGGACACTTTCAGGTTCACGCTGCAGAACACACACAGGTCACATATATTTGGAAGTGCAAACGGCCACAGCTAAAAATCGGATTTGGGTCACTTCAGCCTGCAGTGTGAACGCAGCCTGATTGATTCCACCAACATAGCTTAGCTAGAGTTCAGTGAACTTATTGAAAAATCACGTTTGTTGTGATATTATTATTTGTGATATGATATCCAGCCCGATTTAACGTCCACAGTTTCTTTCTTCTCAAGAAACCTTAATATTCCACAAAAAACAGAGTTTAGTGATAACTGGGAGTCCTTTCTGTTCAGTTTGGTGTAAATGGAAGTAACTGCTTCTCAATGTGTGCAGGTATGAAACAACGCCGTATTTGCCGAACATTGAGGGCTGTGCCAGGTATGTTCAGTGGGTGTCGTAGGGTCCTTTAATGAGATGCTTTCAGTTCCTCCAAACTGCAGCAACACGACTTATAACACCGCATTAAGCTGGCCTTTCTACTGGCATCCAATCTATTCCAGGATTCAATTGAATGTTGAAATGCTTAATTTCTAAGAATCCAGGAATCTGCCAATCCCTTTTCATCCTTATCCTCTGGCCAAAGCTTTAAAAATGACGTAAGATGTTTTTTAGGTCCGAGCTGCGAAGGCCTATTGCAATCATAGTGTTTATTTTCTTTTTTTGTTCTAATCCACACTCTTGCTTTTTGTCTTGTTGATGATAAAAAAGCAATAAATCAGGGTTTTTTACTCTCTATATAAACAAAATTGTAGTTGCCTGGAAATTTGAGGTACCTAAACTATTAGGAGGTGTTCTCAGTTTCGTGTCTCATAATAACAAAAATGGCTTAAAACAAAAAAAGCTAAATTGTTGTATTTCCTTCCTGCTTTTTATAGGTTTCTTTACATCTTTTTTGAGTTATGAAGTTGGTGAGAAGAAGCTCATAAATACCCAGCTAGTTAGCATTGGCAGCTAGTTAGCATTGGCAACTAGTTAGCGATAGCCTCAACCACTTGGAGTCACAGAAAAGTCCTATGACGAGATTAGATAGTTCAGTCATGACCAAATTGAAGACCTGTAATTAACGTAATTAAAGCCAACTTGCATTTATTTAAGACATTTTTTTATTGGTACATAAATGTAATACTTTTTAAGGAGGTGCTAACTCTCTGGATTACCAAAAAGCTGGTAGAGCTTCTCTCCAACGCTCCTTAAAAAGGTTGTAAACGGCTTAGTGGTTAAAAGTTCTGAAAGCAGAGTGTTGGAAAGAGCAGGAGCTTCTTAAAGAGACAGAAGCCCAATTCAGGTTTTATTTATGTTTGATATTGTTGAAAGTCAGAGGAATATATTTACTTATATTAACTTGCTCGTTACTTTTCCTCTGGTCTTCCGGGTTCCGGGAACTCTGCGTGTACAGTGGAATTTCAGAGAACAATCATACGACAGCTGACTTAAGATATTTCCAGAGTTTATCCAAAGAATTCAATGCATATAGAATGTTACATCAGCATTTCACCCGGATTATCAAAAAGTCCAACACATGACAAAACATAAAATTACCTGCACGAGTTGAAAAAAGAAAGACAAAAATGCATTTTTGGGAATCACTCACACGGCACAAAGCGATTCGATTTTCTGCTGTAAAACAGACCATTTTGTAAGAATGTGTATTCTCCATTTAAATATATGCATTAGAAGGTGTGTCCTTCCCTTGCAGGGCTGCTACAATGTTAATTTTATTACCTCCTCTGAGACCTGCTAAAGAGCCCAACAGAAAATATATGGAGAGAAAACAAAATCCTCCTAAACAAGAGTCTCCCCGCGCCAGTCGCCCCCTTTTTACGTTCCAGAGAGAATTTACATTTACATTCTCTCTGCAGAGAGCTAGGCCTGTTTGGTTTCTGCCTCAGTGCTTCAAGTAGACAGTGGTTTCTATTTTATACAAACTGGAACAAATCTAATGCCAACTAATAACTCTATGTTTGAAATCTAAACCTGCAGGGTTGTCTATTTTTGGAAAAGCTCTTTGAAATATCTAAAGTGCTTTAAAAGTAAGAATAGTTTCCTAATCCTATTGTATTTCAGTGGTATAAATTGCCTGCAAATAATATGGTTTAAAACTTAACTAATTCAAAACATGCTGTTTAATGCTTAAGGAAATCTCTTAATACATTTGATTATACTTTGGAGAAGACTTTTAAAAGTTTTAATGTTTCACTGAACTGTTGAATCTCCAGCAAAGAAATTTATTGATCCTGTTTAACAGATACACTCCCTGTCTGCAGACTCCTTATGGGAGTACAACACTGCCTGTCTAAAAACCCTCCTTAGAAATTTATGTAAGTTCAGAGAGTCACCAGTTGTTTTAGTTTTGGATCTTTATCTAAGTTTGCCTAGTCGTAAAGTCTATTCCAAAATATTCATGCTACATCTAATAATTCATGTGTCTAAAGGTTAACTGTGTCTATAGTTATGCTAACTAAACTTATATTCTCAACAATATGTACAGCCTGTTTGTAACAACTGAAGGTAAAATAGTTACTTGATTGTGCTACAAGTTACAGTTAAGGACGTTCATTTATCTTTTCATTTATTATTTTTTCTGATTAATATTTTGCAATGCTGAGAATTTTGATTTATTGTTGTCATTATAAATTCCAAAACTATCCGTATTGTTGGGATTGATGGTTTTAATATTTTCTCAACTGTTTGGTCAATAAATACCAATAAATTAAAAATATAAATAAATGCAAATAACACTTCTTTATGTGGCTGGTGTCCTAAAGAAGCATATTACAAAGAGGAATGATTTTCAAGAGCAGTTGCTGACACAGCCATACAGTTACCTTAAAAAGTAAGTAGTTATTATCGTCACTTTGTGAACTAATACTATGATCATGGAAAATACAAAATACACATCCTTTAATTTATATATCAGCTGGCCTGGAGCCCATGATAACTGCTTATATCAAGTTAAATTTTATCTAATTTATCAATGTATTAATTTCTCGTTTTTATTCATGAATGTAGCTCTTTTTGCCTTCCGTACAAGCCAGTACATCTATAAATTTCATCCCTGAAGAGAATTTCAGCACACACACGCGCAAACACTCCACAAACAGCGTAAGACCGTGAGCTGCAGCCAGTCCCTTCACACTGTATACTCTGTCTCTAACATACAAAACAACACACTTCCTGCAGAGAGAAGCTGGAACCATGTGCAACATATTGCAGATGGATGATTTCTTATTCCTCTGGCCTCTCTGCACATGAGCACCAGCTGTGTGTTTTTGGTTCGAGTTGGAAATGCTTGAGAGTAAATGATGCAAGGCTGCAAATGACTGTAGCGTCTGATTCTACTATACTCTGGGAACAGAATGAGTTGCGTGTCAGAGGTCAGATCGGATGTACGCCGCGGATTGATTACGAGTTTTTGCACAGCGGGGTTCAAATAGTCAACGCTGAGTGTGACTGTGTTTATCTGTTTTTATTTTTAACCGTGCAGAGGAAATAAGCGATCCTCTGCGGCTGTAAAATGACAGAAACCTCCTAACCAGGAGGTTCAGTGTTTATCGAGCCAAGCAGAGGAACAGCACTGAAATGGCAAATTAGCCTCAGCTTCATTTCTCCTGCAGTGAGCGCTCCACTTGACGGTGAATGTGTTTCCATAGGAACATGGTGTTACTTTGAGCTCTCGATGTTCCTGCCTGTTTCTTTCTTTTTTTTTGCTTATCTTTTCTGTTTGGTTTCCTCCGCACTCGTCAGGCAGAGGCAGAAAGAGAAAAGGGTTGGAAAATGAAATCAATAGGGCCATTTAATTAGCAGCAGGGCGACTCAGATTTCTTCCTCCTACTTTGGCATCTCTAAAAAAAAAAAAAAGAACATTTAAAAAAAAAACCCAGCTTGGGTCTCCTCAGCCTGACATCTCTGTTAGTCAAGATGTCTTTTTATTAGAGCCTGCGAGGCGTGTGCAGCTCCTGCTTTTATCTGCATCCGCTCGATTTGTATCAGCCGAGGCTTTACAGCAGATAACTTCCAGGATGATTAGTTGGCGTGTTGCGCTGAGAGAGAGAGAGAAAAGACTGCAGAGTTGCTGAAAATCCTCATGAGAGTCAGCAGTGTCACTGAAGATTTCAGGGAGATTTCTTTGCATTTCATTAAAGAAGTTTAATTCTTTAATGATTATGAAGGGATAACTGTGTTTCAGAAAACTCTGAAACAACTTCAAACAATTAATCAATCCACAATTAACTTTAGCTTAAAAGGTGTCCCAGTTGATTAATAATTTCCGCTTAGTACAATACTGCATTCGGGAGATTGTAGATAGAGGGAACGGGAATACATTTCTGTCAAGAAAGTCAGAAATTTGAAGATCAATTTCAGAAATTGAAAAAACAAGGACATTTCTGAGCTCCAAAGCTGAAAATGTGTTGGTGAGAAAAACGCTTTAAAAAAAAATTTCTGAGCTCCAGAAGTTAAAAAATGGCAAGAAAATAAAATTTTTAGATTAATGTCAGAAATTCTCCAGAAAAAAATGTTCCTAAAATTTTCTATAGTGGAACATTTTCAACATTTGGATCTCTGAAGTGAAATTTCTCCAAATCAATTTCTTTCAGTATAAAATTTATGAAACTTTAACAAAAACTGCCAGTGTGTGTCTGCTGAATTTATGGTTAAAACATAAATAGTTAATAAATAATAGTAATTATTCAGAATTTTTACTCTAGTAAGAGTAGCAATACTTCATAATAAAACTATTATGCACAAGCAAAAGTTAAAAGCGCAGCATAGGAAATTAGTCCTAAAAATTATTTTTAGTAGTTTTATTTTTTGGCAGAAATTTACTCCTTTTTTCTTTCTGCAATGTCTCCAATATGCTGCTGCAGATTTTGCATGTTTGTTGTATTAAAAGAAAAACATCCAGTTTTCAGGGTTTTTTTGGGCCTGATTGCATAAATTTATTTTCTGTATAATAAAGAGCAGGATTTATGTCACTTTCGTTCAAAACTTCCTATATGTAGCCACATTAGGAAGGAATCAAAGCTGATTTGGGTGCAGCTTTTCAGTAAAAGTCGATAAACTTGGTTTTACATTTTGTTAAAACTTGGTTATAAAAACACAAATACTTTCCATTGTACATTGCATTTTTATGTGTAAGAAAATTATGTAGCTAACAATTTTTACCCTGATTACAAATTAAAAAGCCTTCATCTGCATCTTCAGGTCAACTTTTTATCATTTTTGAATTAAACAAGATCAGTCCACGGACCACAAATGGCCCCTGTGCCGCACTTTGGACACCTCTGCATTAATCAATAACGTGCATCCCTGCTCCAAATATATCGTCTATGATTTTCAGGGTTGTCCTTGCAGGCTCCTCTCCACCCGACTGGATGTTTTACAAGCTTTAGTCAGAAATAGAGGCAGGGTGATAATACAGCTGACTGACGTCTTTTTACGGTGGCTGGGCAGAGAAGGAGCGCAGGCGGAGAGGGGTGGGTTGTAATAAAGCTGAGTGCATCTCTCCCGGAATGAGGCTGCAGGAGTCTGCATGCCTCACATGTATTGTCTCTAAAAGAGAGGCGGACATGTTCGTTGTTGGAAAAGAAAAACAGAATCACTCAAGGTGCTTCCCCTGCAGGAGGCCAGTGGAAAATAAAACCACGCCGGCTAAAAATACCCAGTTACACCATTTCTTTCCTCCTTCTTCTGTGGTGTGTTGAAGCGCGTTATTGAATCCATCGTGAGCTGCTCTGAATACTGACTGATGAGCTATTATGTAGTTTGGTGAAATGACACTTCATTATCCAGACCGGAATGAAAAGACTCTCAAGACACAATGAAGATTGCTTTTCCATATTTTCTCATTAGATCGCTCACAGCAGCATTTCTCCTTACATCTTTACGACCAGAAGTTCATTCATTAAAGTGTTACGCTCTGGAAAACGATCTTTATTTAAAGATTAAGGTAAACTCCAGTTTGTTTGTGGGGTGAATGCATAATCAAACCAGATTCTGGTCTGGTTGAAGTGAACTCTGCTGCGGTTTGGATGGCTATGTGAACGCCAAGCGGACCAAAGAGCGCTCCAAAAGCAGTAAGTGGACTCCAGCGCAGGGCATTCTGGGTAAATACAACCAAACCAAATGCGCTAGGGGGAGAATGTTCAATGCAGAATGTTCAACCGCTAAAATCTGACGTCACTCCATTTTTGTTTACATTTTGTGAAGAAAGAAGTTTCTTCTTCGGACGTTTTGACATCGTTCCCTTAAATGGTTCTTGGTGCAGCATCCCCAAAAGGCGAGGAGGGGAACAGGTTTTTCAAAAGGTTTGTTTCATTAGACTAAAAAAGAACCGCAGCAGCTGAAAATCTAACAAATGTTGCATTTTTAGTCCTCAATTTCACAAGTATCAGTGTGAAAACATTCTATATCTGAAGTCTAAAATGTGTTTTATTGGGATTTTTTGTTGTTTTAAGTCAACTTGGTTCATAACCGTGAAACAGAAAGTCCTGGTCTTTGAGAGAGTGAATACTTTGTAGAACCAACTCTCACTGAATTTACAACGACAAATCTTTTGGGTGTACAGCTCCATTTTTCTCCCATAATATATCAAAGACTGAGAGCATCTGCAAACATACATTTTCAAATTGAACGGCAGATTTCCAATTAGATTGACTTGATTTTGCAGCTTTTTAAAATCTGCTAGCAGATTACAGCTGTTTGATTTTAATAGCTGTCTGAAAACCCTTAGTAACATCGACTGTACTTAGATTTCCAATATTTTTTGCACCTTCTGGTTTATTCTTTCCTTTACAATCTTTATTTTAACAACCCGCAGTGGGACTTTATTAGCAGTGAAATCTCTATGGGTGGCCATTCATATCACAGTCCTCTGAGCTGACGCCAAGCTAATTAAATAGTCTGAGCTCAGAGAATTACTGTAGGAATCAATTTGGGTTGCAGAGACAGAGGAAACTAGTTGATTATTAGCATCACTGTAGTATTCTTCCTCTGCAATAAATTTTACTGCAGATTCGATACTTGAATCTACAATTCAAATTTTGTAGATTTCAATTTATTGTAGATTCAAGATTTGAATCTGCAATAAAATGGATGGTGTATTAGACCAATTTAAGCCAATTGTAGATAGAAATACAGAGTACATTTCTGCCAAAAAAAATTAGAGACCCCTTTAAAATGATTGGTTATGACTCTTCGCACGTGACGTCACGTTCTCCAAAACTCCGCCCACTTTGCGAAGATGGTCATCAAAACAACCAATGCGCTCCTTTGAAGCTAGTCTAAAAACAGACGTTTATAGTTATGTCGCTTCTGTTTAGCTGTTTTACTTTAAAAATAGGCATAGGGTGCTGCGCGGTCGGCTTCGCATACAGACAAGGGTAGAAACCAAACTTGTCATTTGATTTGTTTAACGAGGAAAGATGGCGACGGATAGCAGCCTTAATGAATGACCGGCAGCCCTCGATGTAATCACAGATTAGCAGGAAATACTTTTACAAGGTAAGACGACTAACGTTCACATACCTTATAAGAAAGTACGATAGATTAAAAATATATGAAATACCGCATTATGGAGAAGATACGTGGCTAATCATTGGTAACCATGGAGACAATGCCGCGCAGTCATGTAGCCTAGCATGTATGGGAAAAACTGGTTAGCATTTCGTTGTTTGTACGTTTTTAATGTTTCTCTGGTTCAAAGAGAAACGCTGTTTATGACATCGTGATATAAATCGGGTGCTGTGAATTCAGACAAAGTAATTAATTTGATCAACACCTCAGGAGGGAGGATGTACGGATCAGTTTCTAAGCTAAGCTAAGTTGTTTCCTGCTTTTGTAAATCCCGCCGTCCATGAGCCCCAACCAGGTGTGTGATGTTCACAGACAAACCAGCTCGACTCGAACAAGTGGAAGCCATGAGTAAACTGGAAAAGACAACTTGCGAAAACAATTTCAGTTCAATACTCCGGATTCTCACTTCCGGCGTCCATCATGGCGCCTGGAAGTGACGTAGTTGCAAACCGTTAATAGGAATCTAATCCAACTCATTTAGCCGCAGAAATGTTAGTTTATTGAGTTGTGATAAAGTCTTAGAAATATGATACAAAGGATTAAGGGTTTTCTCAATTTCAGTTTTGTTATTTCGTTAGTTTTAGTTAACTATAATAACATTAACTATAATAAGTTAATAACATTATAACATTAACTATAATAAGTTAATAACATTATAACATTAACTATAATAAGTTAATAACATTGTCCCACCACTGATATTACTTACATGGGTTGTAATTGCTTCATAGTAAAACTCATTTCTTTATCTGAATCTATCAAAATTTAGTGTTAAAATTTGGAATCTAAATGTTTTTGTCTTCACAGACCGTTGTTGGACAGCTGGACGGAGTCTTAAGGAGCTCGGTTGTTTTTGTTACTCTGAAGCCATAAATCAACAAAAATCAACTTTTGTTTCCTGAAGAACATCAAGCCAATGTTCACCAGTGGATTATACTTCTGTAGCCTTACTTCTTTCACACCTAAATGTTCAAATCTATTCCCAAAACTAACCCTGGATGTTGCGTCTTTATGAAGCATCAGAAAGTAAACCTAAGGAAATATTTTTTACCGTTTCTGCTGCAGCTAAAGAGAAACAAGTGCAACTAATTGATCAATAACCATTACTGTCACTTTTTGCTGTTTGAGAACAAAATTTGAGACCAAAGCTTCTCCAATAATCCAACAAAACTTTTAGGTGCTGGGATAAACTCATCATGTGCTTTTTTGCTCTGGGCCCAGCGCTGAAACAAGAGAAAAATTAAAGAATAGGATTAAAGGTGGATTATCACAGCAGCTGCCTCTGCGTAAGCCCATCGAGCCAGCCGGTTTGTAGATTACGTTTGCCTGTTGATGCGGCCTCTGGAGCGGCTCGTCTTTAATGGAGAACAGAGACGAGCTGGAGCACCCCCTGCTGGAAGAAAGCGCCGCCAACAGGCTGCCGTCCGGCCAGACCCAGCAGAACCAGGCGCCGGTCGGGCTTTTTAAGGGCATTCTGGTGAAGTGTGAGGAGGACCGAGCGTATCCTCCGCTGGGCTGGAGAGGCTACTGCAGCCATCCTCCGGAGCTGCTGGACGCCTGCGCCCTGCCACGCAGCCTGGAGTCGCTCTACCCGTCCGGGCCGCTGTGGGGCCAAGCGGACCTGCTCAGCAAGGAGTACCTGGAGACCACATTTGTGGACATCCGGCCCGGTTCGGCGCTGGAAAGGAAGCTGTTGGCTGAGGCGCAGGACTTCCACAGCGCCCCCTACAGCATGGATGACGAGGACGACCTGCTTCCTGACTCTGACGTAAGAAAGAAACAACTCCTGAGTTTTATCTGAAATCTGTTAGAAAGTAGTTACGATGAGAAAATCTTTTACAGCTTAGAGTAGCTAACCCCAGTCAGCTTTTATTTAGCAGATTAAGTGTCTAATTAATAGGAAAGGATTAGAGACACTGAAAAAAGAACATTTTTTACATTTCTTCCAGAATTCGGAGTATTTTTCTAAGAAAATTCTGACTTCTTTCACAAAATTTAGACTTTTTTTCTCAAAATTTTTTTTGTTTTCAAATTGTGACTTTTTTGCCAAGATTCTCACTTTTCATCTCAGAATTGTAACTTTAACCTTTTTTCTCAAAATGCTTTTTTTTTCCCTCAAACTTTTGTCATTTTTTCAAAAATGTTTTTTCTCATCATTATGACTTTCACCTCAGAATTCAGACTTTTTTTTATTTCAAAATGAGTTTTTCTCAAAATTTTGTATTTTTTCAAGATTCTTACTTGAATTTTAGACTTTTTCTTCAAATTTTTTTCAAAATCTTTACTTTTTTCTCAGAATTTAGACTTTTTTCTCTTTTGGATTCTGACTTTCTTCTCAAAATTCTTTTTTCTAAAATTGACAAGTTTGTTTGAATTCATCTTCAACAATCCCTGAGACAAGGTTAGCATTTCTGACTTAGTCAGAATTCTGATTTAAAGTTTTAATTATCCTCTTTTGTACTAAGCAGGTTTTTTAGGGTTTTATCTTTATGTTTGTGTGTGAATTTTGACATTTCCAGATAAATTTGTTTAGTTCCATATTATTTTGCCTGAAACCGCCTCAGTGCTGCCCTCCTCAGGTTGAATGAAGGAGTTGAATTCTCCTGTTTTTCTTGTGTTGATGCGAAGAGTGGCCATCTTAAAACGCAAAGTCAGTCCGACGAGTCGTAATTGGTTGTTGTTCGCAGTTTTCCAGTGGGAAATCAGTTTGCAGAGGGCTTTCCAGTTAATTTTTCCCAGTTAAGAGACTAAGTAACTAAGAAAGCGGAAAGGAAATGACGAATTTTGACCGAGTTCATGTAGGAATAAAGCAAGCATTAGCATAAAATATAAGATTTTAGTCGCTAACAGAAATAATTTGGAACAGCGGACCAAATTTAGGGATACATATTCAGTTTTTCACTGATCGCTGAAAGATGGCTCATTCCTCTTGGCATTCTCGACTCTTCATACTGTATTTTTTAACATGAAAGCAAGAGACCTTTATGTTCTTTGTAGAGCTACTGGCGGCTGAACAGGAACCTAAAATAGATATATGAGCAATGCATTCAAGGTAGGCAGCAATTCACCTGTTTCTGTCAGAGAGCCAGGTTATATAAAGCTGCTGGTGCTTTAGCAAAGGCACCAACAGAAAAAGAAACGTAGTCTCTTTTTAGAAAACTATGAAACCATATGTGTGTCGAAAGCTCCTAGATTAGTTATTTATTTTCAGGATTGTTTGAGTTTACATTCACAGCTGAGGTGAAAACCGCAGAGAGTTTTAAGTTTTCTCCCATGAATCTGTAAAAAACATATTTGTCCTCCGTGTTTGTGTCGTTTAAAACACTTTAATAAAAGTGAATGTGCAATTTAGAATATTCAATATTTTGCCATATTGAGCACCAATCACAGCTAAGATTATTTAGCAGAAATGGAGAAAACGTCCCGAAAAATGAGTTTGCAATGTTTTACTTTTCCTGAGACAAACTTAGTGTTCGTGAAAGTACCATATGTAGTGAATTTTGCGACGTTTGAAAACTGCAAAATGAGCTGATGAGAAATATTGATTGTGAGGTCATCATGGATGCTGAGCAGCACAAAAGAAAACACAGGAGCTCTAAGAAGCCAGTGAGAATTTGAGGCAAAACACATGATGATGGTGTCCTCGGGCCATTAAAAAGGGGGGAAAGGAGTAAATTTTCCCAGAAAATTAAGAAAGTTTGAGACCAAACTCAGAAATTTTCAAGAAAAACCTTGGAAATTTGCGTTTACTGAAGTTCTCTTGTTGCTGTCCTGGTCATTGTTGTGCAGTTTGAACAGAAGTCTCATCTTTGCACTCAGTCCACTGCAGCGGGAGTGCGTGGCCGCAGATGAGGAATTTACATCCCACAGGCGTCACAGTGGGACGGACGTTCAGGCAGACGGTGATCTGTGAACAGCATCTTGAAAATCCCTAAATGCACCAGCTGTGTGTGGCAACAACGCTAATACCTGGATTAATGTTCAGAACGGACACAAAGCTCCATCAGGCAAATTAAATGGAAGAAAAAAGACAATAACCTGGACCTTATCATAATTGGTTTGATACAATCTGCAATATATTATAGGAAGGAAACGATTAATCGACTCATTCAAATTCAAAGGATTTTATATATCCCCAGGTGCAAATAAAGGCGGCACGTAAAGCATAGATAAAAATAAAAACAAGATGAGATAGAATGCAATATGCATTATTATGATTAATCGTGATTAATCGATCACTGAAACGATCATCAACTAATTTAGTCATCGATTAATCGTTAACTTAAAATATAAAAACCTTCCTAGTCTGTAAATATGTTGTGCACATGCATCCTTTGCTATAAATAATCAAGCATTCACTAAAGGAATGCTGTGTTTTTGCATTTTAGGCAGTAAAATGTCTATTTTGTTAATTGAAAAATAATCTAGTTATTTATCTGCATCTTTTAATGCATTTTATGCTGAAATGGTTATAGAAAAATCAACAGATTACCAATTGTTTTAGCCCGATTAATTGACTGATCATCAGAATAATCGATTAATACAATAATCATTAGCAGCAGCTTAGAGCTTGATCACTCTATCATGAACAGAACAATGACTTTATGATGCATAAACACAAAGTTGGGCACACTTTGGAAATTAATCATCAAATCATATTTTTGCATTTCAGGACTTCATAATTGATTTGTAGGAGCAACAGAAGGCATTTAATACGATTGGTAATGTGCTTTAAAAGCAGAAGGACATTCGCTTGATGTGCAGCTTGTTCATGCAAAAAAATGAACTAAGCAGAGTAGCCTGGTCGGGTCGGGGGAGTCAGATCGAATATGCGTAGCTATGCGCAGACGTATGAGTCACGGTTAGCCTGCAGTCAGTGGAGTTGTGCACGTTCACAGCGTAACCCCATTAAGTCACAAGCAAGGTTTTCCGGTTGCTGTAAAAAAACACGTGAGAATAATAAAAACAGAATATTTTTCCTGCTTTCATGAACTCAGATTTAAAGCAGATTATCTTACAGAGCTTTCAAATTTAATAACTTGAAGGACGAATGTAAATTTCTTTAAATGTTTTATTTATCTCAGAAATGAAAACCTGGTGTTTCTTAGTTCCTGCTGCTCAGATCTGGATCTAAAAGAGAAAAATATCTGCAGAAACTGACCGGAAGTCCCGCTGAATGTTCTCTGTTTGGATCCCAGGACTCGTCAATCGACGACCTCAGCGATACGGACAGCGACGGAAACTTTCCCCTGATGATCCCTCAGGACTACCTGGGTCTGGCCTTTTTCTCCATGCTGTGCTGCTTCTGGCCGCTGGGCATCGCCGCCTTCTACCTTTCTCAGAAGGTACAAGCCTGAACTCGCACAGTCCAACAGGAGGCACGCCTGCTGCAGCAGGGTGCTGCAGCACCCTGCTACTGCAGCACCCTGCTGCAGCTCAATAGTCCCAATGTTTACATCAGCGGTGTCCCACCTTTCCAAAATCATCAAGTCAAAAATACTAATGGACCAAGAGAAAATAAACGACAAATTAAAGTAATAAGTTAAATTCTAATTTAACAAATTTATTGAATTCAATTTTATAGATTACATAAATTAAATTTAAGGCACATGTATTTATATTTTATTTTGAATAAACTAGATAAATCTTTTATATGAGATTAATAATATTAATTTAATTACTATTTGATTTAAGAAATTGACTAAATTAAATTTTAATTTCTTAAAAATTTTGATTTGTTAAATAAATAAATTATATTTGAATATAAACAATATTCAACATTAATTATTAAACATTAATTAAATATTAATGTAATAATTTATTTTTAATAAAAATGTTAATAAATTTAATTTTAATGTATTAAATAAAATATTAATTTCAATAAATATTTATTTTGAATGTGTAATGAATTTCTTTAAATGTAACTTATTTATCTACTAGATAAATAAATTGTTAATTAAGTCAGTTCTACCAATTATGAAAGTTTGTTTATAAAAAGATAAATATTTTGTGTTATAATTAATATTTTCCACTGTAAGAAAATTGTCAGCAATAATAATGTGACCCTGATTAAAAATCAAAAGCTTAATAATAAACAAATTTGCGTCATTCTTGATTGACAGTTGAGGCCACAAAAAAATCAGTGAACGTGCTGCAAATGGCCCACGGCCCGCAGTTTGGACTCCCCTGGTTTAAATGTTAGAGTTTTTATACATTTTCAGACAAACAAAAAAACAGACACTGTAAAAACTCAAATCTAGTCATTTTCTTTAACATCCTGATGTTATTAGAGGAAAAACCAAAGTTTAAAAAACTGAATTTATTATTTTGTTGCGATAAAATCAGATTTTATAGTTCAACTTTGTTTGTTTTTTTTCTAATTCTCACCCTCCGTTTTCAGAAAAAACAATAAAGTTTGATGTCTGCTAAATAATACTAAGTTATATTATCACTATATTTTCATAATACTACAACTTTATTCTCGTACTAATGTATTGTTTCCACTTTATTGAGCCTTTATCTTAATATTGAAATGGTTTCCTTTTCCTTGTTGCTCCACCAACAAAGTCGCCCTTCAGAAATAAAAAAAAATAAAGTAAAACATTCACTAAACCTTGCAGTGTAAACAGCAGTAAAAAACATTTTCTTTAAGATTTAATCAGAAAAAGAGAGGAATCGGATGGATTTCCGATATTGTGGAGCTTTACCTAAACCAGGGTCAAACTCAGAGACAAGGACTGCAGGGAGAGAAGAGGACAAAACAACCCTGATGAATCCTCAACGCTGTTTATGATTCAGGGATGGAACATAATGTGGGATTAGCGAGTGATTGAACTGAGGGGAGGAGGAAAGCCATGCAGGACAAATACCCCTCTCTCTGGTTTTACTTTATTTTTATATTTTTTTCCCAAACCGCTAATCCTTATCCCACTGTCTTCTGCTTTCCAGACCAACAAGGCATCAGCTCAGGGGGATTTTCAGGGCGCCAACGCGGCGTCCCGCCAGGCCCTGTGGCTCTCCGTGCTCTCCATTGTGTTTGGCATCATAACGTACATCTGCGCCATCGCAGCGCTGATCTCCTACCTGTCTGCAAAGCCATCATAAGAGCCGCGGCTCGCACGTAGACGCAGACACACAAAGACACAAACACTCCATGATCATCCACACACCATCGGCAAAACAACGACTCAACGAAAAGATTTTAACCACGTCTCACTGGAGCAGGACGAAATGCAGCCCAGAGGACATTCCTCCACTTTCTGGCTCGTCTTTCTCACCGAGTTTGACGAATTTGTGTCACGTTTGTCATCACATGTGGAGCTTAAATTAAATTTAAAGGTGACCTGTTACGCTTCCTAGAACAAGTTAGAACAAAACTGGCTAATTTAAATTACAAAAATTAATTACATTTAAAATGCAAAAATGTATTTATTATGATTTTTAATTTTCTTTAGTTTAACTGCTTAATAAAAAGTATTTTTTTAAGAAAACCTTAAAAACCCAAAACATAGAAAAGGCTACAGATTGTTGCTTTGTTGAAAAAAAAAAAACAGTTTGCACATTTTTATCTTCAACAGTTGTTTTATATTTGTTGGCCAAATCTTTATCGTTATTGAACTCTGGTCAGAGTTTGGACATCCCGGGTCTATGGGCGATACAAAACGTACTCATTAAATATTTTAGCACAAATTCATTCTTAGATAATGGGAATTTTTCTAAAATACTCGTGTTGAGCGCCGTTCAGAATGAGCTGTTTTAGGGCCTCTGTCACTTTAAATCCAAATAAACAGTTTATTTAGCCACGCCCACTAAACTCAACGTTTACACTCACAGCCAACAATGGCTGAAAACAGATGCACAAAAACACAACCATCTTTAAACTTCATACAAACGTATGTTATGACTGGTAAACCAATAGAAAAACGCTTTTGGAGCGTGTTCAGCGGTAAAGCCATAGTTATGTTACTGGATTGGACATTTCCTGTTAGCCGCTGAAGCTAGTGAGGTGAACCTTAATAGACATTGAATCACGTCCATAAAACCAAACACTTTCAACTGCGGGATGAGCAGGAATCTGCCAGAAAAATACTTGTATCTATCGCTCCTGTTTCTTATCCAATTTCTATGAAATACGGCTTAAATTAAAGCTGAGACGGTTGCTGGTGTATAATAGGTACGACCCTGGGTAGAAATCTGGAAACACTTTGGTTTTTGTCAAGACAAGAACGTATCAAGCAAATTTCTATTTTGTAATGGTCAATAATGTAGTTTTACATTATTACCGCTGTATGATTTTAACAAACTACGGCTCCTATGCTTTATGAACTATGTCATCCTGTTTGGTTATTATGAATGTCATCACATTCTACGAACAAACGAGGATGTAAGTCCAGTTTTTGTTGTTAATTGAAGTTTTGGAAATCACGGTGGTAAAACCAGTTAACCAAACGTGCTGCAGTTCCGTTGGCGTTGCTAGGTAACGGGACTGGGCTGGGCTGGCGTTGCTAGGTAACGGGACTGGGCTGGGCTGGCGTTGCTAGGTAATGGGACTGGGCTGGGCTGGCGTTGCTAAGTAACGACGCAGTTTCCTTTTATTGTGACTTAAAAATCTGTAAGTTATTGAAACGGCTAATTTTCCAGACACCAGAAAGCATCAACTTATTGTCAGGCGACACAATAAGGTGATTTTTTTGTTTGTTTGTTTTTTAAGCACTTTGGCTGTTTTTTAGAAGCATTTGAAACCCAAATTTTTGCATAATGGGTCCCCTTTAAATAAATGCAGAATTTTCCACAATGTGAATGGATGACAAGACGCAGGAAGAATCAAACTTTGCAGATTTATCTTGGAGGCGAATCCTCCTGGACTTTTCACATCCTGCGCCTGCCAGAAGCAAAGTTTCTTCCTCAACATCCCATCGTGATTTCATCTGTTGTTTACCTGCAGAAAGGACTGCCTTTTGCTGTGTTTTAAAGCCAAGTTTTATCTTTATGATGATAAAAATAGAGTGCCATTATATATGAAACGAAATGAAATTGAGATATTTTAAAACGCATCTGGAAGTAGGAGTGAGGAAAAGTGCCAAAAATATCGAAGTGACCCAACTGTGAAGAAAATCTCCCTAAAATGTAAATTCACATATATTTTTTTTCCTGCTAAAAAAGGATCAACATACACAGGGAAATGGTTTTGTCAGGCTGAAACCATAAAAACAAAGCAGTGCACATGTTTAAATGTAAAAATAATAATAAAAAGGTAAGAAAAAAGCTGGAAAAGCTAATGTGACGAGTCATTGTCTGCATGGCACTTTTGTGTTTTACCAACATGTTCATAGCTTTATCCGTTTTGTTATTGGGTCCAAAGTTCTTGAAAGAAAAACTTTGATAAACCCTAAAAGAAATTCTGACCATATTGGTTTAAGCGTAGTCATTTAAAGAAAATACCCAGTAAAATAAAGGAAGCATTTCACATCACATCTCTGCAATAGGATGGTACCAGTGAAGTAACAAAATACAGAAATTACATCTAAAAATTTATGAGAATCAGAGAAACGGATCAAATCAAAACCTTGCCACGTATTTTTGTCCAGATTTCAGTGTGACGTCATGTTTGCAAACGCAAGCTAGCAAAGAAAAGTTTTCTGCCACAGGATTGAAAAAAGAGCCAAAAACCATAAACAACAGTTTTAAAAACATTTAAAATGTGATTCTTTGAAACAACTAGCTTAGCATTAACGTCTTCAGTCAGAGACTGAATGAAGCCGGTGTGATACAGACCACTACAGGAGATCCTTCTTGCCCACAGAAATCAACAGCAACACTTTGAAGAAACTTGTATAATTTCAGCTACAACTTTTAATTTGCCTTTGAGGTTACTAACGTATTTGTAAAACTGAACTGAAGTCAATATACCAGCTTGTTTAGAACAACTGGCGTCACAAATTCATCAACCTTGAAATTATGAGAAAAACTGAATTAAAATGACCTAAATGAAGCTCTGAAATTAATCTGTTATTTTAAACTGGTTTAATGTGATGCTGCAAAAAAGTTTGACTATTTCTCAGGGCTGTTAATTAAGTGTTAATATCTTTGAGATTAGTATTTTTGCTTTGTAATATTTACATCTGCTTCCCAACTGCTGTTTTATACAAAAGACGTATCTGGATAATTATAGATGGTAATAAAAACGGGAATAAATTACTGACAAAAAACTCAAATTCTCTTGAAAAAAACAAGAAAATGTATGTGTTTGAAATATTTTAATTTTGCTTACAAAAACTGAAATTTCTGAGTTTGAAAAGTTGCAAATTTGCTAAAAAAATCACAAATTTTCTTGAACAATAAAATTTTGATTTTGAAAATTGCCTAGAAAAAACTCATGAGAATAAATTTTCAGTCTCAAATTTAGTAGAAAAAAATTCACATTCACAAATTTTCTAGAAAAAAAATATTTTGAGTTTCTGAGTTTGAAAATAGTTGCAAATTTACTAGAAGAAATTTCACAAATTTTCTAGGATTCTGAGTTGAAAAAGTTGAAATTCTGCTAGAAATAACTTGTACATTTTGAGAATAATCTAAAATTTTCTGGAAAAGAAAAGACGTCAAATTCTGAGTTTGAAAAGTTGCAAATTTGCTAAAAAAAATCACATTTACAAATTTTCTATAAAAACTTGAAAATTTCTCATTTTGAAAAATCTAAAATTTACTTGGGAAAAAACTCACATTTTGAGAATAATCTCCGAAATGTTCTAGAAAAAAAACTAAAATTTCGTGAGTTTGAAAAGTCTGAAATTTGAGAAAAATTAACAAATTTTCGAGATGAACTTGAAAATTTCTGAATTTCAAAAAAAAAAATTTTGTCTTGTAAAACTCCAAATATTTTCTAAGTTTTCTGAGATTAATCTCAACATTTCTGAGTTTTCTGGTGAAAATACTCCTTTTATCTTCAATGGCCCTGATTCGCTGTTTTATGGTGCTGATCATTTTCTCACTGATGTTACTGACAGAAAGTAAAATCCTTTATCAAACGCTTAAATCACTGGTACCAAATTGTTGCAGAACTGTGTGGAATGCTACCAAAATGTACAAAATAATTTAAAAAAAAAGACTGTGAGGGAAAAGCCAAAATTTTCTATTTTGCTGTACAGTTTTTATAGTCCACAGCTGACCTAAAAGCATCAAAACACTCCTTTTCTGTTGTTTTAGAGTTTATTAGGACTGTTAATGTTGTCACCACGCTGTGAGTCTTACCCTCAGCTCCACTGACGTTCTGCACTCGGCATCACACTCCAACTGACCCAAACCGCCGTTTGTCTCCTCACAACATCTACATCTACTCAAAAACTAAAACCGACCAACCCTTCGACGTTTCCGTCTTACAACAAAGACATAAACGTGCATCGTTTTGCCGGAGCAGCTGCCTCAGGCTCAGGGTTTCACTCATCTTGTGTCACTTCTTCTAATAATTAAAGAGTGAAAGGGAGTCGATAAATTCATATGGTTTCAGTTGCTTTTTTTCCTTTTCTGCTGTTTGCAAAGCCCACTGTCACCACCAGGGGGAGCCCGAGACTCAGGATTTCCATGGCTCACACAGGAGACATGAAAAAATTACATATTTTCAAATAAAAGTTCTTTAAATTACTTTTTATTATTTGAAATTGCATTTTTGATTATTTCAAGGGAAATTACTTAATTTAATGATACATTTAATAATTTATTGATAGATTTAAGAATTTTATGACGCATTGAATTCATTAACCGAAGATTTGCGAGGTATATTTCTATAATTTTGTGACTCCCTGATACTCCGTACGTTCTCATCTCCTGATTGTCTTGTTTTTTAGATTTTGAAAAAATCAGATTTTATACAACATTCATGCTTTATTTAAACTCCACAAGTACTTAAGCCTGAACTGAGATGTGGAGGGTGGTGGACAGTGGGCTAACCATTCAAACTGTGCTTGCAGGCCTCAGAAATCCTTGGACCGACTCTGCTTCCATGTGTGAAATAACTGTGAATATTTAAGTGGAACATCAGTGAATAAATGCACATAACTAAGCTCGGCCATTCCTCGACTTATTTCCTACCTCATTAGTGAGGCATTGTGCCCGTCTCTGCACCTGAGCTAAAGGGAGACGCCGCAGAATTGGTTGCTAAATATTTTATTACATCACAATAGTTATATATATAAAAAATATTTGTTTTAATCCCGATTGAGTCAAAGGTTCTTGGAGTATCGCCGTCTGACGGAGTCTCTGTAGAACTGGAAGATCTTCTGTGACGCTTTCTGACTGACGGCGACGCACTGCTGCAGCTGTGGAAGACGCAAAGTCCAATCAGAACCGTCAGACGGGCAACAGGCGGGTCAGAAACGAAGAAGATGACAAACCTCCTGAACTGAGAACGAGCCTTTGGTCGATGACATCATCACTCTGCGCTCTTTGCTATCGATGGCGAAAGTCATCAAAGCTCGACTTTCCTGAGGAGAATTTTAAAAACGTGATGAGTTTTGACTTTTGCAGACAGAACCAGCAACTTTACAATAAACGATTAATCGGATTAATTGATTATTTTATTAAACGTGAACTAAACTAAAAATCTTCAGAATGTGTCGAATCTTTTTTTATCCAATAATCACTGGAATAATCTATTATTAATAGAATCGTAAGCTGCAGCTCTTTTTACAGAGCTGTTTTACATAAGAGATGTGATTATTATAGATTCAGTTTTATCAGTAATTTCTGCAGCAAGTATCTCAGTTTACTCGAAATAAGACTAAAATAATTTAGAAGTAACTTTTCAGCTGGTTTTAAGACAATAATTCCTTAAAATTATTTTTAAAAAGCTCTGGTTCTACTGGTTAATGATCTCATAACAGGAAAAAATTCACTTAAAACAAGCTGCTAGTTCTGGCTGAAAAGTTACTTGTAGATTAATTTTGTTTCATTTCAAGTGAATTGAGATGTTTTCACTAGAAGCTAAACAAAAAATCCAAAACATTTTGTGTATTTTCAGAACAGTTTTGTTTACAGAGGCTTCATAATTTATTTTATTTGTTGTTTTGTTATTTATTTTGGATATATAAAATAGTTTCTTGTTCCAGTGTTAAATTTTCAGTAGAATTTAAAGTTTATTCATTGTTATTGCATTATTACCAAGATTCAACAATAATGAATATTGTTTAAAAACAACAATATTATTATTTACCACAATAACTTCTGGGGCAATTTGTCATCTAGCAAAGTCTGTTTTCATGACTGACCAAGTTAAAGAAGTCTTCTCCTGATTTTTTATTTATGAGAAGTTTAAAGAAGCAAAAGCACAAGAACTCCAGCTCCTCTTCAGGCCATAAATAATCTGAGTTTGATTTATTTTTTATTGCTTTTCTGAGCTTCAGATTTACCTTCTCCTGAGCTGCAGTCGGGTCTGTGATGATTTCACCGTCTGCGCTGATGGCGCAGGTCACGCCACAAAACAGGCAACTCATAGACAAGCCGGCGTCCATCAGAGCCATGCAGGCTGCGTTCAGACAGCAGGACAGGAGCTGAGCATTTAGGTAAGGAATGAGGAACGACACCAGGCAGTCAGAAGGCTCACCAAATGCAAACCAGAGACGCCCAGAGAACCCTAAAACTCTTCTCACCTGAGAGTAACACTTATTTTTACTCAAGGAAAAGTCAAAAGTGAAAATGTATTCGCTAGAACAAACAAAATCTTACTCAAGTAAGAATAGAAATAATTAAAAATAAAATTACTCAAAGTACAGCCATTCAAATGCTTTGAAAGAAGTTACTGATGTAAACATAGCTGGCTGCTACCCTGCCAAACCAACAGACCCGTTTTCAGTGAAGGATACGGCGCCGTCGTCGTGCAGCACCTGCAGGATGAGCGTGAGCGACGAGCGAGGGTGGAGAGACAAAAGCAGAGACGCCTCACACGTTTCCCGCACACATTGTTCCTGTGATCGCTCCCTCACACCTAGAAGTCAACATGAGTGTGAAGCAGCTGGTTCACGTTTTATATGGACTGTTTCACTGCGACTTACCCGGCAGTCCCACTTTGGGATGAACCAGAACCTCCAGCGTTGCCCGGTCGTAGATTTCCTTGCTGATTTTGACCTCAGCAGGTCCGTAGACTCCCGCCATCACACTGGTGTCTCCTGCAGAAACAGGCAGAATAAGGAAAATTAAAAGAAGAAAAAAATATGAACATAAAACTCAAAGACTATGGGGATAGTGCAAAATTATGTTGTAATACTTTATAGCTTTAGCTTACGTAGTGACAGTTGAGCTTAAAACTTCCCTTAGAAACAACTTCTTTCAATAATCTCAGTTTAGGATTCAGTGCAGAATCTAATCTGCATCATGTTAAGAGATTACAAAGGACGTGTCATCAAATTTTCAACACAAATTTTGCTTGAATTTCTGTTATTTTCATTATTCCAAAATTACTGAGTGTTATTGTATACATTCAAACAAGAGTGGTGAAGCCATCTTGAAGAGATTATGATTGGTCCATAATCTGAATGTTTACAACAGAATTGTACTGTATGAACAAAAGGCCTGGGTAGATAGTAACAAATGATTCATCTGTCGACCATTTTGCCTGTTTTTGAGCCTGAAACGTTTTTAACAAACTATTGTTACCCTGAACGAAGGACGCCGATCCATCAGGACGGGACAGTAAGGTTTGTTCACACCCGAACTCTCTGAGAGAAACAGTTGAAGAAGGAGAGACTTCCATCATGCCGCCTTCTCGGTGGGGACGATGTTTGTCGCAGCTAAATGACGTCATCGTTTTTGCCCCATCATTAAAGGGCTCTTTTAACTTCAAATGCGGCGCTTTAAACATCATTAGTAACGTGAAATTATAATACTAATTACGAAACCCGTTGTTATATTTGTGTTTGACATTTATTTCGATCTGTAATTGTTCACGGATATTTTTGAGAGTTCAGAGCGGAAGTTGAGCGACTCGTCGTTCTTTAATTTGAAAAAGTTTTGTACAACACGACATGAGAACAAAAAAAGGTCAAAACAATATAGAAAGAAAAGAAGAAAACATAAAAATGAGTTAAAACGTTAGATTGTAAGCATTTCAAGCACTTTTAATTGTTATAGGTTTTTATTGTTTAAATTGAGATTACATTGAGTTACAATTTACCACCAAAAATGTTTTGGCACTTTAAAACTTTGCTCGAAACAAAATCTGGTTGATAGCAGAAGAGTCTTTTATACATTTTCTGCGAGCAAAGAAATTTGCAGAAAGAAAAGGACATATGTGCATCAATTTTATATTTGAAGAAAATATTTGGTTGGATAAACTGTGAATATATTTAAGAGAAACTTCTTTGACGTCATTAGTATGTGTGAAAGAGACTGTATTTTTACCCAGTCAAGATTCTGCATGAAACCCCAGCAAAGAAATCAAACTTTCTAGAAATAAAGATTGGTTTTGTTTGCAGAATACTGGAGACTCCTCCTATTATGTTGTTGCCGAAAAGCGACTTGAACTGAAGTAACGCGGCCTTTAAATACTTCTGTCGCACATCGTGAGGTTCTCTTTTCTCCGTCCCCTGAGCTATGGAGGTTTCGATCCAAATACGAGCAATGAGTGAGTATTAATCTACTTTTTGACCCAAAATTAGCGGACCTCACTCAGATTTGGACCCGCTGCTGTTAACGGTTGATAAACGGCTGAATTGTGTGGAGACATGTTTGTTTTCCCGCCTAGAATTCTCGCAGTTAGCATTAGCAGGCTAGTTAGCTGCTATGTAGCTTTAAGATAGCCCGAGTTTATCTGATGTTGGGCTTGATTTAAGGGACTTAATTCGCAAAATGACGCGTAGAGTGGTATGTTTATGAATAATGTTTAATTGTTTGACGTTAGCTGTAGTTATCGCGATACTTGTACGGTTATTTTTCGTTTTTTTCCAGACAACACGTGGCTGCGATTCGAACCCGGATCTTGCGATTTCAAATGTTCGCCATAGTTTTAGCAACACTTTAGGGGACTTTAAAGAAAATTCTTCTCACGTTAAATAGCTGTGAGAATTGGAGGAATGAATTAGCCATTTAAATTATTCAATATAAAACAAATGCAGGTCAGATTAATGTCAAATATCTGTTGTAGGCTAAATTAATTAAATCAGTTTTCTTATCCATGCAGAATATATAATATTTTTAAAATGATTTTGAAGGGTTGACCACAGCTTGCTCTTATTTTTCTGGGATTCTCCAGCTCAGTGGATTGATCCCAGAGCAGCAGTGGAGAGAGAAAGTCAGGTTTTGCTTTCATCTCTGCAGTTCTGGTGGCAGAATGGTGACAATGAGGCCTGGCACAGTTAAATCTGCAGCAACTCAATGAAACCTCATTTGGGACCAGATGATCAAATCAATTTTTGCCAGGCAAATTGGATTTGACAATTTTGTAGCTTCTACTTTGAATTCGGGTCAAATCGACAACAAAATAAAGGGATCAGGCTAATTATTTTATTTAATGAATGGCATTAGTGTTACAAGAATATAGTTGTAATATCAGGAGACTGAAGTAATTTTATCAACAGTAAAATTAACAATTTATTAACCAAATCCATTTTTCTCATTAAAATGTTGTTTTTTTCGGCATATTTTTAAGACATTCTAGTAAAGTTTTGTTTATTCTACTCATATTCTCAGAATAAAACAAGAATTCTCAGGTTTTCCTTGATGGATGACTGAAATAAATCCACATTTAGAAAATATTTTCCAGATTTAGAATAAAGATTAAAATCATATTTGGTATCAAAAAAACAAATCTGAAATTTATCTTGAAGGCAAATCACCCAGCCGTAGTTTGACCATATAAAGATGTTGGAAAGTCCCACTATTCTTGCAACATAATATACACAAAGTATGATTGACATTCACTGATTTGATTTATTTTGTTTCCTTTTTTTTTTTTTTTCTAAAGGTGAAAGTTCGGAGCTGGATCATAATGCCAGTGAACCTCCCAGTCACAGACTGGGGCTTCTGGTATGTCAAAGGTTAAATCTGCAAAATCAACAATAAGCTTTTTCTCCATAAAAAGTAAAAATATATTTTTTGGGTTCATTTACAGTCATAAATATTTATTTATTTATTTTTACAGCAGCCTTTAAAAATCCCTTTCAAGTTTTGAATAATGTTTTGAAAATGTGTTTTAAGTTTGGATCCCTCTGGACCAGGTCGTTGTTGTGCTGGTTCTGGTCATGTTTAGTGTTTGATCCGGTGGGTTTCAGCACGTTGTGACCTCTGGTCCTGTACGGTGGGCTGTGAGGCTCACACAGTGCGCAGAGCAACTTTTTCTCTTGCAACCCGCTGCTGTCAATCGTCTGCAGCAGCGTTACTAATGAGAACTAACACCTCTGACCTTTAACCTGTTTGTTCGACTTAAATCACGAAAAGAAACTAAAGTTTCCTCTCTTCCACAGGTGCTCGGGGTGACCTTTAACCCTTAACCTGTCGACCTCGAGGCCTTTAGATGTCATGTAATGGATAAGCCAGCTGGGTAAGTCGTGTTCTATGCAGTGGATGAATTTTCCTGGTGATGATGAATGGCGTATTTTGTTCAACTGCTCTGAAGCGTGAGTGAAATCAGCCTGACTGAACCTGCGGCTGAAAACTGGACATGGCGTTTACTGCTCTGCGTTCTCATTAACGATCCCTCTGCTCCCTGCAGGTCCAGCCGTCGGCCATCTTTAACGAGGTGAGCGAAGGTTAACGTCGTTTCTCCTATAATCTGTCCATCACTTCAGATTATCCAGGCTGTTTTAATTTGACACCTCAAAATCCTGAAGTTGATTCAAAAATCTGCATTCAGACTGAATTTGGATCAGTGTTTATTTTTGGTCTTGAGTGTTTTTGTGCTTATAAACCACCTGATTCAGCAATCTCTCCAATGACTTCCTGTTGGTTGATTCGTTATTCTAGAACATGATTTGGGTGGGATAATATTTGCATATTTTAACATTTTCAAACCGAAGCTTAATAGTTTTATTTTAAGCTTACAGCTGGATCTGAAATTGATCTTCAGGAGATATGTTTCCATCCAGTTCTCATGCAAACTGATTAGAATGTTGCTTAAAATAAAAATGTTTTTCCATCTACTGGTTTGGATAAAAAAAAAACCAGTGTGATTTTTTTAAATTAATTTTTATCATTATTTCACAAAGCTGTAATAAACAAGATTCAGAAGTTGCAAACTAACCTGGACAGCAAAAAAGTGTCAATCCTTAATTAAATTTTTATTATTTTTTTTTCTATTGAACTGATGATACCAAAAAGTTCAATTCAAAAGTACTTAATTGAAATTAAATAATCTCAATCTTCTGACCTTTTATTTGTCTCCATTTTGTTCAAACAGAATTTGGACAAAGTTTATAAGCGTCTACAAAATACCGTCATCACATATCACCGTGTTTTCTAAAATGCATGTAGAATTTAAAGGTGTTCCTTTAAATTTAGACCGTCTCTGAGGTCTATCCCGACGGGCCCTTCATGTAGGACCAAGTCGTTGGAAATGCCTCAAAGAGAAAATCTGTGGTTTCGCTTTACCCAGATGTTCAGCTGTGAGCATTATGGGATACAACTGCAGGACAACAACATGATGAGAAGCTTCAGAAAGACGGATCATCGACCAGATTTAACAGATGTGTGTTTCAGGCCACAGGTTTGCCGGAAATGAGTCAGACGGCGTCAGAATGCAAGATGGCGGCGGGATGATTTGGTAAGTTGGGCTGGAAAATGTTTGTTATGGAAGAAGCACTGCGGTATCTGCAGCCAGCTGCTGAATCAGCTGGTTAGTTCAAAGGTCAGTGCTAAAGAAACTCAGCTTCTGGCATCGTTGGTCTTCATGCTGCCTGTGTGTGGAGTCCTGGTATTTCAGCTGAAACAAATGGTGAATTAGAGCCGATGTAGATTTTATTTTTTAATATAATTTACTCTGAAGTTTCATAAATAATCTCCAATTTTTTTTTCTATAAATATTTTTATTGGATATTGAAAATTCGTTTTTTTTTTTTTTGTTTTGTTTTTTTTCTTACAAATTCTCAACTTTTGGAGATCGGAAATGTGCTGCTCCCTTATAATGGCCCTTTATACCAATATTATTAACTGTGTTATTAATCATCTTATTTTCCTTCCTGTTTAGCTCTTGGAGCTGGGCTTCATCTAATGACTTTTCTGTAAGTATTTTATTTTTGTCTGTTTTTAAGCAGCGCTGCGGTGTCTGCAGCCAGTTGTTTCATCAGCTGGTTTGTTTAAATAGCAGTGCAAGAGAAAACTCAGCATCAGGCATCGTTGGTCTCCCAGCTCTCCATGTTGGGAGTCCTGGAATAGCGGCTGAAACAACCAAACTTGAATAGGAAAGCCTGCATGCTCAGGCTGCAAATAATCAATTAAGTTGATTTAGAGGGCGTGATTAGTTAATTGAGCTCATTTTAATAATTGTTTCCATCCCTCCTGCATGCTTTCTTTTAATATTTTGGATAAGATTGTTCAGATATTTGATGTCTTGTTTTTTTGTTTTAATTTCTCCAGGGTTCAGCTCAAGCATGTTGTCGTAAGGTGAAGTTTGAACAGCAATTCTGTGTCACAGGTGAGTTTCTGAAGTTGCATGTTTGGTTACGTTCTGTCCAGTTTGGTCATATACCAAGGCTTTCAGGATCTGGCATTCCTGACTTGCTGTGGACTTGACCAGAAATCAAAAACCATCCCAGTGAGCCTCTACAGCAGCGTTTGTGGAGGACTCACTGGGAACATGACGCCTGCAAACATGCAGGAAATCTGGCGCATCAGAACTGCAGAAACTTAAAGAGCTGATTTTATTTTATTATTTTTTTTGATTTTGTATTTTTCAGATGCAGATCAAAGCAGATGTGGACCAGCTGCGGGGAGTTTGCTCTGATGCATCATCTTCTCCATCATCTTTAGATTAAAACTAAATCAATGTTTCTTGTTGTTTGTAAACTTTAATAATTTGTAAGCAGATTTTTCTTTTGTATGAAAATAAATAACAGACCAAAGAATCCTCGAGTTTCATTTAAGCATGCATTTCTGTTTTTAGAGGAATATAAAGTCAGCTTTTATTTTGCTCAATAGTCTGAGTTTCAATTAAATATATATGTATTTTTTTTATGCAACTTGACCGAATTAAACATTGTCATTAGTAAAAGCTGTATGACCTCACTAAACCTTTTTTGTTTGCTTAAGATGACTTAATTGAATTGGTGCTATATTAAACTGAATTTTAATGATGAAGGCATATGGAAGAGTAGCAAGCTGCTAAACATTAGCAATGCTTAAATATTTGAAATGGAGATGTTACCATGTAAATAGCTCAACTTTGACATTTTAAACAAGTTAAACTGGAAATAATTTTTTTTTTAGTTTGGATTTATGTGATAAACTCACTTTGTTCCATGACGTAAAACGCTTTAAATTGTGTTAATTAGCTATGCTCTGCTAATTAGCTTGTGCTTCCCAACGGTTGAATGATGTCATCGGTATGCGGTTAAACAGTCTTAAGCTTAATTACATGATTAAATCGTAGTAGAGCGGGACCCAGGAGTTAATAGGATACCCGAGACTTAAGTTAAGACCAAAAGCCGAGTCAGAGGCTCAGCTAAATGCTCCCTAACGAAATAAAAATAGATATTACATGTTTTCGGCTCTGCTGCAGTTGCCCCCCCATCCACCAGAGGGCGCAGCCTCCATTTAATTAAAGATATGTTGTGTTGGGAGGTTTAACTCTACAGCGTGTTTACAACTCAGGACGCGACCAGTTTATCTTTAACTCCCACTTCAGAATCGGTCGGTCGCTGTTGGTGTTAAACGGTGAGTTAAAGTTTTATTTATGACAGTTTCGGTTTCCTAGCAACCTTTTAGGCCGTATTTGCTATCATAGAAGAAGGGCGTCTTGTTTTTGCTCTCTAAAAACGCCTGTATTGGAGATCTGCAATATTTATATAATAAAGAGCTTTCCCCCCCTTAACTCATGTTTAAATAAAGATTAAACGCTAATTCAGGTAAAACTTCTAAACAAATACTGACTTAACAGTGTTAATGTTGCATCTTAATTGTTTTCTATTGTGAGATTTGTTTTTATGTAATAAGTGGAAAGGTTCCAAAAAATAAAAAAACATTTATTTAATAAGCACATCCGTTTCAGCCTTAAATTAAAGTTATTCCAGGAGTTGTTATTGTCATTTTCATATTTCAAATTCTTTGCAGATTTTACAGGAAAGCCTTTTCTATTCCAGTTTAAATATCAAACCATTATTTAGTTTTATAACATTACAGTTATTCTGAGCCACTTTGTAGAGCTTAATAGCAAAATGTGAGCCTGAAATTATACTGAAGTAAGAGTAGCACTACTCTTGAACCAACATATGAAGTTATGTGGAAATTTTGGTTTTGCAAGAACCAAAACTATAAATAACATAAGTAGAAAATAACAAAATCAGAAAAAAGAAAAAAAAAAAAAAAAAAAAAAAAGAAAATCCAAATCAGTTTCTTTCCAAATGAAATTTTGAAACTTTAACAAAAACTGCAGGTTTGTGTCTGGTGAAGGTTTGTTTTAAAAATGTTTGTTTTTCATTCAGTTGGTAGAAAATCCAGAAATTTAACTAAACTAAGAGTAGAAATACTTCATAATGAAATTACTCAAGTAAAAGTAAAAAAGTATGGAATAGTAAAAAACTGTGTTTACTGTTTGTTAGTTACATTATTGATTACTCGGTATTGTCTTCCAGCCTCGTTGAACTATGACCTCCCCAGAAATTGCCTCCCTGTCCTGGGGCCTGATGAAGGTGAAGGGTTGCTCCTCCAGCTACAAGGACTGTAAGGTTTGGCCCGGAGGCAGCCGGGCCTGGGACTGGAGGGAGACGGGGACTGATGTGAGTCAAACCAGAATCAATATAAACGCTGTTAGCGACTGTAGAATCTGTTCCTCTGAGGAACATTGTGACTTCCTCCTAGCATTACCCAGGAGTGCAGCCTGCTGACCTGGAGGAGGTGATGAAGAAGGGAATAGAGCTGCTGGTCATTGGGAGAGGAATGAGTGAAGCTCTACAGGTAAATTAGATTCTTTAAAAAGTCAAATTGAATGTTTGTGTAACACCAGGAAGCTCAATAACAAACTAAACTACAAGTGTGTAGCAGACATTGCTGATCTTTCTGTGGTACCATACAGTGTTTATGTGTAGGGGTCAGCTTAGTCGACCCCTCAGCATCACGCCCTAATCCCCCTGAAGAGGACTAGCAACCACTGAACTGTAAGGGGTAAAACAGGATTGCAGAAATCCCAGAAGGGGATTGGTTCGACAATCTCAGCGCTTGCTGCCTCAACACAGGTCCGATCGGCTCGTATGAGGCAAAAGGACAAAGCCAACCGAATCAGGAAGTTTGGATCCATTGTAGGGCTGGAACGGTTAATCGATTATTTAAAGAATCTTTAACTAATTTAGTAATTGATTCATTGTTAACTGGGGACTCAAAAAAGGCTAATATGCGGAAAAAACAACATATTCCAAACGGCAATTAAGCCAAAACTGTGCAAATAATATTTACATTTTGCAAATAAGATGAAAAACCGAGTTTATCTGTAACTATGTTCTACCCAGAGCTCCTTAGCAGCGTCGTTTCAGCTTTACCTGGTTCAACATATGTAATAAACATATAAATACAATTATTAATAAGTGAATTGAAAATAAAAGTCCCAATACTGTATTGGTAGTGAAAAAATCGTAATTGGGCGAGATGTGTTACCTTTTCTAGCGATATTTAAAATTAAAGTTATCTGAAAAACTAATTTCGCTAAAACTATTTTCCAATTGCTAAGCCAAGCAAGTCATTGTGACCTGCATTATGCGCTCCTGGCCTGTAGAGGGCAGCATTGAGTTGCCTTGGTAACAGAGCCTCTCTGGGTCCTGTTGATATTAAATGACTTTATGATCGGTTCATTGCCGTAATATTTGAGCCAGAATCCCATCAGTTCTGTAGCATAAAGTACCGTAGTTCCTGTTTTAGACGGGCACGTTGTTTTCTCCACAGGTTCCTTCCTCGACTCTGGATTTCGTGAAGCAGCAAGGCATTGAAGTCCGAGTCCTCCAGACTCAGAAGGCCGTGGCTGAATACAACAAGCTGGCTGTGCAAGGAGCCAAAGTGGGCGGCGTTTTCCACTCAACCTGCTGACGCCGCCTTCCTGGACGCCATTAAACGTGTTGATTCCTGCGCCCAGAGGTTTTCTCAGCATCTCTGCAGTTATCAGTAGTGAGACTTTGCAGGTACTGAAAAGGAATGAATGCGCTCCAAGAATTGGGAAAATTTGCAATTAATCTCAGGAATTTTCTAGAAAAACAAGATAATATCGGAGCTCCCCAATTAGAAAATTATATATAACAGAAAACAGAAATGTTGAGATTAAATTCAGAAAATTACTGAGAAATTAACCTTTTCTATATACAATGGCCCTAATGCAGCTTCTTATACTGAAGGTTAAATCAGTTTTTATTTACGGGATTAAAGTTTCTGAAGCTCTGAAGTGCGTTAAACTGTAGCTGAGATGCCTCAGAATTCAAAGTCAAAACGTTTTTAATAAAAATGCATTTCTAACGGCCTCCAGCACCAACAGTGTCTAAAACAACTGGAATGGTGCTGATGTGTTTTATTTACATATGAATGAAAATTGTTCTAATAGAAAAAGGAGGTTTGCAGATTAGTAAAGCGTTTAACTGCTTTATTCAGGATCAAAAACTGAATAAAATGGTTTGGTAAAAACTATTTTACCAAGTATTTTTGTGTCGTTTCAAGTGCAAATAATCTGACAGAGGAACTAAAACTATTTCACTCATAACACTGGAAACATTTTCCATCAATATTTAGAAATTATTGACCTTAAACAAGCTGCTATATCTTGCTGAAAAATTACTTGCAAATTACTTCTGATTTGTTTCAAGCGTAATAAGATATTTGCACTATAAACTAGACAAAAATACTTTGTAAATATTATGTTTTTGCAGAGTAAATCAGTGAAATGCTGTGAACTGCTGATATGAAAGTGTATTTCTGCCTGTTTGATTACATGAAAACCAATTAAAATAAAATACTTTCCAAAAGTTTGTGGAGTGAAAAACAAAATTCCATCCAAATAAAAATATTTCCATCTGCTTTAAAAACCCAGACACGTCTGAAGCCACGTCTGAAGCGGTGTCTCGCAGTGTCTCGCAGACTTGGGGTCCGGTTATCTCCGTGCAGGTTTGGGCATGATGTAGACTTTGACAGGCTTGCTGAACGGGATCGTTCCTTCGACGGCGGCCTCTGCTGGCGGGAGGCCGTCGACGCTGTCGCTCCACCCAGACTTGCTGGATGAAGACGGAGAGGACGAGGAGGAGCTGTAGGCCAGCAGGAGGCGCACCTCCACTTGCGAAGGCTCTGGGGAAAGTCAAGGCCGTCTGAAGGTCAGCTGGAGGTCAGCGCGAGGAGCTTTGAGCGGTGTGCGGTTGTACTGACCCGTCCAGGCGGTGTGAGAGAGGTAAACCTGGGTGATGAGCCGGTGTCTGGTCGGTCCCGGCTTTCTGAAGTCTGCCGGTTTGGGATGGATCACATGACTTTGGCCGTCTGGATACAGGACCTGATGTTTGAAAGAACCGTTAAAGGCTTAAATATGCAAAACCCAAAAAATGTACTGAAACTTTCAACATCAGCAAACCTCCATGTGACCGATTCTATGAGTAGAGCTGAAACAATCGATTGTGATTAAATCGATCATTGAAATAATCAACTGATCTAGTGACTGCAGTAAAAAGACTCAAAAAGACTCGGAGCGAGTCGGGTTCATGTCATCTGAAGCTTTTAACGCTGCAGAAGAAGTTTGGTGTTGAAGGGGCAGAACTTGTGTTTTCCGTTATAGAAATGGTAAATAGATCACATACGACTTGCACCCAGAACATTCTGGTAAAACCAAGTATGAAACAATCAGCAGCGTTCTTTAAATTTAAGGCGACAGTCACCTGAACTTTGACCTTATCCTGGGGATCCTGGACGTGCTCCAGCGTGGCGTCGATGTCCAGCGCCACCACCAGGCCGGACGTGAACCTCAGCGGGTTATCCGACTCGCCTGTTGGCTCGATGATGGCGGCTGTGGCGCGATGGATCTGTGACACAAATACGACGATATGTTGGCATTAGATCTGCTTTGTGTTGCAGAAACTCTCTGATTGGTCATTTCGTCACCTGTTCAGGTAGCCTGAGCTGCAGCAGGCCGCTCTGCCTCAGCGTCGCCTGCAGAATCTTCACCAGCTCCACAGGTTTGCAAGACAAGAGCCGCGGCATGATCTCCAAAAGTTTGTCCACGAAGCTGTCCTGGAGGTGGGGCAGCTCAGCCAGGAACATCCTGGGGGGGCAGAGAGGCGACGATCCACCGAGTCACTGCAGCTAGCAGCTAAAATAGCCTCTCAGAAGTTCTAGAAACACTGATTAACAAAACAATAAAACACACCAACAGACTGAATTACCTCTGAAAAGACTCGATCTCCTGCAGGAACTTCTCACAGCTGCCGATGAGAAGATCCAACCTAAGGAGAAGTGACAGCCAGAGTGAGTCAGGTTCATTTTCTCGGGTGAAACCTCTGAGCAAACAGCGGCTGAGCGTCGTGCGTTTCTGGACCGACCCTGGTCTGGTTCTGGCCGTCAGGACCAGCTGCAGGGCTTTGGCCTGAAGGCGAACATGGTGAATGGTCGCCACCTCCCTGCTTTCCAAACCGCTGTACAGAAACTCCAGCTTGTAGGTTTCCTCTAAAATCTGCAGGAAATCAGACGAATTAACCGTGTTTTAAGGTCGTATTTATTTCAGTCTTAGGTTTGTGTGTTTACCTGCTGAGCTGCAGCTGTCGCAGTGACGTTTTGTTTCAGGCAGAGAGGGACGGCCATGTTCCACAGCTTCTCCTGCAGGGCCTGAACAACAACAACGACGCATAAAACGTCAGACATTCGTTCTCTTGCAGGACATCAGGCTAATGAAAAGGAGCAGATGCCACCTTCATGAGCAGCAGCTGACAGCGCAGGTATGTGGCGCAGAAGTCAGCAGCTCCGGCGAGTTCAGTCTGCAGCTCGCCCAGCCGCTGCAGATCTCTGCTCAAATGAGAACCACATGTGAATCAGTCGAATGGAGCTCATTTCAATCTGAAGCTATGAATCAACAGAGCGATGCTCGGACTGTTTTCAAAGCATTTTCAGTTTGGCAAACATTTAACTTCATTCAGTCCTGTCCTACTTCCAGTGCAATGTTTACCGTATTGTGAAGTTCAGCAGGTCCTGCGCTCCAGGAGTCTCCATGTTCTGGATGGTGCTGACCCTGTTCAGACTCTGCTGGAGGAAGAGTTTGGCCGACTCCACCGAACCAGAACCGCATCCTGAGTCCACCGAGTCCAGACTGCAAACCTGCTTCCTGCCCGGCAACTGATGCAGACAGTTACAGGAAACAAAACAAAACTGCTTTAAATTTTCTGCAGGATGTGCAGAACCTTCATCTGCTAAAGACAATCTGGAAGGTCAGGGTCATTTTTACCTCCGTTACAAAAAATAAGATTCTTGATTTACGGGAACTAAAGATTCACAAATACCGAAATCTTAAAAAGTTTGAAATAAAACGTGAGGCTGTTTTCCCGGGCGTCGGTTCTCACCCTGAGCGGGGGAACGAGGTGCGACAGGCTGTCCCTCAGGTAGGCGTAGTGCCTGAAGGTGTGGTCGGAGAACAGCGCCGGCATGGTGGGGCACGACTTGGCGGCGTTGAACACCAAAACCAGAACCGCGATGTCTGAGATGAATCACAGGAGTCAAGAGGGACGAACAGATTTCACTCAGATCAACTCTGCGGCATAAAAAACACCGCAGCAGCAGAGGCAGAAAAATGTAAATATTGAAGAAAGTATTCAAGAATTAAACTTTCCTCTCGTAAAGAATTACATTTTAACTTTTTACTCACATTAAAGTGGCAGATTTCATGTCACATATGACTTAAAAGAAACTTTACTTCCTGTTTTATCCCCTTGAAATTAGGCCTCTGTCTCTTTAAGAAACTCTGCCGCCAGAAAGTCCCAACATGGCTCCTTTCTAAACCCTGTAACGTTTTGACCAACGTGGTTCTGAGTAGATTCTATTAAGAGCGCAGCTGATGCACACTCCCACCAGGTGTTTACTGCTGGCTAGTCTGAAGGAGCAGAGAGGGCGAGTGCTACTCTGTGAGGCCCGAAGGCGGGGCTAAGTCCACCCACGTGTTTTGCACGGCTGAATGGTTGCCATGGAGATGAAAGCATTTCTCAAACAAGCATGAAAGAATCAGAGAAACACTCCAGGAGTGTTTTTGACAAAGACATCATAACACAATGTAAAGCTAAAAAAGAGTCGACTTCACATATTGTTGCCCCTTTAACTAATTTCCTGGGGTAAGAAGGATACAGGCGGGGTCGTCCATGTCAGGCTCCGGTGTGTCGAAGTACGGATGAGTGCTGAGCAGCTCAGGAACCAGCGGCAGCACGAGCGTCGGGTGGCGAGAGCCAAGAAACTTCAAACATCTGAGTGAAGGAAAGCAGATTAAATACTGGATGCACGACACAGTTCATTCAATAACAACCAGTAAATAAACTGATGGAACGTTTTCCAGAAATAACAGGATCTTCTCTGAAACGCTGCACAATTTACAGGCCGTTATTTTACAACAACTTATAAAAATTCAATTAAATTAGATTTACTTTAGCCAAAGGTTGAAGGTTACTTGTTTCAAATTACTTTTGCAGAGTTACTGATTCAGGGAAGTTTGATTAAAGCTGCAATATGAAACTTTAATTAATAAAGATATTGTTACATATTTGTTGAAACTGTTGTGATAGTTTGGAATAAGAGAATCTGTGAAAAATAAATGCAAAATCAAGCAAAACTTCTCCCAGTGCTCTCTGGAAACAACCAATTTGTCCAGGAGGCGGGTTTTAGTGCTGTCAATCACCCATCCTTGTGGCGCTGCTCACCCCTGCTGCTACGCTGCATTTAGCACCGATGATCATGAATGTTCAGGCTAGCTCGTATAGCCACCGAAAACACAGAATAAACGGTTTTCCTGTAGCAACAAGTTGCTTCTCTGCCATTAGCACATTTAGCAGCGAGTACATGAGGAGGGTTGACAGCGCTAAGACCCTCCTCCTGGCTCTGATTGGTTGTTTCAGAAGGCGATTGCTCTATTCACAGATTATATTGTGACACTTTTCACAAATATGCCAAAAATATATTCTTAATAAAAGTTACAGACTTTAAACGACTGTCATGCAAAATAAACTTCAACATTCTGGAACCAAAAAAATGACTGTTTGCTCCACTAATTGAAGGAAACTGAATTTTTTTTTTTTACTAAACCTTTGAGTTGCTCAGAATCTTTTGGGTAACAATAAGTAAGAGAGTCTTACTTCCAGACGGAGTTGCGGTCGGTGGGATATTTGTTGAGGTTCTTCAGCAGCTCCAGCAGCGCCAGCTGGATGCACTCCTTGGTGGAGACGTTGGTGTAGCAGAGCAGTTCATGCAGAGCTTCCCTGATGTCCCGAGACGAGTCCTGGAGACAAACATCGTCAGCGTCTTTACTCGCAGCTGAAAGCGAAGCATTCGGGTCGTGCCGACCTCCAGGACGGCCAGCACGGTGTCCAGCTGGTCCTCCCGCAGCGTTATGTGGGTCGAGATTTCTCTCAGCACGTGGATGGACTGCAGCCTGACTTCCTCGATCTCGTCGTTGAACATGTCGACGAGGAAGTCGAGGCACTTTTCGGCGAAGCTGGGCGACGAGCGGGCGAGCCGGCAGAGGGCCTCCACTGCGGCGATTCGAACCTCTGAGGTGGAAATGAAGAGAAAACAGTCAGATATGTTCCAGCACAAAGCAGAAAGAGTGAGAAGAGGATCGGTGAGGAATATGACTGAAGACCACGCCAAAAATCAGGAAATCCAAATAATCTGCTGCTGGCGACGCCCCCAACTCAACCTGTACGCTCACTCGAAAATGGCTGCGCAATTGTACAACCATACATCTTTGAAAAGCAGAAGTGAGGCCTCCTGCACAACCAAAAAGAATATAGCAAGAGGTTTCTAACAAAAAACACTTGTCTTTTCCAGCAGCCATTGTACAGAGCATACGGGGTAAGACCAGCTGACCAAACATGCTGAAGCTTAGTTTGGGTTGCTAGGTAACAGGCTGGTCTGGCCGCCGAATGCAACTTTATTGGGAAATTTTTGAAACGGCTCATCATCCAGACACCAAAAAACATTCATTTATTGCCACCAAAACCCGCCTGGGTGTTTTCTTAAGTAGTAGAGACTGAAATGGAAGCACAAAAATGTACAAAATTAGAATTTTAGATAACAGGCCCCCTTCAAAATTCAAATTTAGGCGCAGAAACACACAGTGATTTGATAGATACCGAACATCTCGTCCTCGAGGCCGTGGACGAAAGCGCCGCAGGCCCCCGAGGCGATGAGGTTGACGGTGTTGGTGTCCAGCTTCTCTTTGGGGGCGTCGTCGGCCCACTTCCTGCCGGAGGAGAACTCTCCGGATGCGAAGAGCTCTTTGGCTCGTTCGTGAGCCGTGCGCTTCCTCTGAACACAGACGGGTCAGCAGAAACGAAAACATCAGATTTATTCTGGTGAAAGCAGAAAACAAACCGGAGCGTACTCACTCTGAGATCCGACATGAGCTTCTTATCCAGAGTTTGCTCCAGAAAGTGAGGGCTGACCTGCAGCATGGAGCCCTGGGAAGAAAACATGAAACATCCGGCGTTGAAATTCACGGATCCAACATGTCGTGACTGAATCATTTTTATTTCCTCACCAGGGTTTTAGTGGCCTGGACCCGAACCATCCAGGAACCGTCGCTCACCATGTGACTGATCTTCCCAAATGCATCGTCGACCAGCCGGATCTCCTCATTGGACGACGGGATGGGCACAATGCTGACAAGCCGAGCAGGAAACACACTGAATATTTCCCCGGATTTGAAGAGTTCAACTCAAACTCTATTCAATTTGACAAATCCTATTTTTGTCAAATAATCCTTGACCATCTGAAATGTCCACTGCTGTTGATTTAGAGAAAAAGTGCTTGGATCTGTTGATGTTACAAGAATGTGCTAAATCATGAAAAACCCCAGGGACTGATTGATGTAATTTGACAATAAATAAATAAAAACTGATTTGATTTCACTGAAAAAAAACAAAAAAAACTCATCCGTCATTTTGAAGGCTCTTCACCACAAAAGCTCAAAATCTTACCAAGTACTTTTGTCTAGTTTATAAGTGCAAATATGTTAGTACACCTGAAATATGCAGCGTTTCAGCAAAATGTAGGTGTTTGTTGTAAGTAAATGACTCCTTAATATTCACAAAAAAGCTCAAGTTTCATTGGCAGATTATTTAATTTATAACACGAGGAAAGTTACTCGTCTTGTTTCAAGTGTAGTGCGATATTTACAGTAGAAACCAGACCAAAAACTCTCCTTCTGGAGTCCGGAGGACCACATAAAAAGCTACAAAGGGCCGGATTTGGCCCATGCGCCTCAAATTTGACACCTGTGATTTGGCGGAAGTGTTATGGTTTTGCTGTGATCTGTACCTTTCTGAGTAGAGCTGGCTGAGCACCCAGACCATCTGCACAGCGGCAGAGCGGACCTGCTCATAGTCGTCAGACAGCAGCCTGCAGGCCTGGAGACATGAGAAACATCTACATTTTCCTTCTGCAGCAGCTGATCGGTTTGCAAAGTTTCTAATTAAATCTGAGAGAAGAGAGTCAAAGTGCATCACATTTGGATTCAAGAGTTTCCAACCATCTGTCCTTCATTTTATTTAGTTGTTTGTATCTGTAGGTTTTCTGTTCACTTTATTGTTTTCCATACTTGATGTTTCCTTGAAAACCTGGAGATTTTACTGGACCCAGCCACTCTGCGTAGCTACACCTTCCTAACAGAGTTTTATAAATCCATCAATCAGCCACCTGTTAACTGCTGAATTAATGCTAATTATAACTAAATCCTTGTAGTTTTTGTGTTAATTGTGTAACTGGATTCATTTAAACATCTAAATATTGCTGCTTTGTTTTGTTTATCTGTGAGCACCTGTTCATAAATGATCTGATGAATCTTCATTCCTCGCTCATGAAGCTGCAGCTGGAAAACAAGTAAACAAAATCTCAATTAAAAAACGAGATGAAAAAAGCAGTAATTTAACGGTGCAGCTGAACGGAGAGTGTGTTTCTGCGGCTGGTGGTACCATCGCTTTGAGCGCTGCAGCGCGAACTCTGGGGTCCTGGTCTGAGAAGTAGGTGCTGATGATACTCTGGACGTCCCGGACGCCTCCTGCAGAGCCACACAGCAGACACTCCGACACGTTTAGCAACAATCCAAACACAGTTTTACTTTCTAGGTGACGATTTTCCAGGTTTGTGTCACAGCAGCAGAAATTAAATATACTAAATTGATAAGGCTGGTGAGAGTTACTGCAAATTATTCATGGTAAGATTTTTATTCAATTATTTCATTTTTAAAGAATAAAGAGAAAAATTCATCAAGAATTAACATCTGATGTTTCCTACAGTAATGAACTGAAGACTCAAAATATGGAGGGATGCACGGTTGGATGTACTGTCGGATGCACGGTTGGATGTTTCAGACCTAGCGATGAGCTCGGTCCCTCGCCGTCTTTGGTCAGAGGTGTTTCCACGGTTCCCAGGAACCCCAGCAGCTGCAGACATTTGTTCCTCACCCCGAAGTTCGTATCGGAGAGAAGCTGAAGAGGAGAAACAGGAAGACATTCAAGATGGCGGCGCGGCGTCCCCACGGCGACGCCCAGATTTCACCCAGGCAGCTTCACCTTGCAGGCCACCTGGACGAGGCGCCGCCTGACCGCCGGACTCTCTGGCAGCTGGTCTCCGATCAGCAGCAGGGAGTCCAGCAGCTGAGCCAGAACCTGATGGGATTCTGGAGACATTTCATAAACCGTCATCAGAACCGGATCTGCAGCTGGGCTGGAAATAGTTACACTTACTGGGGTAACTGGTTTTGGAAAAAAAAATGTATACTTTTAGGAGTATTTTCACTTTTACTTGAGTTAAATTTCTGGATTTTCTACATAGTGACTGAAAAACAAACATTTTAACCAAAAACCTGCAGTTTCTGTTATAGTTTCACCAGTTTTTATTGAAAGAAGCTGATTTGGAAAAATATTATATTTTTCCTGGTTTTATCATTTTGTTATTTACATGAATTAATTTAATTTGGGTCTTTAAATAGAAGATGATTAATAACACTGGAAAAAAAATAATCAGACTCTAATCTCAGATTTTTTACTGAATCCTGACTTAAATCTCAGAATTTGGATTTTAATGTCAGGTTTCTGATAAAATATGACTAATCGTCTCAGGTCAAAAATCAGGATTATGGTTAAAAAACTTCAATTGTTTTTGTATTTTTTTTATTCCAGTGGCACTGATCCTCTTCCATATTTCAAATACCAAACTCTGCGCATAACTTCCGTTTTTAACCTCCTGATTACGTATTTTTTAAATATTAAATGACGTTTTGATCAGGTACCCAGTAGTTTTTTTTACCCAACACTTGTTTGAGTAATCTCTTGGACTTTTTACTTTTACTCCAGGTAGAACATGTTGAAGCAGTGCTACTCTGACTGGACTGGAACGGGTCTCACTCTCATTTCCAAGCGTATTAATGACGTCGTCTACGACGCAGTCGGGGCTGAAGCCGTTTGTTTTGGACAGCAAACCCAGAAGAGATGCGATCTTCAGCCTCACTGAGTTATCAGTCTCCTAAACGAGAAACAAAACAGGGAATTATTACCACCAACAACTGTAAACAAATCCAAAACCCGGTGACTGAGTGTGGCTCTGTGGTGTTAGCTTCACCTTGTAGTAATGCTCCAGCAGGATCCGGATCACGCCCTCCACGCTCTCCGCCTCCACCGGTTTGCGTGCGAACTCCAGCAGGTACTGCAGGGCGTCGGTGGCGTTGGCGGCCTTGCAGAGGTCGATGTGCAGCGCTGCGGATTTACTGGGCTTGGACAGGCGCAGCTTCTTGGCTGGAGCTTCTTCATGAGGAATCTGCAGGAATTATTATCATTTTCGCAAACTGAATTAATATTTTAACCAAAAATATAATATCATGTAACCAAAAAAACATATTACAGGATGTAATAATTCACACTGATGCAGAATCTGGAGCTATAGTATAAAGACCTAAAGAGGCACAATCTCGATCTGCAATCTACAGCTTCATTTATGACTGCTAGAAACTCGCCACCGAGCTCGAAATCTGTGTGCTGGACTCAGATCTGAACCATCAGAACCACATGAAGACAGTTACAAAGTCGGCCTTCTACCACTTGAAGAACATTTCCAGGAATAAAATACGAAAGTCCCAGCACGATCTGGAGAAACTCATCCATTGATTACCGCAACAGTGTCTTCACAGGTCTGAATAAAAAGTCAATCAGATCAGATAGTCTGCGCTGCATCCCCAGAACCAGAAGCAACATTCAGTTTTTATGCTCCTTATAGAACAAACACCCAGAAAACTAAAAAAATGCCGAAACACTGAGTCCCTTTTAAATCACGGCTAAAAAACATTTGTTTACAGCCAAATTTTATAAATAACAAGTTCATTTAAACTGACGCAACTCTGGTTATTTTGCAAAGAGTAAAGTGCAAATATGTTTTAAATTCTAGTGATATATTCACCACAAAACCTGCAGGTATAATCCCACAAAATCTGACTACGATATTGACTCAGTGGGGCTGAATACAAATGCAAGCCATGTTTTACAGTTTAATCAGCTAAACATGTAAAAAGTCATCATACTATTTTTTTTTTTTACTTTGCTTCAAAACGTCACACTAAAACGTGGTTCGTATCTTCTGTCAGAACAGATTATACACGTCATTTGTGTCAGTTTGTATTTATTTACTACCTGCCAGCTGGTGTTAAGGAAGCCTAACGGGCCCAGTCCGGAACTCGGGGTATAATTGTAAAATTATCGACTGAAGTCAATTCCAAATATTATATTTGAACCGGCTGAAGCGATCCCAAAGAGCACGGTAACCGTTATAAACTGGGTTTTGACCGAGACCGGTTGACTGTTGCTATGCTACGTTAGCTAGCCAGCTAGTTAGCCTGTCGGTACATTTCGCCGTTTTTCCTGATGGTTCTTGTTTATAACTGAACAAGAAACGAGTAAAAAAACAAACAGCATCTTGTGTTTACCTGAACAACTTTGGAAAACTCCTCATAAACTCGTTTTTTCAAATGTGCTGCCATGTTGTAGCAAAAGCAGCTAGCTGATGTTTCACACCAACAACACAGAATGGCCCTTTCAGCTTTCCGTAGGAACGTCAATGTGACGTTGAGGTTCCCTTAGTAACCTGAACGTCAGGTTAAGCTTTCACTTTATGTTCATATTCATGTCAATTTCTGTCTTTTAATAGATTATTTAAAGATTGATTCATATTTATGGAAATAATTAGGTGTTTTATTTATCAAGTTTTCCAACAAATGTTTGTTTTAATTAACCAAATCCACGCTGAAATTTAAATAACAAAAAATAAGCCAGAATTGTGTGGAAGAACTGATAACAAAACCATTAATTGGAGCCATGTTTCAATTAAGTATTTCTTTATTTCAAATTATTTTACGACAAATTCTCGTTGAACCAGCAAAAAATAAATCAAGTTAAATGAATTAAACAAGAATTTAACACAATAGTCATTATTTAAAATAATATGTTTATGTCTAACTTATTTCAACATTATGATCTACAGGATATGTATTAGTGTCAGCTGTAATAATAGGACATAAATATTTATTAAATATTTAAACCAACCTCTGAGGCCTTCACCAAACAGCTGGAGTTACAATATAATTCAATTATACGCAATGTATTGATTTACTGGATTAAACTTGTAATTTTTTTTATTTAGAGGTAGAGTAAGAATGCAAATGCACAGCATACTTTTTATAATTTTTATTATTATTATTATTACTTTTCGTTCTACTTTTTGTTGGTCTGTCACATACAATTCAGATAAAACACATTAAAGTTTGGATTATAGCATAGCAAATATGAAAATGTTTCTGAAGTATGACTACTTTCGCAAGGCAGTGCAGAGGTTTCCTATTTATTTGGAGCAACTGATACTGAAAAATAGATTCACCATTGTGGACTTTCACAAACATTTATGCAAGTAAACAGTTTGATATGAGAACAAGAGGAGGTGACACTAAAATGAGAGTTATTGCAAATGAGAACAGTGTGTTTTTAAATTAATTAAAGCTGCATAGAGAAAAAAAGAAACCTTGAAATATCTGCAACTCTTTTGCAAGGTTAGCATTTTAATAAGCAAGCATTTTCCACTAAGCGAATCTAACTGAAGCGCAGCATGTGTCAAATATCTGCAAAATCTTACCAAGTACTTTTGTTTCTTATTTTATTACACTTGAAATAAGACAAAACAAACGTACAAGTAACTTTTCAGTAAGATAGAGGAGCTTGTTTTAAGGAAATAATTCTTGAACGTTTACGAAAAATGTCTGGTTATGAATAGCTGTGTTTATATTGACCATAAGACTGCGCAAATTAGAATCACAAAAATATATTCAGGTGGTTTTAAGGTTGAATCAAAATGTGATCATCAGCCAGATGTTACTACTAGCGGAAAAGACAAAGAAAATTACAGGAAGTGGGAAGAGGATAATGGTGTAACATGTTTTTTAATGACTTATCTTGTGGACAAACTTAAAGAAACATGATTTTAATTGCATTTATTAAATATGAACGCAACAATTGTGAAAGTGTCTTTTTTCTACAAAGTGGAATTGGTACTTTTTCATCAATATTAAAAATTATCGACTGAAAACAAGCTCCGATGTCTTGCTGAAAAGTAATTTAGAAATCAGCTTTGTTTTATTTCAGACAAACCAGACAAAAACACTTGATAAAACTGTGTTTTTACAGTGTAACAAGGGACGATTGTCCATTTTCTGCATTTTATGTCCATTTTCTGCATTTTACAGTTTCTTTGCAGCAAATAGATCAGCAGTCAGTCAGTAAACATCCTGCAGCTCGATGACAGCTGCTGAGGTCTTTGCCCTCTTGTGGTCTGATTTCCAAGTGAAGAATCCCACGATGCTCACCATGAGCGGCAGAACCGCACACAGAACGATCCGGCTGATGGGCAGCTCTGCGGGACACTCCTCCTCTGTGGCCGGCGGCTTCACAGTCTGGTCCATCTGGGCGTTTTGAAACAGAAAGGAGGACCTGAAGTCCAGAAATGTAATTTTCTTGTCCTTTGGGGTGTCCACCTGGCATCTCCACTTCCTGTTGTTGTCCTCCGCTTGCAGCTTAATGTGTAGCGTGACATTGCACCGAGTGTTTTCAGTCACCTTGAACCTGCACGGAGACAAAATACATATTTTATATTCTGCATAATAAGGTCTTCAGCACAGATTGTGTCTTATCATCCAACACTTTGAATAGACCTAAAACAGAGGCGTCAAAGTCAGTTTCATATCAAAAATCTGAATGTTCTTAAAGGGCCGGTTGTGCCAGAATGTATTCAAATATTTTAATAGGTTAGTTAAAGTAACCTATTAAAGGTTGTGATTGCTTTTGTGGGGTTTTTTTACAATAAAAGTCACAGATCTTGTGGTGCTAATTTAGAAATATTTGAAAGGAATTTCATGATATTTTTGCTAATATATGTGACTTTTGTTACGCGACGTATCGATCACGGACTCTGTCTTATTTAAAGTTTACTAAGATATTTGCACTAGAAACTAGTCAAATATACTTTGTAACATTTTGTATTTTTTCAGTGAAAGCTTTTAAATGTCTTGCATTAGCTGATTCCTTTCACAAACCTGCAGACGATGCTTCAAAAATACCTAAGAAACATCAACTTTTAGGTTTTTTTCTCATTTTAAGTCATTATTCAATAATTATTACTTTCTTTTAGCATAAATGCTGCCTTATACTTTCAGTTTTTAGTTGGAGATTACTTCTGTGGTGAAAAACCTTTATAATTGCATTTCTGAGGTAGAGTTGAGGAACTACAAATAAACAAAATCTCAAGACAGAATTTGAAGCTAAACTTGCATCTCACCATGTTAGCATTGATCCGATACGATCAATGCTAACATGATCGTAACATAGTCATAACATAGTCCACACTGAAAGTACCAAAACAAATTCGCTTGATGGAAACAAGGCGATTAAAAAAACCTTATTTGATAAAAGGTTTTTGGGCTGCCAAAGTTTTTCTGCCGTATAGGAATAGATGTTAATGGAAACACTTTTTAAAATTCATACGGGTCACGGGAGTCGGACTTTACTGCAGCCGAAAACGACAAAGAAAACAACAGGAAGTGGTAGGAAAATGTTTTGCCTTGTTTTTCAGACAATATGCAGTTCACAGCATCACATAGTTAAAAAAAGAAAAGGTTGAGAACCAGTCAGACGTGTTTAATCCATACATTTGTAAAATTGCCAACTACGATTTCCCCTAAACGCCACATCCGCTCTCAGTGTGGCGGCCATTTTATCTGCTGGTCGACAGATGATGAGCGCCGCCGTCATGGCTGAATTATGAATATATCTCACAAATTGTTTACATGCTTTGCTGCTATAATTTTTAACGACTTCTCCAGTAGACAAGCTTGTTTGCGTGTGATTTTAATTGAATTTCTTATTTAATGGAAACATCACAATTATGAAATTGTGGGCAGGTTTTCCCGACATTAGCAGAATACAGACAAAGATTTGCACACAACTACAGTGGAGATGCAGTTAGTTACCAACCAGCACATGATGGGGCATAAAGGAGGAGATATAATCATTTGGATGAGGTTTACTGGAGCAGAGAGCGTCTATTGCACTGGGAAACTTCGCTCTCGAGTGAAATTAGAGGCATCTGTCCGTCAGCGTTCGGCCCAAACTGGGTCATCAACAGGAAAAATACAGTTTCACACAAATAAAGACAAGTAGAACAAACCTGTTTCTGCAGAGGTGTTGAACAGTGAAGCTGATAAGTGCAGTAAAAGCATCACATTAGCAGCACCTGGCAGCTACACTACATTCCCTCTTTGCACACTTTAAACCACAGACTGATGAAACTGAAACAACTAAATTTCTCAACAAAAAATGACCTGGTTCAAGTCTAACCTGGACTGTGAAATAAATGGTGTCAAATCTGCAATACAAAAAACATAATCTAGGTGTTCCACAAGGATCAGTACTGGGAACTGTGTGCAATTAATCTAGAGCTGCAAGTAAATTATTGTAGTAATTGATCAACAACACATCAGCATAAGTACTTCAAACATCAAATCTCTTGCTGCTTAAAATAACATGAATACATTGCAGAGATGATCTGTTTATGATTTTTTTGGATTAACTGATTAATCACTGGCAAGCAGAAACTTTGGGGTTTGTTTTAAATGAATTAATTCCTTAATATTGATTTAAAAAAGTATTAGTTCTAGTAACTTTTTCCCATATTGGAGCTAGTATTTTTTTAATCAATATTAAATTAAATCAATATGTATTTATGTATCTTCCTGTTAGTCAGTTTGGTCTCATTTCAAGTTGACTAAAATATTTGCACCAAAAATACTTTATGCAAGTAAGGTGTGAATGCCACACTGCAAAACCACAAAATCTTACCAAGTATTTCTGGTTTAGTTTCTAGTGCAAATATCAATATCAATAATTCAATAACCATTGAAAAAGCACCAGGTTTTAAGTGAAATAATCTGCCAGTGGAGTTAATTCTGTTTTTTTATCTTTATCTTGCTGAAACGTTTCTTGTAAATTAGTTTTGTCTTATTTAAATTGTACTCAGACATTTAAACTGTTAAGATTTTGTCTTATTTGCAGTGTAATCCGATTAATCGTTTCCGGCCTAAATCGATCTTTGTGACATGTTTCAGTCTTATGAACCTTCTGTCGTCTCCGGGCAGCAGCTTCCCGTCCTCGTCCAGCCAGTTGACCCTGAACACGTTGGAGTACGGCTTGCAGCTGCCTGCGTCGTAGTAGGTGAAGAGGATGCAGGTGAGGAAGAGGTTCCCTCCGGGCCGCAGGTCCGTGACCGGAGAACCCGAGCTGACGCTCAGCAGCGACAGGTAGACGTCGGTGACCGCCTCCTTGTTCTCCAGACACACGTACGAACCCGCGTCTTCCACGGCGAGGTCGCTGAGGGCCAGGGAGCAGTTGGACGTGACGGTGGTTCTGCTGGATTTGTCCGAGTCGGGGTTGACCCGCCCTCCGGTCACCTCCTGGCTGTAACGGACCAGGCCGCCTCTGAAGAAGGTCCAGGTGACGGAGGAGCAGCCGGCCGGGGTCGGTTTGGTGCAGGGCAGCAGGGCAACAGCGCCGATTCTGCTGTAAACGAACATGGAGTCCTTCACACTCCTCACACCTGGAGGCAAAACGGGAAGCAGCTTTACGCCAGGATGTCCAGGAACACAACTTAAATGAATGATCTTAGAAAATAAAGTTAATTACACTGGAAAATGAATTTACTGAAGCAACTCAATTCATTAAGTTCACTGCAAAACCAGAAAATCTTACTATGGATTTGACAGAAATATCTTGTGCAAGATATTTATGCACTTGAAATAAGACAAAATGAACTTATAAGTAACTTTTCAGAATTATTCAGGAGCCAATAATTTCCAATATGTAAGTCAATAATTTCCTGACATTGATTTTAAAAAGTTCTAGTTCCACTGGCAGATATTTGACCTTTTAACATTGGAAAATCTATTACTGTAATTAAGAAATTATTTACAAAAACAATCTCCTACATCTTGCTAACACGTTACTTGCAAGTTATTTGTAAGATATTTGCAGCAGAAACTAGAACAAAAATACTAATAAAGATTTTATTTTTTGCTGTGACATGTTGAACACTAAAAAAACCCACAAAATTATCAGTATTTTTGTCTCGTTTCTCCTGCAGATGTACAAGAGCCACAGTTTTTCACAGTATTTCAAGAATAAAGTCATAATATTGTGACTTTATTCTATTATTTTTCCTTAGTACAACCCTAATACTTTGGTATGCAAATATCTTATTGCACAAAACTAACTTATGAGTAACTTTTCTGCAAGGTAACAGGAGCTTGTTTTAAGTCAGTAATTCCTTAATATTAGTAAATTCTAATATTAATTACAATTTACTAATATGATTAGTATTATTAACAATATTGAGGCATTATTGGCTTAAAACAAGCTCCTATATCTTGTGGAAGAGTTACTTGTAAGTTAGTTTTGTCTTATTTTAAGTGCAATAAGATATTTGCACAAGAAACTAGAGCAATAATACTTGGCAAGAGTTTGTTTTTGTAGCGAATACACTGACACGCACATTGGCGCCTTTATTGCTATCATTTCTAATAAAAACACAACATTTAATATTATAATAACATATTAAAACAAATATCAGAAAAATACCTCTCTACATTTAGGATGTAACCAAAGTTTGGTCCATTTGGAAAACCTTGAAATACTCTTAAAAAACTCCAACCCAGACCATAAAACCTGATCAGATGAGACCAAAGTGAAGAATCCTACCTGTTTGGAGCAAACATGTGAGCAGCAGGAGTCGGATAAAGATTCGTATTCCCATCATATTCATGATTCAACCTCTGCACCGCCGCTCTCATCGCCTCTCAGCGACTCTGCAACAAACACTCTTGAGAAAACAGAAGCAGCTTCGCACTTCCTGTGTGAAACTGAAGCGAACGGGACGGCAGCATCATCTGCAGCCTGCCGGCCAGCAGGGCAGCAG
>VMRN01000025.1:913066-997563 GCA_010277015.1 Poeciliopsis turrubarensis
CCCAGCCCCGTTACCTAGCAACCAAGCAACTGCAAACTTTTTACATGTCCTGTAAAATGAAATTATTTGCCAGTTTATCTAGTACTTTATGAAAATCTATACAAAGAAAGTATTTACTAAATACTATTGCAGAGAAGTTAGTTGTAAGTTAGTTTTGTCGTATTTCAAGTGTAACTAGAAAACGACGGGGGTTTTTTGCAGTGCAGTGTGCGAAGAATCATCTTACTGTTCTGCCCAGAGTCCATTAAATGCAAATATGTTAAAAACAAATAAATGAATGTTCATCAGCATCAATTTGGCTTTAAGAAATCATTTTCACGCCTTTATTTTCTTTAATTTGACGGCAAACACTTTGAAGAAAATCCCAGATCATCCCAGTTCCTCATGCTGGAGATTTTAGTTCAACAGTAACAATAAATAAAGTCGCCTTTAAAATTAATCACACAAGTAACATCTGGACCCGGCAGTCGACCCAGACTGCAATAAAATAAATCTGGTTGGGTTTGTTGTTTTTGTCTCCTGCAAACTTTGCTTTAATTTTACTTATTTTTTCTATCTAATCATAAGAAATCAGACAGACAGAGAGATGAGACAGGAAGAGGAAGCAAGTTTCCAGCTGAGACTATTCCTTGTTTCAAAGCATGAAAGTTTTAAAGGATGAAATCTAAACATTTTGAGTACTTAGATCAGATTTAAAGTAAAATACTTATATTAATTTTAGTTTACTTATGACAATACTTACATTTACACTCACACTTCTGTGAAAACTTACAAGTAAAACAACTGTAACGTTGGTATCACATAATTACAATAATAGATTATTCACATTATGATTATAATAAGAGTAATAAGTTGTGATTATCATAAAATTATAACTAAATGCTAAATCAAAGAAACTAAAATCCCTTTACTTCTTAGTTTTAGTTCCTTCTTTTATTCTTTTAACGTTGCAATTAAAGCGGAACATCGAGTTAAACTGAATTTTTTTATGCTTATATTGTTGAATTAAACTTAAAAAATTCCCAGTTTGGTATTTTGGAAATGATTACGCCTCTCTTCAAATCAACATTCTTAACTTTTCTAACTTTCTGACGTAACAACCACAAACTTACTTGTGTTTAACTGGGATTTCGTAAGAGAAAACAACTGGGAAGCAGGAAGAAGATACGAATTAAAGTAAATAAACACTAGTAGCAACACGTCGTCCTGAACTCACCATCCCCACATTGAAACACGGTTGTGGCTCCATTATGCTGTGGGAACACTTTTCTTCAGCATAACCAGGAATTTACTGAAATTAAATTTAAAGAAATGTATTTTTGAAGGACGACAACCCTGAATTCAAAATCCAACAAAACAATTTGTAGCAAGACTTGAACATTTTTGTTTCCAGACACTTTTCATTCTGTTTGATCGAACTGGAGCTACTTTATGAAGACAAAATAGAAACTAGATTTAGTTTCCAGGTGAGAAAGGCTGGAGATGTTACCCTAAAGAGCTGCAGCTGTAATTACAGTGAAGGAGCATTTTAAACAAAAGCATGCCACACTTTTCAGCTTTTATTTGTACAAAAACCTTTGAACGTTTTGTTCTTCTTGCACTTTTCAACCATGCACTACTTTGTGGAACCCATCACCTTAAATCCCAGGTAAATAACTGAGCGAATGAAACCTTTTGTTATGCATTGTGATGTTAGCAGACAACAAAGCAGAGACATAAGAACTGCCTTCAGCTGTTGACCTTTGGTTTTCTTTGGAAAGTCTGTTGCAGCCCAGTGATGTGACAGGATGTTGGTAGAACTGGCATTTATTATACTCAAATAAAAAATAAAAAAAATCTTCTGATCTCTTTTGCTGATGTTACCCAAGTGTCACTTTCTGGTGTGAGGTGTGAAATGCTGTCGTTTGCATCTTATCTGCCTCTATCCTTCCTTTGTTCTAGGAAGTGTAATTGTGACACGTTGTGGTGAAAACGCCGTATGTAGCCGGCACCACTGCTGCTCTGTAGAAACCTGATTTGACCTATAATATTGGGCGTATGATAAAAAAACAAAACACAAAAAACAACTATATCCTGCAAAGCCGACTGTGCTGCATTTGAAAACTGTACTAATGCTGGTTTGCAGATCTATTTATTATTTTATGTGCTTCTTTTCCTAAAACCTTTTGACTTTGCGATGAACTTTATTTCATTACATGCAACACATTCAGATTCTTTTTAGTAAAAATGTTCTTTTTTTCTTTTCTTTCACAAACAGTTCAGGATTTTCCACTGATGGCGTTTTGACTGGAAAGGAAAACTTTCATTATTCTTGATCCTTTAAGTCAAAGTGTCTGTATGTTTTTTAAAGCATTCATTGTTATTAACTGTTTCTAAAAAACTAAATCAGCAGAACAGACACCATGATACATTTATTTCCTCCACTGAAACGTCTGAATCGACATTACATTCAGACTCTGTGATTTCCCCTTTCACCTAACAGGACCTGCGGTGCATTCAAGACCGTTGGACACCAGCAGGTTTCTGCCCCCCTCATCCTGGCAGGATGTGGTTTGGCAGCTTTTAAATGTTACGTGGCCAACGCCGGGGCAGCTGCTCTGCTTACGGTTCATCTTTTGGCTCTTCACACATTTCGGCTCATCAGAGTGAGCTGCGGATTGCCCAGCGCCGGGGGTTTGACGCAGAAAGTGAAATCCCCTCAGAAAGCTGTGAAAATGTTCAAAGCGGTGAAATAAACACCTGTGTGATGTCAGCGACACATTTTGAATAGGATGACTGTAGGCCTGACGTCAAAACGACGGACATAAAACGCTTCGTACGAACATCGCCCAACTTAAAAGTGACCAATTACGCTTCCAAGAAAAGGTTTGGATGAAGCCGTGGCCTACACAAAACATGCTCTTCATGTTTTTGTGCAAAGATAGTTGTTTTAAGGCCGCTTGTCACTTTAAATCCAAATAAGCTGCTTACCTAGCCACTGTCTATTGAAATCTCAACATTTACACTTGCACATGAAAATGGCTGAACAATTATACAACCAAACGTCTTTGAAAAGCAGAAGTGGAACTTCCTGCACATCCAACTGGAATGCAGAAAGTTGTTTCTGAATGATGAGTCGACAACAAAACAATTGTCTTGGTCAGTGGTAAACCAGCTGACCAAACGTGCTGGATCTCAGCTTGGGTTGCTAGGCAACAGTGCAGCGCTGTTGCTATATAACTTTATAAAAAATATGTATTTTTAAATATCTGTTGACACTGTAACTATATCTTAAAGAGTATTAGAAAGATTCTTCAGATGCTAATAGCTCAGAAAGAAGTTGGTGGAGATCGATTTTTTAATCACATTATGTCTCATATCATGTCAAGCCATGGTTTTAACAAATATTTTAAAATCATATATTTTATAAAAGTTACATTTTGCAACTTTAACGATCAGGAGTTGGGTTTTTTTAATGGCTTATTTTCCAGACAACAAAAAACAAAACATTAGCTTATTCCCAAAATTCACCACTTTGGCTGGTTTTAGGAGCATTAGAGACAAAAATTAAAGTAAAAAAAAGAAAGTGAATTTTGTGTAACAAATCCCTTTAAATAATAAAAAAATCGGTGTATTTTATTTCGACTGAACATTATTCCGTAAGAAAACCAGAAGGTGCAGCTCATTATAGTAAAGTGTGAACCCACGGACAGCTCGCGGGCGCCTCGTCACCACCAGGTGAAGGTGAGTTTGTAGAAGAAGTCGTAGCTCCTGGACAGGAAGCCGCGCTCGGGCGCGTGCGCCTCGATGCTAACGTTGTAGCCGCGACTCTGGATGTCCATCTTCACGCAGTCCAGCAGGTCTCTGACGGACGGCTCGGCCTTCCACGGCCCGAACGTCACCGCACACTCCTTGCCGGGCTCCAGACTGTTTACGGCGTTGTCATAGAAACCCAGGTCGTCCTCAGTGCGCATGACGCAGATGAGGATGGCGGAGCGGCGCGCGGCCACGGCCTCCGCTCTGGCGATACGGATCAGAACCTAAGGGAAGATTTTAACGTTTCTAAGAGCTTGTTGAATATTCGACTAATTCAAAAACGAAAAGGAAACGAGTGGAATAAAAAGGATGAACGAGTCAGAGTGTAGGAACTCGGCTAACATAGCTATGTTAGCTCTTTTCCTTCCCAGAGCTCCAAAATGTCTTCTTCGTCAAACTTCCAAGTTCTTCTTCTACGAATTCTAAAGCATCATGGGATATAGAGTCCATTCTGTTAAAGGGCCACAAATACTCCGTTTTGAACCAGATACAGATATCAAATGCCAACTAATATGAAATAACTGCAACTCCAATAGTTACTTATTAAATTACTGGCTATAATTGGATAATTAATTATACTCATTAGGTTTTTGGTAATGTGTGGCTAATTGAAAGTTAATTTTATTAGTCGTATAAAAACCTGACGGGGTTCTTTTATTAATTAAATGCACTAGAGTAGAATAAAATAAAATACTCTTTCCTACGTAGCATCATTGCAGTTGCTATGGATTTGCTATGACAACAATAAACAAGCAACACGCTCCTAATTTATGAACAGTTAAAAAAGGGGGTAAATTTGTACTTAACTGATTCAAATTGTGGGGAAATTGCTGCAGCTGAAATTGAGTGAGTCTTGGTTTTTATTCTTACTATTTATGGTACTTTACTGCCAAATTTTACTATTGTTTTTATTATCATTTGTCTATAGCAAACTTAATGTTGTTTCTTGTTTTATCACTCGGCTACCTGTGATGTCAGGAACCACTTTGGTTGACTGAGGTTGCTGCAAATGTAAACTTTCTCTTGGCTATATGAGAAAAAGAAGTAAAGAGGAGATGGTTCTGGGATGAAAGGAACAGAGAAAGCGTTAAAAACAGGAAGCAGCTGACCTCGATGTTTTCTTTGTAGTGCGGGACCCTGGAGAGGAACTGCTGTCTTCCCACCAGCTCCCCAAACAGCTCAGGCGTCTCCTCCAGACGTTTGATCAGCGGCTTGATGTTATAGTGGACCGCCTCTGTATACACCTGAACACACACACGGGTCACAATGCAGGGCTGGAGCTAATGGTTATATTAGCTATTGATTCATTTATCGATTATTCTGGTGGTTCTGCAGATTTTTAATTTAAAGCGGCAGAATTATGTGTTTTCCAGGCACATCGTGCCATTTTGCAGCTCAATCAAGTAACTATGTTAGCTTCTGTTGTGATTGAACACCTTGAAATTGGGCCTCTGTCTCTTTAAAAACTCCACCTTTGGGAGGATCACTGAACAAGGTTCCTCTATTAACCTCTTCACAACATTTTTACCGGCGTTTCACTGAGAAGTTGCTCCTATAATGAGCCCATTCCACTAGGCGTTTGCTAATTGCTGTTGACTAGTCTGAAGGAGTTGAGTGGGAGAAGGCTGCTCTGTGAGACGGTTGAAAACTGCAGCTCTGGGGAGGCATTTTTACGCTGGCTGGTTGCCATGGAGATTAAAGGATTTCTCAAACATGCATGAAAGAACCAGTACAACACTCTAGGTGTGTTTTTGATAAAAGTACAACATTATAACATGATGTAAAGCTAAAATATTCAGTTTTTACATCATAAAGTGGCACATTTTGCAGATTCACATCAACATTCATGCTTAATTTATATAATATTAGAAATATATTTAGAAAATGCAGTTAAACATAAATCAGCTCTTTTTTTTCACCTAAGAAAATAAACATTTTATTGCCTAAAATGCAATAACATTGCATTCTTTTCATTTGTAGGTCAATTTTAAAAGAAATACTTCTAACATTTGAACAGCTTTTCTGCTTGACTTATCAATTCCCATAACTGATTGATTTGATTCATCGTTGCAGCCCTACTACAGAGTGATTTAAAAACAACTCTTCGTCGCCTCAGACCTCCCGGATGTTTCCCGTCGGCAGCTTCTCCGACCTCAGGAACTCCAGAACGGCTCCAAAGTGGGAACCGTCGCGGTCGATGAAGTAGCGTCCCTGAGCGTCGGCGCTGACTTTGGGCTGAGAGCCGAACAGCTCAGCCACCTTGGAGTCCGGGTGTCTTCTGAGCGTGCTCAGTGTGGTGCTGAACAGGTGACCCCCGACATTTAGCTGAACCACAGGAGAGGGCTGAGGCAGAAAAACAATCACAAAGAATGTTAAAACAACCAGACAGAATCAATTCTGATGCATTGAATGAGGTTAAAATGAACATTTTACACCTTTTTATAATCAATTTGGGTCTCAGCTGCTTCTAACAACATTCCAATCGTTTTATTCTTACAACAGGTTCCAGAGAATATTGCAATAAAAGTCTCAGAGTAAATCCATAAATAATAACTTATTATAGTTACGTGATCAATTTAATGAAACCACAAACATGTTTCATATAAATAATGAAACACTCAAAAGTTCTTCACGTAGGGAAGTTCTTCCTTTATTAATTAAATAATTGAATTGGTGAATGTAGTTAAAATTTGAATCAAATATATAGTAAAATGCTTCTTTTGTTGTTATTATTATTGTATTGAAAAGCAGTTTCTAGAGCAAATGTTTACTTTATATAAGACAACTAACTTACAAGTAACTTTTCAACAAGATATAAGAGCTTGTTTTAAGTCAAACTTTCTTTATATTGAGGAAAAGGTTCTAGTTACAATGGCAGGATTTTTTCACTTTAAACATGGGTGGCAGATTATTATAAGTGGAATAATCTAGTGGAACTAGTATTTATTTCTCTGCAAAGCTACTCGTCTCATTAATTAGATTAACGGAGTAATACCGCCATCTGCTGGTCGTTTTGGTTCCTGCTGGCAGTCGTGCAAATACTAAAATATACTATACCATCATCCTCAGATCACTTCCTGTCGTCTTCTTCATTTTTTCTGCCAGCAGTAACATCCTGTTGTTGATTATGTCACTCGTGAAACAAAAAAGTGTTTCCACTGATGGGTTTTTATTAAGCTAATTCCAATTTTTGTAGTTTGAAGGTCAAAGGAAAGGCAACTACTGTGACTGTACATAAAATAAACCAGTTTACTTGTAAGCATTTATTGCAAGGCAACAGAATGAGAAAACAGGTGCATGACGTTCTGGAGCACGTGACCATAAAGTAAACACATTTATAAAATAAATTCTAGATTTAAATAATAATTTGTACCTTCTTTGTTGATGTAAATATAGATCGTTTTATGTTTGTCGCTTTTCTTAAAATGTTCCTTTGTGTAAACATCCTTTTGGAATTGAGGCACATTTGGCTTTCCATACAGCTGGGTGGTTTAAACCATTGTTAGATCTATTTTAGGTTAAATGTTTTTGTGCTCTTCAGTTTAATCATTTTAGACCATAAAGACCAGATTTGGAAAAGTCACAGGCGCCATTTGTCTTTTAGTTCTGTGAAACTGTAAGACTGAATCAAGTCGGTGGCAAAATGTGCTGCAAAGAAACAGCACATTTTTACCTCCAATGCAGGATTATCAACTAAAAATGAACCAGTCAGCAGTTAAAGTCATTTAACTTGAGGATTATTGGTAGCTCATTCGTGCTCGAGTTGCAGTAAAGCCTCACGTGAGTCGACTAACTTGTTCTCAGCTTTGACGAGACACCAACTCAGAGTCAGATGTTATCAATCAGGGATAAGTCTGGTTAAATCACCAAACTTATCAATAACTGGTAATCTACTCTACAAATGCTGTAAAATTTACACCCAACCGCGTCACTGTGCACAAACTGATATAAATACTGAGACCCGTATGCGATCCGATCTGAACGTCCAGACACCTGTCTGCCCCTCGGACAGGTGAAACTTCCAGCTTCAACCCGGAAACAGCAAAAATCATCGCGATGGTCAGATTTCCTACCGACAGCACGGATGAAGGTTGTCGCCCAGGTGGTTTGTGGTCCGGCAGACTCATCTTGCGTCCCCTGAAAGTCCAGGTGGGACCGAGGAGCCGAGCAGGTAGCAGCCAGGGGGCGTGGCCTAACCCGGATCCAGCCGTGGACTTTGGAACGCTGGGAAGAGGTCTCACTCTGCTGCATTTTTAGAAACCGGTCTGAGGAGCATCTCAGCGGACAAATGAAAATCACGTCAGCAACCAGTTACTAAGATTTACTCATAAACACAACAACAAGACACGGAGCATAAAAATTACACTTGAATGGATACTAAGTTCTTTTGATTAAGTTTTTTTTTTTACTTGTGTTAATTTGTGATTAAATTTTCTGTCATTACAAAAATAGGGAGTACTATTTTAACAAGCTGATCAAATTAACACACTTCAGTATGAAAAGTCACTTAAAGATATATTTTTCATTCCTATATGATGAGTGTTCATCATAAATTTAAACAGCAATAAGATTTCCCTGCTCAGACCTTTCAAACTAGCGGCAGGAGCAATTAGCAATTAGCAAAGCAACTACTTCTAAGAGTGGTTGTAAACGGCATAATGAGGAGCATTGTTGTAATGACTTCCTGAAGGCAAAGAGATGAGAAGAGCGGGAATTTCTTAGAGACAGAGGCCTCTGAAGTTACACTTTATATTTACAGCTTTTAACAAATTAAAACCAAGTGAAGCATCTCAACTCCTCTGTTTAGCCAAACTGTTTACCTCCAGCCAACATGCTCTTTACTGTTTTTATTAACTTCTTCAGAGCAGAGCAGCTTTACTGAATTATCAAGACGACCTCAGATGATTCTTTATATCCCTACACCTACTGGTATATACATTTTACACCTGAGAAGCAGAGATAGACAATAAATCAATAGAATATGTCGCCATGACAGGATATTCACTGAACTCCGATCAAGAACCGAACGGCAAGTTTGGGATATTTGCAAAGGAAACAGTTTAACCGCTTCTCTAATAACAGCTTAAAATGATCGGCTTTGTTTTTTTATTTCTATCACGTTTGTCCCAACAGTGATGGCTGTTTAATAACAGTAGTAAATTTTGTGTTTGTGTAAAAAGTGGAAAACAAAGACAAAAATGTCGGAGTGGAAACTGGATAAACAGACAAATTAAAACCACCAGTTTGGCAGCATTTCACACATTTAAAACAAAAAAATCCCCCACTGAATAATTACTAATGTCAGCTGATATAAAATGTGATGCGTTTACAGCCCCACTGAAACGCTAAAGTTTTGAAAGAAAGACCAAAAGTCAAAAAGTGTATTTTCCAGATTTTATTGTTTTGTACACAAAAATGCCAGAGACTTCAGCCCATCCAGTAGAACGGTTAAAAACCTGCAAAAGCAAAAGGATATATAAGTTAAAACCCAGTTTCACTCAGCATTTTACATCAAATAAAATAAGTAACAGTTCAGTAAATTCTGAACTTCTCGGTTTTTCTAGTTTTGAGCAGAAATGTCTCCATTTTTGCACATTTTCAACGCGGCGGCCGTTTCTTGTGCGTTTTCAACCCTTCTCAGACAAATGCCTCGATGTCTTCAACTGAAACGACCGCGCTGGTCTGACGGACCGGATCAGAACCACAGAACGGGGAAACTGAACCGGTCACCACCAGAACCAGACACAGGCCGGTTCCGACTCGTCATCGTCTCATCAAGGAAGGGACGTAAACAAATACGAAGAGAAACAAACATTTTCCTTAAAACTCGGTTTTAATTACTAATTGGACTTTTTCTGTCTGAAACCGATTTCTGGATTTGTTTGTTTTCACTTGTGAATTTAGCTTTTCAGAAATGTTTTTATTGTCTCCAAAAATCTCTATTTATGCATCATTTTATGAAAGCTGTAAAAGCTTAATGCTGTCGCTTGATGCGTTTTCACAGGATAAGCTGAAATTGATGGGGCATCTTTAACTATTTCATTCATTTTGAACCTCAGCCTAAATGCATTTCTTCTACTCTGCCTGTAGATCTGATGGGATGACAGCGCCTCCTAGTGGAGACATTTAATACCACCTTTAATTTCCCAAGTTCAGCTGATTCATTTCAAACGATTAATCGCGATGAATCGATCATTGAGATAACTGTTAATTAATGTAGTATTTGATTATAAATGCATATATATTTTACATTTATGTTCTAACCAAAACTCATCAAGTGGTGTAGTTTTAGCTTCACCTTGTTCTGATTAAAGGAATGCTTTGATTGCATTTTAGAGAATAAAACGTTTATTTTCTTCTTTAAAAATTAATTTAATTTCATGTTTTAATGCGTTTCTAATATTATACCCAAAAGGCTTAAGTGGTGAAATAAAAACCTCTGCAGAATGTGCCGACCAGATTGTCAATAGATGAATAATCGCTGATGCAGTCCTGATCAACTTAGCTTTGTTTTAATTTCTCCTTTCTGTAAAATCACTGAATGAATATTATTGCAGTCGGAGCCATTTTTCAGTCACCTGACACTGAAAGGACCCAGAAATCATTCAGGACGCTTTTATTATTTCTACATAAACTAAAACGTTTCTTGTCGCTCCCAAATGTTTTTTTGTTTCTTGAAAGATAAAGAAATTCAAACACTTTAAAGATTAAAACTGCTAATAAGACTCTCCTCACCCTCTTATGCGGTGGGTACAGCGACTCCCTGGGGCATGACGGGCACCTCGGGTTTGGCCCCCTTCTGCTCTGACGTGGGTGTGGTGGGCAGGTTCTCCTCCTTGGGCTCCACGATGCTGACGTGGTCGGGCAGCGGCTTCTTGGGGCCGATCTTGCCGCTGGGGTCCCAGGGCAGCATGATCTTCACCTTGATGCCCAGCACACCTAAACAACAACAACAACAACAACAGGGAAAAAACAAGGATTCAGGGTTTGCTCGTCTCACCGAGATGAACAGGAACTCATTTTTGCTTTTCATGCAGGAAAATTCAACCCATTTCAAGGCGAGGAAACTTTTCCAGCACCAAAACAAAACAAATGAACGAAAAGACGAGTTTCAATTCACCATTACATCTCATTTACTGCTATTCATAAAGTGAGATTTAATCTATTAATGATATTGATTATAGTAACACTGGTGTTATGCCAGATTTACCAATATTTTATTTTTTTATCTGATTACTTGATTAATCGTAATAATCGTTAGATTACTCGATTATTAAAATATTAGTTTAAAGCAGCCCTAGTTTAATGCATAAAATACAAGCTGATCTTTATACCAATAACTAATCAATAAGTCATTGATTCATGAGGAATAATAAATACTCATTACAATCCAAACAAATCTTAAGGTAAATTACATTCCTGCTCCAATTAAATGTTCAAATTAAATACACAAAAAAGTTACAAAAAAATCTCTAAAACAATGTTTTTGTTAAGTTTTTTGTATCATTCACATTTTTTATTATTCAAAATTACTTTGACTGAGAGGAAATTAAATTTTTTTAAAATTAAAAATACATTTTAATAATATTAAAAATACATATTTTTCAAATAATAGTTCATCTGATTGTTTTGCATGTGAAAACACACATCCTGAAGTTACGACTGTATGTTTGTATGCAGAAATCAAGCACTTTCCAAACCTTGAAAACACCAAAGTGAAGGCAGGGAGGGACAGGAAACGGGCCGCTACTCACCCTGCCTCAGCAGGACGTGGCGAACCGCCGTGTCGACGTAATAGTTGACGGGATCTCCGCTGTGGATCATCAGGCCGTCCACGAACTTCATGGACTTTGCCCTCTGACCCCTCAGCTTCCCAGAGACCACGACCTCGCAGCCCTTGGCGCCGCTCTCCATGATGAATCTCAGAACGCCGTAGCAAGCCCTGAACGCAAACAGACCAGAGGAAAAATGTTTTATTACAACCAGGTCTCAAAAACAAAACATGAAGATTTTATCCATTTAACTTTGAAATAACAGCCAGGTTCGAATCTCTAACTGAATCAGCAACAACCTAAAAGTATTAGTTTTTATTGAACAACTCCAGCAAATTATCGGATTAATCAGTTAATTAAATGATCATCTAATACAGTAATCCATTTCTAGACTCATAAAGTTCATTTCCTAAAAGAACAACATATTCAGAACAATAAATGATCCAAAAGGTGCAAAAATATATAATTTTGTTGCATTTTAATCAACAAAACAGCAGTAATTTGTTTCTGTTCATCTTTTTGATGCATTTCTAGTGAAGAAAAGATTTTTTATCCAATCAGTTGTCAGAATAATTGATTACTGAAATAGTATTTGCACCCTTCTCAGAAAAATGCATCTATGTCTTCAACCGAAAAAGCCTCGCTGTTCTGCTGGACCGGAGCAGAACCACAGAACGTGGATCAGAACCAGCCACCAGAACCAGACAGAGACCGGTTCCGACTCGTCATCGTCTCATCACTGAAGGGACTGAAGCTGAGAAACGGCTAACAATTCAAACATTTAGAGGATTGAAACCCGAAGCTCAGCAGAACAGCCTGATCGGATCCGAAACCAGGAGAACCAGGTTCTGTAAGGTTCAGTTCATTGGTAAAAAGTCTCCTGTAAACGGACATCTTGGTTCTTCTCATAAAGTAGCACATTTAAAGTTGTCAAATTGTCGGTTTTTAGATCCGATTGGAGTCGGCATGAAATAAAATTGATCAGTTTATCTGAGAAATTGGTAATTTTAATCAGCCTGTGGGTTCTGGACGATGTTTTCAGACCCGATAGTCCTGAACTACTGAAGGAAACGACAAAAACCTCTAGAGACGACACTGAGCTCAACTTCCTCTGCAGAAAATGTTAAAGGTGGAGTCAGATTTTAACAGATGTAAGATTTCTCTTTTGTCTTCTGCAAAATAATTTCTGGTTTGTTTTGGTTGTTTTACCCAGAATGCACTGCGCTGTGATCCACTTCCTACTTTTGGAGCGCATGTATTCGAACCGTGCCAGTGTTCAGGCGGACCAGAGGTTGTCTGGCCCCAAACAAACCAGACGTTCAGCCAAGTGAACTGTAAAGCGATCTAAACGTGGCTGATGTGAATGCAGCCTAAATCAACAGCAACGAAGCTGAAAGTCGGGTTTGTCTGAGCATCTCTCGCTGGTTATTTCAGCTCTGCTCACCTTCGCACTGCCAGGCCTCCCAGCAGCTTGTAGCGCAGAGACTCAGCCTGGGCGATGGCACACAGGCCACGGGTGGCAACTTTCTCAGCATACAACTGGAAAAGAAACAGTTCAAACGTTGTTAAGCATCACAAATAAACTACATAAAAAAAATCTACATCCAGGCTGCAGTTGTTAAATTAAATGCAGAGATTTATGTAAATAAGCTCCTAGTTGTGAAACTGGTTTCTGCCCTTCTCAGACAAATACCTCAGTGTCTTCACGTGAAAAGGAATCCTGGATCTGAGGAACCGGAGCAGAACCACAGAACGTGGTTCTGAACCGGCAACCTGCAGAACCAGAGAGGTTCCTGTTCCGTCTCGTCATCGAATCATCACAGAAGGGGAATCACAGTCACAGAAGATTAGAAAAATATGAAGCTTTAGATGCATTAGAGGAACAGTACTGGCTGTTTTCCAGGACTTTACAGCAATCAAGTAACTATGTTACCTCCAGCCGTTATGTCAAATGTGAAATTGGGCCTCTGTCTCTTTAAAACCTCCTGCTCTTTATGAAACTCCTCCTTCAGGAAGTCGTCACTTCATGGCTCCTCTATTGAACCTTTAACAACGTTTTACCAGGGTTTCTCTCAGAAGTAGCTCCTATGAGCTCAGCAGAAAAATCATGAGGCGTGTTGGGCCTCCAGGACAGCAGTTCTGCTCAGCTCACCTCCACGCTGCCCTCAGGGAAGCCGAACCGCTTCTGGACCACAGCGGTCAGCTCTCTGATCCGACGGCCCTTCTCTCCCAGAACATTCTGGGTCCTGAAAACAGAGAAAAACGTTTCAAAATGAGCTGTAGAAGTAACCAAACACCCTATTGGTCCAGTACAGGGTCCAAGACGGACTGGTTTCTACTGGACTGGGACACCTGCATCGTTTGCTCTGTATTAAATCTGCATTTGGAGGCTAAAAAACAACAGTTACGATTGAAATTAGACGATTTCTTCTTGGTCATCAGCAGGTTAATTACAATCTACGAATCTGAAATGACTCGTAATCTCTGATGATACGACACCAAAGAATATCATGAATTTCTAAGATAATCTGATCAAACAAATCCTGGACACACGAAGAGAAGCTACGCAATCTCTCCATTCTGTCTTAGTACAGGAGATTATAAAAGTACAAACAGGCAACAACAAATAATCCTGTCACAACAAGCGATTAATCACATTACAGATTAAAATAAGCTCCATTCTGATTATTAATATTTTTTGAAAGGCAGTTCATAAAATGGATAAATAAATAATCCATTTTATTTATGATTCCAGTTGTGTGTTGTTTCCTTTTTATTTATTGTTGGTTGCTTTTTATTTCGGATATTTAAGGTGTCTCTAGGTCCAGTGTGGAGTGTTAAGTACAAAATTAAAGTTTATTAATCCTTATGAAGGAAAACTTGGAATATTATGGCACGATCCTTATCAATAAACTACTTGAAATTGGTCTCAACACAACAATATTACAGTTTATAACAATCACTAACTACCGTCTAGTAACATCTGTAATGGTGACAGGCCCAACAACTGACAGCAAACCAAAGGAAGAGTCACAGATACCCTGAAGGAGAGTCAATCACCTTGTGGCCAGGATGATGATCTCAGTCCTGGTTGGGGTCACGCGCACCTCCACGCCGGAGTAGCCGTCCTCAGCTAGCTCACGAGTCAGGAACTCGTTCAGCTCGGCCTTGAAGATACCGTCTGCGACGAACTAACAGAGAAAAAGGCAGTTTTTTAAAAACGCAAATATGTCAAATCCGACAATATGATTCCAAATAATATGAAATTCTGTAAATGTTCCTCCAAGATCATTATAAAGGATAAACAGTCTGCAGAGCTTGGATTTAAAGACCATAATTTAATGGTGATCATAGAGGGGGGATCAGTGTCCAAACGAATTATTTCAATGGAAAACACCCACAAAGAACCAGCTACTGAGTGGCTCAAACTCTTTATTGCAACAAATCACTGCTCTATAGCAAAAAATAAATACTGAATCATTTTTAAAAAATTCAAGCTACTGACAGTGGCTTAATTTAAAAAGACTATTTCATGATTGTGAACCAAACTTAAATTATGAAATCCTATTGTACACCGTATTAATTTTCACTGGTGCAAATCATCCTCACATATTCTCTGCAAAACTTTACAATTGTATTTGACCATTTTTATTAAACAAAATTATGGCTTCCGACTTATATTAGTGGGAATACAGGATTGTAAGACATTTTATTATAGCAATCTGACAGCACAAGAGTAAAAACACTGTATAAATATTAAAAAGCACACTAAAACAATAGCAGTTGGGTTATTATTTGGTTTTTAATTGGCAAGTATTAGCCATAAACTCACAATAACAGGCTTCACAAGTCCTAAGAATCCTAAATTATGCCTGTAAACAAATCCATCTTAATGCAAACTATGCATTTCTCCCATACATTTGCCATAAGCTCAATAGCTTATTGTATGTATAAACAGACATTTCCTGTAAAATGTAAAGGCAACGGTGTTTCACTCAATCGCTAATAGCTATGCTATTTTATTTTAATTATTCCGCCATTTGACTAACTGACTTGACACAAGTCAGAAAAGCGCATTTAAATGCAATTATGTTGTCGAAACACACATCTCGGAACAGAAACTGGGAGTTATTTCAGAACTTATCCGCGGCCCCGGCGAAATGAGCCATGCTAGCATCTAAATGAGGACGCAGCGCCGCCGCAGCATCTGGACCAATCCTCCCCGAATCGGAGCTGGACCGATACGGATGACACCAGAACCGGCGGGAAACACGTCTGTTTCGCTCAGTCTGGGTCCATTTTAATAAACTACCGCTGCCTGTGCGAGTAGAGAGGGGATAAAACGCCGCTAACCTTCCTCTTCTTGGAGATTTGCACCGCCATCTTCCAATGGGCCGTAGACAGGAAAGGACCCAGGAAGGAGGCGGAAATGCTTTTGTAGTCAACAGACAAACTTCCGGTGACGTTTAATTCAAGTCAACGCTGGGGAATGTAGTTTTCAGCCGCTTCAAGGTTGACTCGGAATAAAACCATAAAATTGAAATTGGAGTGAAATCTGAGCAGTTTTATTTAAAAAAAAAAATTAAATAATAAATAAATAAAAAATGGCCGCCGTGCTGGTAAAACTTGCTTTAATTTTTCAAAACACAAAAGAAATATATAAACAGCCAGACATTTTCTTTTTAGTTGCAAGTATGTTAGCAACATATTTGCTGATTGAAGCCAGTCTATTTATTTTTTTTATTTCTGGAATGATTCACATATTAATTTTTACAACTTAATCAAAAACATGCTAAACAGCAGGAACACAAATAACTGTGTTCATTAACCAAAGTCTCCACTAGATGGAATCACTTCTGTGTCAACCGCTTGAAGAGTCAGGGAAAGAAAGGATTTTTGAAGTGGGGTTTTGTTGGAAGATTATAAAAGAAGTACTGTGCCATGCAATCTATTTATTTAATGCATTATTTTTATTCGCTTTCTGTGATAGATTTTCAGTTTAACTTGTTGCAGGTGCTACAGTTAAAAATATGAGCCCCCATTCAGAGAGCAAAGTAATCAATGCTGTCAGTAAATGATTTTGCTACAAATATTTCTGCATGAAGCTTTAGTCAAGAGTTATCTAATCATTTCCTATCATAACCGAACGATTTTGTTTTAGTTCTGAAACAAACCCTGATTGATGTATTTGTTGACAGGAATAAACCAACTCACAACAAATACCAGTACATTGAATACAATTTAAAAACAACTTTCAGAAGTTATGGCAAATTGTGTTCTTTTGCCTTTTTATGTCTTAGTTTGTAAAGCACTTTGTGATATCTGACCTGTAAAATGTACTATATCACTTACTTTCAAATGATTTAAAACAAAATGTTACCCCCTCAAAAGAAAACTTGAACAACTTTAATCATTTTCCAATTTTTAAAGCATTAAGTTTTTAGTAATTGCTAGTGCACATATTATCAATAAAAATAAAGCATCATTGTTTATTTATCTTTATTTTTATTAAGACCATTTTGTTACAATAAATAATGTTCAAAACATATTTTCTAATCAAACAGCTCCAGGTGTTAATTTAACAGAAAATATAACAATAATTGCATCCAGCACAATCTGGGAATTAGTTGATTGATCCTCAGCAGCAGTTATTGGCCTCCTGTGTCTGTTTGTCCCCTCCGAGCCAGACGGGGGCGCTGTTGATCTTGGTGGTCTGACCTCTGGCCTGTGTGGTCTCCCCGGGCATGCCGCCTCCCTCGCTGGCGAGCCGCTTGTGGATCTCGGCGGCCATGGTGAGGAAGGCCTTCTCCACGTTGTCAGCGTTCTTGGCGCTGGTTTCTAGGAAGGGGATCTTCAGAGAAGACGCCAGATCCTGATGATGACATGGAAAAGAACAAACATGTTGCAAATTTAGGGTAATAGCAAATTAAAAACCCCAATTAGCAACTATTAGCAAGTACCATAACATTGTTATTTATGTTTTGTCTTTAATCTTGAAGCTGTGTTCACACTTATAGGCTTTTCTGACAATAATAAGACAAAAGATAATCTAAATTAAAAGCCTTTATATGAATAAATATTTTTGTTCGAGCAGGACTGAACTCATATTTCCAGCTCACCCCATAGTTTAAGGAACGGGGACTGAGAAGTCAATGGATGAAGGCTGATTTTATGTCTGGCAAAATATTTTTCTTTGACTTGACCAGCAGAAAATGTGTATTATTATCCAACTGGACGGCTGTGAGCGCTAGATTTTGACTTACAGGGGCAGCATTATGTATTTTCAAGGCACATATAGCCATTTTATAGCGCAATGATGTCGCCTTCAGTTGTTATAAAAATTCTTTATATGTCAAATATGACTTCAAAGAAATTTGACTTCATAATTTAAAGCCTTGAAATTGGATCTCTGTCTCTTTAAGAAGCTCCTGCTCTTTCTGAAACTCCTCTTTCAGGAAGTCATCACAACATGGCTCCTCTATCTATTTTTACTTATTTATTTATTTTTTTACCAGCGTTTCACTTAGAGGAAGCTCCTATAATGATGCACAGTTCCACCAGATGTTTGCTAATTGCTGCTAGCTAGTCTGAAGGAGCTGTAAAGCTTGGAAATTGCAGAGGAGGAAATTACGAGGAGGAGATGCAATTTCCAAGCTTCTTGAAAGCAGGTGTTTTGCATGAATGAATGATTGCCATGGAGATTACAATTATTTCTTAAACATGCATGAAATAATAAAACACTCTATTTACGTTTTTCATGAGGGAATAACATTACGCATGAAATAAAACAAAAAAAGTCAATTGTAGTTTTGATATTTCATAAAGTTTATGATGCCCTTCACTTAATCAAGGTTTCCAGAAGTTTTGGAGGAGAAACAGGCCCACAGCATCACAGGTCCTCCACTATACTTCTTTGTTTTCATAATTATAATTTTCAGAGATTGTTTACGTTTGGAGTTATTGCGTCTGGCTCCTTCTGGTGCAGAAATTTGACACGTGTTTCACATCAATGACATAAAAAGTCTGATGAAATGTGACATGACGGCTCTGACTGCAAACACTTCGTAAAACAATCAGATACTTTGGATTTAATATGGAAATCACACAAACAGCAGAAACGTTGCTTTCTCCCTCTGAAGGACACAGAAACTTCCCATATAATCTCAACAGATTAAAACAAGTGGATTATACTGTGGAAATTATTATTACACTTCCAGAGTTCCCAATAAGAGTGAAGGGTGCAGGAAATGTAACTGAACAGCTGAAAATGTAAAAATTATATTTCTGTGTGTGAATGTTCTAATTGTTTTTCTCTTGTTACCTGAGCCGTGGCAGCATCCACCACCTTCTTACTGACCAGGTCCGATTTGTTTCCCACCAGCAGCCTGGAGACGTTCTCGCAGGCGTAGCGGTCTATTTCGTCCAGCCACTGCTTCACATTGTTGAAGGATTCCTGAGGAAACGTCCAGAGATTCAATATTAATATTGAAATGTCCTGTTTTTCTTTTCACTGAATATCTGGGGGAAAAACAAACTCAAGGCTGTCGTATTATGTCCGTTATGGACAGAAAAGGAGGAATACATTTCCATCAAAAACTTTTCTGGAAGAAAAAAATTGTTTGACGAGTCAAAAATTCAAGAAAAAATTCCAAGATTTTTAGATGAATCTAAAAAAAAACTTTCTAGAAAAAAACATGAGTTTAAAAAGTTTTACATTTTTGACTTTTGGAAATTTTCTGAGTTTCAAAAGTCAAATTTTTTTTCTGTTGAAACTCAGATTTTCTAGAGAAAAACTTCAAAATTTCTGAGATCAAAAGGTTGAACATTTTTTTAAAATAATTGTCTTCGGTTAAAATCGAAATATTGTGAGATTCCTTAATTTCACAGTTAAGAATTTTTGACATTTGAAACTCAGAAATTGAATAATTTTTCTGAAAAATTTCTGAGATTAATCTTTCTTTTTTTTTTTAAAAAATTTTTGACTTTTTCAAATCTTTAATTTTTAAGGGGGGTGGTTTATGGGGTAGTTTTTTTTTTTTTTTTTTTTTTTTTTTCAAAATTTCTGAAATTAAATAAAAAAATTTCCAGCAATTTTTTGACTTTTCAAACTGAGAAATTTCCTTATTTTATTTTCTAGAAAATTTCTGAGATTTTTTTGGGCAAAAATAGCTTTTTTTCTATCTTCAATGGCCTTTCTACTCCGTCTTTAAACATCCACTGACCTGTTCGGTTACGTCATAAACAATGATGATGCCGTGTGCTCCTCTGTAGTAGCTGGAGGTGATTGTTCGAAACCTCTCTTGACCTGCAGTGTCCCACTGAAATCATTCACACAGAACATTAACAGACTTGTTTTAATAGATTCATTTTTTAAAGACACAGAGCAGCTGGAACGTTGTAAACTCACAATCTGCAGCTTCACCGTTTTCCCATTCATGTCGATGGTCCTGATTTTGAAGTCAACCCCAATGGTGGAGATGTAGCTCTCAGTGTAGGTGTCATCCTGCACCAAGTTTAAAATATGAGTTGTTTTTCTGTCATTAAGGCCTTGCACACATGTAGCTATGATCAATAGCTTATTAGGGCAATTGCAGATAAAAAAAAATTGTTACATTTTTGCCAAAAACTCTAAAATTTTGAGATCAAGTTCAGAGAATTTCTATCAGAATTCAAAAAATTGTGAATTTACAAGAAAAAAACTAAAACATTTGAGACTAATATCATATAATTTCTAGAAAATGTGAACATTTCTGAGCTGGAAAATGTTCAAGTTTTTTCTAGAAAATTTCTAAGATTAATCACAAAATGTTAGTTTTTTTCCTTAAAGTTTTTTTTTTTTTTTTTTTTTTGCTTTTAGAGTCCAGATGTTTCCAAGTTCTTCTAAAAATTCTGGGATTAATAAAAGAATTCTTTTTTTTTTCCTTTGGGCAGAAATGTACTTTTTTCTATACATCACAGGACGCAGCCGCGTCTTCATAAAACTGAACATCTCCACCACATCTTTTTAAAATTTTAATTGTACACAACGGGTCGGTTTCAGAAAAGTTTTGATTCATTTTGCACCTGCACAAATACAATCATAAACAGTCTTTTAAACATGCCAGACCTGTAGGGGGCAGTGTAGGGCAAAGCTAAAACCTATGTCTGCCAATCAGATTGCTTCAAAACAACTGTTAGGAATTAAAGATGGCGACAGGACGTTGGTGTGGATGGATGGGTAAATTGGCTGAACTACTTTGAAATAGCAAATTAGAGAACAAAGTTATTAAAACCCATAATAATCTCCATGGAAATCATGTCAAAGTATGTTTGTGAAGATATTTGTACATTATTTGTTGCAGACTATGAAGCATAAGACCCCAAATCTCCATATGAACACGCAAACTCAAATTCTGAGTTTTCTCAAATCTCTTAGGTTGGAGATTTATAAATGATTTTAGTAATATTAAGCTGAGATTTTATGTTGGTGGAAGGTCAAAACACATAGAAATGTATGAGTTTTCTCAGATATCCGGCCTGAGAATGATGGTTCTTACTGCAAAGCGCAACAGCAGGCACGACTTTCCGACTCCAGAGTCACCGATGAGGAGCAGCTTGAACAGGTAATCACTGAAGAGACACACAGGTGTTTAAAAAAACATTAAAACATATAAACTTTACTTATTTTTTTTAATCAAATTCCCATAAAAAAAGATACAATTCATACCCAGAAATACAGAGAATCCAGAAAGTATTAGCAGCTCTTCATTTTCTCCACCTTTTATTATGTTACAACCTTGTTCTTCTATTGTTATTATTAGTATTTTTCCTCTTATAAGATGGAAAAATGTCTAGTTGTAAGTGAAATAATCTGTCACTGGAACTAGTACTTTTTTTTTATATCTTTATCTTACTAAAAAGTTACTTGTAAGTTAACTTCCCATATTTCAAGTGAATTAAGATATTTGCACTAGAAACTGGACAGAAATACGACTCCTGATCCAAGGATGAACTCACATTGACGTTGGATAAAAAATAATGAAACTGCCTTCATAAACGATGGTAAACTATCTGCACCTACTAAAACCTGCCCAAATCAGCAGCTGAAACCAATTTTTAACAATCCACATCTGTAGTTTCTGACGTGTCTTCCAGTCTGTATGTCACCTGGATGTTTTCACCTAACTTTTCCAGTAACACATCACATTCAGAGAGGAAAACTTACTATTCAGGATTCATGATCGGTGAGGTTCTTCACACGATTAGACTCAAAAAGAAACCAATCCTGATACTAAATCCTGAAGGGACAGCAGGCCAGGGAGTCTCTGGAAATGTTGTGTTCTGGTCCCAGAAGCCCGTTTGTGGAAGTCGGATGCTGTTCTCCGGAGGACAGCAAGCAGAAAACGCTGCCTGTGTCTGACTTATGAGCTGACTGCTTCATTATTTATTGATTAAGTTCAGCTCAGGTTACACCGGGGACAGCACCTGGAACCAGGACACCCAGCTTCACTCGCAACAGCATTTTATTTTCTCCTTAAACCAGAACACGGTTAAAATCGCTGCTTCAGACACTCAGTAAGAAAAGCTTCTGCGCAGCTGTTGATGTTTATGTGAAGAGCAGCTTCGCTTCAGCTTGTCAGCCTGAAAATATGTGCAGGGTGACATCATATGGCAGCCGACCAATCGTGACACAGACGCAAAAAAGCAGGAAGAAGGCAAGAAAGGTAGATCCTCTAACAGTTCTTACTGAGTTTCTGCAAATCCTTGGTGGGATTCAAGGTTTTATTTCTGTACTCAGATTAAATTATTCAATATGCTGCTTGGTAAGCAACCAGACGCTTGGTGCAGGCTTCTTCTCTTTATTGTCTAAATATTTTTAAAGCTTTTAACACCAATAAGCCTAAAAGGTGAAGTGCCTCAAAGCCACCAGAGTTGATCATGTCTGCAGAGAAAAAGTAGATTTTAAAGGTGTTTTCTCTCCTGATTGATTTGATTGCATTTCAAAATTTGTTACGTTTCCAGTTCTGCAGTGTCTGAAATGAACCAGTTTGAAAACCACTTCCCCTGCTCACCTGTGGGGGCGCTGCAGCAAGAGCCACTGAAGGAAATGACATGAAAACCACTGAAGAAGACACTGATGTCTACTTTCTTCTTCATGGAATTTAAACAAAAATGGAGTGGCGTCAGATTTTAGCTGTTGTAGCATTACTCTTTTGTCTTTTGTAAAATACCATGAACCATTTTTCTTTTCAGGTTGTTTTTACCCAGAATGCCCTGCGCTGTAGTCCACTTCCTGCTTTTGGAGCGGTCTCCGGTCCGCTTGGTGGATTCGAACCGGACCAGAGTTCACTTCAACCGAACCAAGACTGAGGTTTGCTTGTTTTGGTCCCATAAACAGGCTTAGAAATAAAACACCAAACGGAACAAACTGGAAGGAAGAAATAATTCAAACTGGGGGGATTTTACTGCTGAAAACTCCAGTTTGTGTTTCTAAAATAAAAATGAGCAAACAGCTGAGGACCCAAACAAACAGCAGGCTTATACAGAATAAATGTCTCTGATATTACTTGTTTGGTTTATTGTTTTTTGTACTTAGTTTATTATTGAACAAAAGTATTGTTTTGTGATCAGTCCCTTTTCTTTATTACATCTTCCTGCATCTTTATTTCCAAATATTAATTGCTTTGTTTCTTTGTCCTTGTTCTTTCTTTTTTCCGCTCGGTTTTCTGAATTTTCTCTTTTTATATTTTTTATTTATAACTGTTTTTGGTATCCTCCATCAAATCTCCCTTACTTTTTCCATATTCACGTGTTGCTTTTTGTGTCTTTCTTGCCTCTTTTTCTCCCTTCTCTCTTGTTTTCTGCTCTTTTCTTCATCTATTCTTCCATCATTTCTCCTCTTCTTTTGGAAAACTGGCCAAGGGAACAAAATGGAAGTGATTTACTTTAATTCAGCGCCGGCTCCCATGTGTGACCCTCCTGGTCACGGGAACGAGCAGCGAGCCGGGGATTGAGAAGACATGCGATGGCTGAGCAGCTGTGACGGGGTCAGAGGTCAGCAGCCCTGACAACGGCCGGTTGCTGGGACAGAGGCAGCGCCGGCAGCGGTTGCTGGGACAAGCCGATCCCGATGCGGCACAGAGGTGGGAAAACTGGGGGAAGGGGAAGGAATATAGGGACGGATGGAAACAAAGAGGGGAGGTTAGAAAGCAAGGGGAAGGTCTGGGAACGTCAGGAAAAAACAAAAACAAAACGAAACTCAAAGAGGAACAAAACACGCAAAGGAAGAATCCACAAAAAGACATTTGCATATCAGCTAATGCAGCAGAAAACAGATAATAGTGGTATAAAATCATTATTTTAAGGTAAATTGATGACGTTTTGGCTTTTTGATTTCATCTTATAAACTTTAGCAGCATCACAGCATCAGTCCCAATCCCTCAATTGACAGTTTTTCATTAGATATGAAATCTGCAACATCAAAATCTCTGACTTTTCTGACATCTTTTGGTCTTTCACACAAAAGCTCAAATCTTTTTCATTATTATAATCCAGAAAAATTAGTAACTTTGTAGAAAAGTTACTTTAGATTGATAAAACGAGGTAAACGGTTACTTCCACCTGCAGAAATAATGACGCCACTTGCCTGACTCTGTGATCTGACACTCTGCTCCAAATCACAGAAAGGCCACCATTTTCAGACGGGACGCCATCAATACAAAGTCAAGCAAACACAAATACACAATTTTTATCCCAACATCCGTCATTCTTGTCTGCTTTTAGAGGTTTTGTTGGCTCTAGTGGCCTTTATTTGAAAGTAGTTTGACAGGAAACTGGGTAATGAGAGACGGGGGAAGACAAGGCCGGGAATCAAGCCTGTGACCACCACCAGGAGGAGCTACATATTTAGCCTCGAGCTCAGTTAGCAAGCTACATATTTAGCCTCTAACTTGGTTAGCAAGCTACATATTTAGCCTCTAACTCAGTTAGCAAGCTAAATATTTAGCCTCTAACTCGGTTAGCATGCTAAATATTTAGCCTCTAACTTTATTAGAAAGTTAAATGTCTAGCTTCCATATAACTCCAAACAAAATATGTAGTTAGCAAGCTAATATTTAGCCTCAAACTAAATATTTAGCTCATCTTTCAGTGCTTTTTCATGCATTTTCGTGTTTAAGGCAGATTGTTTGAGTCTTCTGTTCTGATGTGTCAGTAGTTTAGTTGGATGTTTCTCCTTTTACCAATGGAGCATTTTAATTCCTGTTATAATTTTGCAACGATATTGTTGGCTCCAATTGCTGAATAAATCTAAAATGTATCCATGGACGGCGGCGTCTATTCTACTTTCTTCTTCTGTCCAACTAAAACAAAGATTTGGTGATACCCTAACAACGTTATTTACTTTTTACGATATGTTTTCAAGGCCTTGATGGTTAGTTGTTCAAAACATAGTCTTTCCTTATTCTTCCTTGATGATGCAACAGACAAAAATGTAGAAGTTTGTTCTTACTTGAAAGAGTGAATCCTGTTTGCTTAATAAATGTGTGTGTGATCTTGAACAGCTGGACGTCTGGAACAGAGCGAGGAGTGTGAGAGTGTGTTTGTGTTTGTGTGCAGGTCAGTGGATGGAGTTAAACCGGTCATTGTTCCCCATCAGTGAGCGTCCCAGGAGACCAGAGCGAGCTCGGATAAATAGCTGCTTTTCACTATTCACCCTCATTTTACCACGATCCCTGGCTCCTGCATGTGAATCTGTTTGGAAAACCTGTGTATGTGTGCGTGCGTGTGCATGTGTGTGTGTGTGCGTGTGTGCGCGCTTGGATATGGTTTAGGGTAGGCAGGCATTCACATTTCTTTACAGAATCAGAGTAAAACATTTCCTAGTTTTTGTCTTTTCTTGGCTCTTTTTCTAGTTTGTAGGTGTTTTAATAGGCTGACTAAAAAGGATCCGCTCTGTAAAAACACAAAATCTCACCAAGTATTTTTGCTCCAGTGTGTAGTGCAAATATTTTATTACACTTGAAAAAGGACAAAACTTCAGCAACTTTCAGCAAGTTCCCACATTAAATCAATAATTCTTTAATATTGGTTTCACTGGCAGATTATTTTGTTTTGTTATAAGTAAATGTATCTGCCAGTGGAGCGAGAACTACTTTTAAGTTAAGAAATTGTTGTCTTTAAAAAGCTCCTAAATACTGCTTAAAAGTTATTTGTATGTTGGTTAGATATGTGCACTAGAAACTAGACCAAAATTTCTTGGTAAGAGTTTGTATTTTTGCAGTCGTCGTTAAAAATGTCCATTATGTCCATTATGGACATTTATGACTTAAACTACAGACAATACTGATTTTCTGTTCGCCTTAAACCTTCAACCAGCTTTAAAGTTAAGACATAATATAAAAACACTTCAAAAACACAAAACCTTTCCTAGTACCTTTGTCTAGTTTTTAGTGCACATATCTCAGCACACTTAAAATAAGATAAAACTATTTTAAAAGTAAGTTGTCAGCAAGATATCGGAGCGCCTGTTACATAAATTATTATTCCTTAATATTGATAAAAAAAAGTACTAACACCACTGACAGATTATTTCTCTTATAACACATTTTTCCCATGTCATAAATTAAATTATCTGCCAGTGGAGCTAGAACTGGGTTGCTAGGCGACGGGCTTGACTGGCGGAGGTTGCTAGGTAACGGCAGAGTGCCAGTTGATTGTGAAATATGTGAAACTTTCTACCAGTCAAACTAGAACTTTTTTATCAATATTAAGAAATCATGGACTTAAAACAACATATGTTGCTGAAAAGTTACTTGTAAGTTAATTTTGTCTTATTGCAGTGAAACTTTTTGTTTTGCTTAAAATAAAATCACTAGTAATTACAGTATGTTCAGAAAGTGAACCTCAACATTACCGCTACCTACTGGCCCACAATGGTTACTGCTGCTTCTGTTTGGATTTTAAAAAATATCTCAAAATGAAATATATCCTCTGTATTTTATTTTTATGCTTCTTCCTTGTTTCCTGCCTCTTTGCACGTTTATGTCCGTGGATTTTTATCCCTTTTATTGTGCCTTTCTCCCTCCTGATGAGTGTGAGCTCCCCATTTTCGCGCCCTTCTCGCTGACAGCTGGTCCTCAGCGTTTTCCCGCCAACCGACCAGCTGTCCATGCCAGCCAGAGGTATTTGAGAACTGTGCGCGCCCGCGCTTTTTACATAAGAGGCAGTTCCTTTCTGTCGGTCTCCATATCTGCCCTCCTTTCACGCGCTCACTTCACAGACAGGAAGGAACATGACACTCGCATAAAAAGACCCACTCTGCAGCTACAGCAGGAGAGAAAGGTTACACAATGAGAGCACGCTCTGAACACGCTCAGCACACCCACAGACAGCAGCACCAAGCTGGATCTACACTCCTGCACCTGCTTGTTGTGACTCGCAGGGTTTTTCCCCCCTCCATGTTTCTAATCCTGCAGAACGGAGAAAGAATCAGCTGTCGTCATGTTTTCTTTTGGGGGGAAGAAATAACGATGTTCTCTGGATAAACCTGAAAGGAAGAAGTCGACACCATCACAACCCTGAAAGTATTTCTGTTCTGCAGGGGGAGGAAACTCCAGAGTCATTTTGTGTATTTAAAAGAAATGAAACGCAGATGCAGCCATTTGTATTATGCCGTACTGCTGCTCTCACTCGAGTTAAATTTCTGGATTTTCTATCCACTGAATGAAAAACAAACATGTTTTACCCCACAATCCTCCAGACACAGACTCACACCTGCAGTTTTTGTTAAAGTTTTATGAGTTTTTTATGAAAGGAAACTGAGTTGGAAACATTTTTATTTTGCTTAACTTTGTTATTTTCTGTTTGATATGTGAATTATTGTCATTTTGGTCATTAAAATACAAAAAATTCTATTTAACTTTATATTTTGGTCAACCTGATTGTCATTTTTAAATATTAAACAATTGATAATTTGATCAGCAGACTTTTTTTACACTTACTTGAGTAATTTCTTGGACAGGTATTTTTTACTTAAGTAAAAACATGTTGCTTTTTCATGTTTGTAGTGAACTCTGCATGTGTGAACATCAAGCGGACCGAAGTCCTCTCCTAAAGCAGGAAGTGGACTACAACGCAAGGCATTCTGGGTAAATACAACCAACGCAAACGTGCTAGCATAGCGCTAGCAGTAGAAATTCTCTGTCTTTGATCTCACCAAAGACAGAGAAATCCTACAATTGCTAAAATCTGGCGCCACTTCATTTTTATTTACATTTTATGAAGGCCTCAATGTCGTCATACATTTTCATGATGTTCCCTTCAGTAGTTGTTGGTGCAGCGCCCCCAACAGGTGAGGAGGGGAACAGGTTCTTCAAAGGGTTTAGTTTGTGTGGCAGTGCAGAGTGAAAGTGAACCACAGCAGCTGAAAATATAATAAATGTAGCAAGTTTGGTCCTGGAAACTTCCAAACAAAACGCTTTTGAAAAAAGTTCGAGCTGAGTTTTAGAAGCATTTACATTAGAGGTGTTTTCTCACCCGACAGTCCGCCAGACTTGATTCGGTTGGGGACCGAAATTGCAAGATTTGCTACATTTGCAGCTGCTGTGTTTCGCTTTCACACTCCACTGTGTCAAACAAGCCAGACTAAATGACAAACCTGTTCCTCTCCTTGCCTGTGGAGGCGCTGCACTGAAAAAAAAAAACAAGAAAACGACACAAAAATCTCTGAAGAAGACACTAATTGCAACTTCCTTATTAACAAAACGTAAGCAAAAATGGAGTGGTGTCATATTTTAGAGGTTGTGTAATTTCTTTTTTGACTTTGGTTAAATAAAATGAGTTATGTTTTGTTTTGGTTGTATTTACGCAGAATGCAACCAATATTTGGCCAGACTTCTATTGCTGCTTTTTGGGAATAAATCACCAATAAGAATCTCATAATTGACTGAATTACAAATCTCAAATATTCCCACATTTTTTTCCTGTATTACTTATTGATCATCATCAAAACAGGAACTTTTGTCTCCAAATGTATTCAAACAAACAAACAAAACTCTCAGTAGCTGCAGACATTAAATGCCACCTCTAAAAAATATATAAATATCCTAAATGTGTGAAGTTCTCCAAGTTTTCGTCACATGTTCCCATGCAGGAACACACAAACACAGATACAGTCAACTGTAAACCACATCCACACTTCCGGCTGTACACTCCAACTGACGGCAGCTGTGTTCGTTAACCCTTCTTCGCTCAAACATTACCACACTGCCAACCACACACGCACACACACGCACACACACACACACACTCACGCACACACGCACACACACACGCACTCACACACACCCAGAGTAAGCCTTGTGACACCCGTTACTCGGATTATCAATGTGAACCAAAGGATGCGGTCAAAGCGGCTCAGTTGCTTATCGACACTTGGGGATGGGGGTGTTTTTACACGGTTAGCTCTGTTAGCTCCAATGCTAACCATGTTCAATGCATACATTGTGGCTTGTGTCAGCATGTTTGTCTTAAAGTCTGCCACAGACACACCAACACACTCTGTTGGCCATGCTTCTCCTCCTGGAGTGATTATGTCAGCGTGTTTTTGGTCTGGAGACAAGGGACGCATGTAGCCGGGAAACGGCGCTAACGTCCGTTCTCTGGTTCTTGTGGGGTTTGTGTCCGACTTACATTGCATTTACTACAGAGAGGAGATTTCTGGTGAAAAATGTAAATTAAACTTTATCTTATAGAGGTTTCATGACCTTTGTTAATAGATACATAGAGAAATACATTACTGCCTAAAAACTGGAAAAGTTCAATTTCGACTTTTCAAACTCAGAAATATTTTGTTTTTCAAGAAAATTCCTGAGATTTCTTTGGTGGAAATCTATCATTTTTGTCTACAGTGGCCCCAATATGCAGTTTGTAGATCATTAATATAATTTTAGACAGAAAGAAGACATGAGTAAATATCCTCCAAAAATCTCAGAAATGGTACGATTAATCCCAGGAACAAACTTTTGAAATTCAAAAGTTGCAAATTTGTTTTGGTAGAGGAAACTTGTACATTTTAAAACGAATCTCTGGAATGTTCTTGGAAAAAATTTCAGAATTTTTCCACTTTTTCTAGAATATTTCTGAGATTAATCTTACTTTTTTTCTAGCAAATTTTCGGTATTTCAAACTCAAACATTTTCCTGTTTTAATCTAGAAAATTTCTGAGTATAACCCAAAAGATCAGATTTTTCAGGTCAACTTTTGAAACTCCCTGTTTTTCTGGAAACTTCCTGAAATGTTTTGGGAGAAATTTACCCCTTCCTGTCTATCGAGAGTTCGACATCGTAGAGATTTAGATCATTAATATAATTTTCTTCCAATCGTTTCCCTTGGGTTCGATAATGGAAGCTGAACCTGAACTGAGAAGGTTTGCTGTGAATCGGTTTTTCTCTGGAGCTTTTCCAGCCACATCCAATAATTCCCTAGAGGGAAAATGGCCGCTCCTGCCTGGGAACGCAAATTAATCTTTCATGCACTGCTAATGTTTAGCTGTCAAGCAATGCAGTTCAGTTTACTATTAAAGTTGTTGGAACAGTTTTCTGCCAAAGGTAACCAAGCAGCTTGCATTTAGTCACTGACTTCCAGTATCCATCCATTCATTTCCAGTACAAGTCAATGGTTTTATCCAGTGCTGTGTGACTCATATGTCAGTGGTGATTCACTGCAGTCCCCACATGTTAAACATCCCCATGATCCTCACTGGGAGGAGGAACCAAGCCGGATTTTTAAACAGGGTGCAGTGACTCTGAATAGCATCGTGGCAGCTGAATGGACGACTGGACAATGAAGCTGTGTTTAAAAATATAAAAGAGAGAACTTTTGACCCCCTGACCTCCATATTATTCTCATTGATGCCCAGCATTCCTATAATACCAGACCAAATGCTGTGTAACACCCTGCAAGAGAGAACTCCGGAGAATCCAAAGAGCTTTGAGAAGTAGAGGTTTAAGAAACCAGGATTTAATTTTTCGATGGAAACTTTAGATTTTTTGCTAATGTTGAATTTATGTGGTTTAAAACTTTGTTAAAAGTAACCAAAATGATCAGCTTTAGTATACCTTAATCTAAGATAATCTCTAGGCTTGGTTAGATTGGGTTAGATTACACTTTCACACTGTTCTGTGTCAAACAAACCAACCCATTTGAAAAAGCTGTTCCCCTCCCGGCCTGTGGCGGTGCTGCACTAAGGAAACAACACAGGCACCCGAACAAGACAATAACTCATTCTGCACAAAATGTAAACAAATCTTACATTTTACCAGTGGCAGGATTTCTCTTTTGTCTTTGGTAAAAGCCATTTCTCCTGCTGTAAGAGCTACACTTACAGAGTTGTTTTGGTTGAATGCAATGCGTTATAATCCACTTCCTGCTTATGGAGCGGTCTTTGGTCCGCTTGGCGTTCACATATGCATTTAAACCGCAGCACAGTCCACTTCAGCCGAACTGAGATCGAAGTTTGTAGCCAAATGAAGGGGATTAAATAGAGCTGGTGTGAATTTACCCTAAGATTAGAGCTTCCCGTTCTCCTCCTTTCACGATGCTCCAATCAATGTTTTTTCACTGGAGACTGAACTAGAGCAGAGTCATATCATAAACCACTCATAGGCAGAACCATGCCTGTTATTGTCCTGCAGAAACAACCACAAACAGTTTGGGATAAGAGTTGCTGCCTTGGTCTCTGGGAGTGAATTCACACCAGCCCTGTTTAATTCATCCATCCATCCATTTTCCGTCACCCTTCTCCCTAACGGGGTCGGGACTGTTTAATTCGCTTTAATTCAATTTAGACCATTTGTCTAGAAAGTCTGGTTTGTTCCGGGAGGTGTGAACGCACAACTGAAATCTGATGCTGGCCAAAAAAGTGAACTCTGGTCTGCCTACAGACCTTTGTGTTGGTTCGGTTGAAGTGAACCGTGGTGCAGTTTAAATGCACATGTGAATGCAGCAGGAAGCGAAGATTCATTCTGGATATTCAGATTGACTCTGTCCTCAAATATCTGTTCTGGCACCACTAGGGTTCTTTTCAGGAATCTGATTTAGAAAATCCTCATGGATGATAATCTGTTCGTAAGACATTTACTCTACAATGCGTTTGGCATGTAAATGATATTTTCCCAAATCAAATTAAATCTCATCTGCTGCAGGGAAAGTCCGACAGAGGGAACTTCCACGCTTCCGCGGATCAAAACTAAAATGGCGGTGTTGTTCTGTAATTCATGCATGCATTTAACACAGAGGATTGGAAACACACAGCTTGATGCTGTTCATGAAAACTGAGCGAACACCCGAGGACACGGTGCAGATTTGAAGATTTGACAGTGCAGACACTGAATGCTTTTTTTTTTCTGTTTCCATTGAACAATATTTTCCTCATAAATGCTGTCATGTCAGCCATCGAGTAGGACGTTGTTTCTCGGACGTCAAAAGCTTTAAGTTACTGGTAAAGAGCTGCAACTGAAGGCGAGGCGCAAACATCCATCAGCGTTAAAATAACACGGCAGCAGCTGCTCTGGTGCAGCTCCGCGCTACACCTCCACTCTGCTGCTTCGTGCTGCAACAAAGGGCCGAGGCTGTCTGCAGCGAACAAGTTCCAGTTTGTCTCCCTCACACATTCGCGGCACCAAACAGCCACCAGTTGTGGCAGTTGACAGTTTGGCATTGAAGGTTTGCATGTGTGCGCGCCAGAGAGGACGACATTTGTCCTCTCGGACATTTGTCAGTCTGCACATCTTCATCAGAATGTGCTGCATGTTTGCAGATCCTGCACTGAGGTTTTGTCCAGTCGCTATTTTTAGTCACGTTTGTGAAGTTTTATTTGTAATCTTCGACCAAAGTGTTGATATTTGTCATTCAATGCAACTGTAGTCAGTGTTGCAATGTCACAATAAGCAATTAATAGAATTAAATTCATAGATTTTCAAGGTAAATTTTGTATACAATGACTTCATAATGCATTTTTTTATGGTTTTGACTGTGTTTGAGTTTTACTTCCTTTTTATCTAATGTGTTTTGTTGCCACATTTTATTTTGGATATTGAAAATATCTTCCAGATTGAGAGTCTAGTCTTTTCTGCAAAATTAAAGTTTAGTTCTGAGAGTCTATTGTCATAACATTATGTTACTTCAATGTTGTCATTTATCACAATAATTTCTGGGACAATTTATTGTTTAGCAAAATTTGTAGTTTTGATAATTATAACTTTCAACCATTATTTACGTCCAGAAATCCATCCTCGGCTTCTTCTGGTGCAAAAACATGATGCGTGTCTCACTTCAGTGACATAAAAGTTGCATAAAATGTAACCTAGAATTTGAAAACAATTGCAGAAATATCCATATTTTCTTGTCTGTCCACATCCGCCTCAATTTAAGTCCTTCACGTCCAACAGAAACGCATTTTAGCCATAATTCATGGACAAGCTGTGTGTAGTCAATAATTATCAATAAAAACTTAAAAAAATAATAACAACTCAGCCTAGAAATAGATCTGATAGCTTCATTATCATAAACATCCTTCACTCAGTCGTGTTGGAAATTAGCAGAAGCTGAGCCACATGTTGAGCATGTGGTGAGTATAGAGAACAGCCATTCGGCATTATTGTGAAAAATAATCTTTTTCTCATTGTCATGGGACAAAAAGGACGCTGCAGCTTCTAAGGCGATTTCCAAAAGATGTGCTAAAGTAATGTATGGATTATGTTCTCATAAAGGGAGTCTTTATTTTGCACAGACCCTCAGGGTGTAACGTCCAGTTGCATCATAGCGAGCAGCTGGGACCAAACGTGTGTGAATTAGTGCGCGACACGTTGCCAGATTCCAGAAAACAGGAAACGGACTGGCGGGAAATTTACAGCAGCGGGAGGTCCAGTCCTTTGTGAAAACATAATCCAGTGGCAGAACACTCACTCCCCTGGCCCCAAACACACACACACACACGCACACACGCACACGCACACACACACACACACACACACGCACACACACACACACACACACACATCTTTCTTTGGAGATAATGTCGTTGTAGGAAGCAGGAGCAGCTGTTCCTTTCCTCCGTGAGACTGAGAGGCGGACAGAGGAAGTCAGGGATTCCTTCTTAGGGAACGAGAAAGAGAGAGTCGGATGAAAGAGCGCCATAATGCGTTGGCCGCATGCGCGGGGAGGGGTCAGGGGTCAAGTTCAGCTGGTCAACTGGAAGGATTTAAGACGCCATACGGTCCTTTGGAGGATCAAAGTAGGACGAGAACGTTCTGGACTTCATGGGATTCATGGTTATTACTATTTATTTAAAGTTTTGTCACATTTTTTAAACTTAAAATTCAATACGACTCAGGAGAATTACAAGCCACAATGAGGACTGTCAAATCAATTGATTTCATTATAAATGAAAGCAATATCAATAATTTGATCAATAGTTTTTCTCTTTTTACCAGAAACTGGATGACAAAAGTCTTAAATCTGATGCTTTGGTCTCAATTAGCTCATTTGTTTTTAAGTTAATTTTGTTTACAGAAACTTCATGAATCATTTTATTTGTTGATTTGTTTATTTATCAAAATGTTTTCCAATTCCAGTGTTAAATGTTTATTAGAATTTAAAGTTTATTGATCTTTGAGTATCACCATTGAAAATGGTCTCAAATCAACAATATTATCGTTCATTTCAATATCTTCTGGTGCGATTTATCGGTTTATTGCTCAGGCTCGTAACCAGAGTTTTGTTTGTTTATGACCGTTTGTAGTCATTCACTTTATCAGCTTTATTTAATTTCATTGACATGAGCCAGAATACAAATTTACGACAATGTCTGGCATTAATTCCCGCCTCTGTTAACATTGATGCCAGCTGTTTGCACAATTTCTCCACGGCCTTTCTCTTTTTGTTCATCCGTTAAAACGTTTTGCTCCTATCTGGGCAGCAAATATTTCCTGGTACTTTATACAGCCCATAAATCAGCGCCTTAAATCTCGATTGAGTTGCTCCATATTTTAGCAACACTAATGCTTCACGCTGAAAAGTTTATTACAGAAAGAGGAACAGTTAGCGACAGAACAAATACAGCCCAGGCCAGATGTTTACATACACCGGATAAAAAGACATCTGCACAAAGAGCAAGATTCAAAAATAAACTAAAATACAAACCACTAAGAAATTAAGTAACAAGGCAAGACTGTATGTGGAATAAGAAGGGAAATAATTAAGATGCAAACTTCATTTGCATGAGTAATAGTAGCACTACTTCAACATGATTTACACAAGTAAAAGTAAAAAGTATTTGCTAAAACGTCTCATCAAGTTCTGAGTAACTCATCAAATGATAAATTATTTAATATTTTAAAGTTAAATGGTCAGATGGACCAAAAATATAAAAAGCTAAGTGGAAACGTTGGTATTTTAAGGATGAAAATGACAAAAGTTACAAAAAATCAGGCAAAATAATTGTTTCCAATTATAAAACGCTGATGAAGCTTTAACAAAAACTGCAGGTGAATTTTAGATTAAAACATTTTCATTCAGTGGGTAAAAAATCCAGAACTTTTACTCAAGTAAGAGTAGAAATACTTCATAATAAAATTACTCAAGTGAAAGTAAATTTTTTCCCAAAAAGTTACTGAAGTAAATGTAACTAGTGACTCCGAAACTGTGTAAGAATCTTGCAAAATGCCTGGATATGAGATCTAAATAGGTTGAAGTGAAGAAAAATAAATGCTCTGCTTCTGAATTGTTCTTTATTGATCATGTTTCATAAAAACATACAAGCACATAAAAACCTGTGTTGTAGTTTAGCATCTGATTTTCCCCCCATGTTTACATGTTCAGTCGCTGTGAAATACGCGTTTCTTAAAAGAGCCGAGATAAAAATCAATGAAGGTGGAGGAGAAAATCCAGTCGAGATAAACCGGTGGATGGGCTGCGAGAACGGCCTGTGGCCTTGAAAACAGCAACCTGAAGACCAATTCACACACAAAGTGGGTTTGAAATGGAAATGACCCAACAGAACCAGCTTCCATGACAAAGGACAGCCAGGGCAGAGATAAAGATGGATGGTTTCTTTTATATGGGTCGTAAACGGCTTCATTTTCAGCCGCAGCATCACATCGAGCTGGATGGACGTCACAGACGATGCAGTTCTGGAAACTACTTCCTATTTTGTTTTATTTCAGGCTGTTTGCAGATTCATGGTTCAAATGAATGCAGAAAGTTTTGGTTCAGGTTACAGGTGACGAAGGATATTTTCCTTCTCTTCCCTTTGATAGGATATTTAGCAATATTTTGGGAAAAAGCAAATATTCCCAACTTTTGTTTGTTTGGTCAAAATAATCAACATCCAGTTAGTTGATTGGAAAAAAGGCTAATATTAAAAAATGGATAAATTTGGTTTTATTGTTGATGAACAACACAAACTAGAAAACGTCTCTAATGGCAATAAGTTGCAGGAAAAGAATAGAATCCGTCCATCCATCCATCCATCCATCATCCATCCATCCATCCATCCATCCATCCATTCATCCATCCATCCATCCATCCATCCGTCCATCCATCCATCATCCATCCATCATCCATCCATCCATCCATCCATCCATCCATCCGTCCATCCATCTTTGATAAATTAATGGAGATTTCCAGTAAACTTGGTTTTTGAATCACTGTTTTTAATATTTAATGTTTTCATATTTCGAGCTCCATTTCAGTTATTCCAATATAAATTTACTTTCTTTAGTCTTCTGGCTGAATGCGATAGTTATCTGCTTACTTACAATATTTACATGTATTTACATGTATTTAATGACTGGCAGACTGTAAAATTCCCCTGTTCCTCACTGCAGAGGATCCATTTGTTATTGATTGAAACAGCACAAGCCTCTCCTGGCCTGAATCCAGTCAGTAGCTGTTTAACTGCAGCTTCCTATCTGTTGAAGCCCGACAGCAGAAAGGCCACGTGAAGCGGAGGAAGAGCTTTGGTCCTGGATTTAAGCCTCAGAGGACAGTTAGTTCAGATCCTGGTTGAGTCTGAAACGCTTCACCGTTGTGTGTTGGGGGACATATGGACGAGCGCTGGGACAATGGCGCTCTTGTCATGCTGGGCTCAACAAAGAGGCCAAGAAAGGCTCAGACTGGGCTCAATCACCGTGCTCATGTGCATGTTTGTGAAACTGAGAGAGACTTTTTTTTTTGCAGCTACATTTTAAAAGTGCATGACAGCACAATTATTATTATTATTTTAAAGAATCAGTTTGTAGATAAGTCAAGCATTTGCTGCATCCCTTCTGTTCTGCTGTGAACAGACTGCGGACCATAAAACTTAACAACTCCACAGTGGGATATTGTGTTGTATCTGCCTCTATAAAGCTGCTCCTCCCTCGTCTTCGTTTCCACCCTAAGTGCCCCGCTAACTGCCGTGGGAAGTGACATTTCACAGTCACAGCCAAAGTTAAAGTAACCAACAAGGTGCAGACTTAAGGTTGAGGAAATGTCCTTCTGCTGTTGCTCCTCAAACATCTCACTCAGCCTCACTGACAGCTTTTTCAAAGGTTTTCCTATGATGAGCCATATAAATGAAAAGCCTACAACAATATATATTGTTTCATATCAGTCAGTATCAATAATTATTGATTCTTAAATGTCTGAAACATCTCCAAACTGGTGGTGTGACCTTTCCTGTTTTATCCAGTTTTCACATTGTTTTGCTATTTTTAAGCAAAACCTTAAACTGCTGCTGCGCAAGTTATCTGGTTGCCAGGTAACCAAAGAATGACTGAGTTGCTAGGTAACCAAAGTGTGAGTGAGTTGATTCTACCAATGTAGCTGTGAGGAGTTTCAACAGCTAATATCTTTCCTTTGCTCTGTTTGTAGTTTCTGATGCTGATGTCCACAGCTCTGCTAGAGGCAGTAACACCATGAAGCCCCACCTGCAAAGTTATTGATATTAATCTCCTTGGTTACTAGCAGGCCGTAGAGACATAACTGCACCAAGCTTCCAGCGCCCGTCTGTGGACTCTTTCTTCCAGCTCTGGCCGTCTTGCTGCAGACGATAACTCCTCAGTTCATGTCTGTCAGTCTGTGGAAGGACCTCTCAAGATCGTAGAAAGGCGCAATAAACACAGAGCCCACCACACAAAAAGGATGGTCTGATTGGTGTCACTAACGTCTGTAAGTAGATGATCAGACATTTACAGCTGTGCAGCTGTCCAGCTGTGAGTAGATGAGACGGTAGTTAGGCACTTTGTTCTGCTAGTGACATGCTAATGTGCACCGCTAAACACAACACAGTCCAGGAGATCATTTGTCAAGTACTCTACACTCGATTAACAATACAGAGACATGACAATACAGAGACATGACAATACAGAGACATGACAATACAGAGACATGACAATACAGAGACATGACGTGCTGCAGTGAAAGTTTGTCTCAGGAACTCGTTCAGAAAGACTTAAACAGAAACTCTCACCGCTCACTTACAACATCATTCCTCTGGAAGCACGACCGTACAAATCTGGCAATAAAACCTGACCTGAACCTTTACATCTCAGTCATTTACATTCATAATGATATTTTTCCAAGATGTTTATAGTTATGTTTGGGCTTTTATTATTAAGACAACATAATTTTATTTGTAGAGAACATTTCAGCAACAAGGGAATTTATCTGCTTGGTGCATGAATGGGTTCGTTGTCAACTGGTGACATTGTAATGTAAAGCAGCATATCATCTGCATTGTTTTGGTGACTAATCCGAACTGTGTTTGTCGTTGAGTCACTCTGGTCAAATGATCCAAAATGGTTGAAAAATCAGTTCTCCTCCTGGCCTGTGGAGGCACTGCACCAAGAACCACTGAAGAAGACAGAGCACAACTTCCTGCTTCCCAAAATGTAAACAAAAACAGCAGCGTCAGATTTTAGCGGTTGTAGGATTTCTCTTCCATCTTTGGCATAAAAACAAAACAACAACAACAAAAAAAACACAGGCCATTTCTCCTGCTAGCATCAGACTTGCGGGTTTGTTTTGGTTGTATTTACCCAGAATGCCTTGCATCCAAAAGCTTCCAAAGGCTTGTTTATTAGACTAAACGTTTGTTTGCATTACCTTCCAAATAAAAGCCTTTTTCTGTACTAACTTCATAAATGTAAATGTGTCATGTTTGCTGAGATTTAATCCTCTCCTATTTGCTCTGATGAGATGAAGCTCTTTGAATCTGACGTGAAGCAATCCAGGAATGTGCTGAAAAGCAGCTAATCTCTATTGTCAAGTACGGTGGAGAACCTGTGATCCTGTGGGGCTGTTCCTCCTGCCAAGAAACAGCATCAAGTTCTCTGAAACATGATGAGTAAAAACGTTTCATAGTGAAATTACTCAAAGTACAGCAGAGTAATAAACTCCTAAAAGTTTTATTTTTCCAAGTATTTATTATTGAATAAATGTAACTTGTAATCTGGACTGACGATGATGAAACTTGTATCCGAAGCACATTTTATTACATTTGCGTAATAAAACTGGAGTCGAGTGTTAATGTTTATACCTTTGTACGTGGGCTGTGCAGATGAAACAACGTGTCCTCAAACCCTCCTAACGCTCAGACGGGCCAACAGTTACGCCGGTTTATGTAAGAAGAGTTTCAGTTGCTGCGTCACTGTGGCAGTGCAGACCACAACATCAGATGGGGGGCAACTGATTCATTATCCCGATCGATCAGAACAAATACGAGAACTAAGCGGGTGGAAGTGGTGGTAGAGGACTGGCACGGGTGCAGATGAGGTTAGTGAAAAAATAAAGCAAAAATAATGGAAAGAAAGGCAGAAAGAAGGAAACAAAGGAGAAGTCTGTTACAAAACCAAGCAACCACAGGGAGGAAGCCACACCACAGTGTTTAACCTGAGACACGCTCAACAGCAACGCAGCGTATCAGTGAGGCGTTATGATAAGATACTTTTACAGTTTGCCTCTAAACGGTCAGTTTGTTCAGTCGTAAGCAATCCAAAATGAGGCGCATAAACCACAAGCGTAGAAAACGCCGCTCCAATAAACATGCAAGTCTTTGCTTTTAGGTTTGTATCGTGCTCTGCTGTACTAATTTGGCAAAACGTATGCAATTTAAAAGAAATGAAATCGTTCTTTTTTCTGCTTTTTTAGTTTTGAGCCTCCTCTGTTGTGAACCAAATAAACACTTTGCATTGTTATGATGAAGCTACTAAAGTTGTACAGTTGTTTTTTATTTGTTTAATCCTATTTCTGTGTTTTCTTTCTTTAAATAAAACCAAAAAAAGGACATTTAATTGAGATTTTCTGTGGTCGGCATCTTGACCAACATCTTCCAGTCTCACCAATTTATCAGTTTTATGGGGTTTAATATTTTCACCTAATTGAACAAATGTTACCTTTAAAAACAAAATGTTTCTTTCCATAGTTCAGCTTAGTTTTATGTATACAGAGTTGAGTAGTAGCTAGTTTTTCCTTCTGGGTTATATTTATTTGAGTGACTTTGCTTTTAGGAGTGTTTTTACTACATTTAACATTTTGCTTTTATGTGAATAACCTTGTTAAGCATTGCGACTCTTACTTGAGTAAAATTTTCTCGATATTCAAGTAAAAGTGAGTAACTTCACTGAATGAAAAATAAACATATTTTATCAAAGCTCAACAGAGACAGACATTTTATTGAAGTTTTATTTTGAAAGAAACTGTTTTGGGAAAAATGTTTATTTTGTTTGATTTTGTCATTTTGGTCCTTTAAAATGCCAAAATGTCGTCATAACTTCATGTTTTGTTCTGTCGTGTAATAATTTTTAATTATTACAGAATAGAAGTTTTGATCAGCTCCTCACTACTTCAGTAACATTCATACCAAATACTTTTTATTCTCACGTGAGTCATTTCTTGAATGGCTACTTTTTACTTGAGTTCAGTTTTTGGCTGAATATTATGGCTTCATCATTCTGTGTTTCTAAATGAGAACGCTGTTTGTTTCAGGCTAGATCAGATTATTAAATTAATAGAAACTATAAATGTTTTCACCAGAAGAAGAATATGAAATATGAAAATAATTTGTGGCTTGTTATCAGCTCACAAATTAAAGCGAAAGTAATTATGTATTTAAATTGGCGACTAGTAAAGGTTTTGAGTCAATCATGAGGGAAAATTCCCAGCTAATGTTTGCCGTTCAGAGGAGAAATAGAGACTGCTAGCATACAGTGTTCATGTTTCACTCTGTTTGCTCCGTTAAGTCCCCAAACTGCCTGAAAAAAGACTTTTTGGAAGAAAAAGAGATGCTTCCCACCCATCCTTGAAGGCGTCATTACAGCTAAAACCTTTCTGGGTTGGGTGCTGATGTGGTTTTTTTTTTCTACTAACCCCATTTTAGCCTGGAGGCATTTCTAAACTTAAAGACGAACTTTGAACCCAAACTGACAACTGACCAGATGTGGGCAGAGAACCCAAAAGTTGCACTCAAGTAAGAGAAGAACTAAGTAAAAGTAAAAAGTAGCCATCCAAGAAATCACCCTAGTAAAAACCCTAACCCTAAAAACTACACAATCAAAGTTAAACTACGGTAAGAAGATTTTTTTTTAAATGACAAGTATTCATACAAGTGACAAAAAATAACAAAATAAGGCAAATTAAGTTTTTCAAATCAGTTTCTTTCAATAAAAAATTGATGAAACTTTAATAAAAACTGCAACTAACTAAAGTTGTGCATTACTGTGTGTGTGACACATTTATTCACATAAAAACTGTCAAAATGCAAATAAACATGCATTACTGATGCGATCACAGATGCTGCTGTCGCTGTCACCATCTCTAAACCTCGGTCTGTTCGTCCTGCTCAGAGTGAAATGAGGACGACAGGAAACTAACGTTTGCATCTTCACAATTGTGGAGCTGCGCGCTTGATTGATTTCACATCCAAGTTAGCCACGTTCCAGAAAAATGGGAAACTAGTTGAATTTGCAAGCTGGTGGTTTGGGCCGATGCTAACTGCTGTTAGCCAGAACAATAGTTTTGCATTTCTTTGCATTTTATGGATTTGTATTTGGCTGGATTACCAAAATACAATCAAAAGTGAAAGTAAAAACTTAATTACTGCCAAAGTCACTACTGTATGACGGTGTCAGCCATGTTGGATTCTAGGTAGTTTGTCGAGGAAACGTCAGGATTTGGACTTCAGGATGGATTCCAGTTGATTTTCACAAGTTTCTGCTTTTAAATATTGATTTTTATAAATGTCTGGTAAAGCCACTCAGTCTGTTATTAGATTCAAATAGTTTTTAATGCAAATAATGTCAGTTTGAGACAACAAAGTGCTGTATTAATGTTGAACCCAGCTCTTGAAACTACTGCATGCATATACTTTATAGATATGGCAGCCATATTGGATTTTGTGTCAGGGTTGGAGAGACATTTGAACTTTCTTCTAGATGAGGTCAGAGTGTAAATATCTGGACTTGTTGGGAAACCAACTTTTCTCCAACTATTATCAGACTGAAAATACCTTTTGGGGGAAAATGTTGATTTTGAGGCAGCAGGAGTTGTTTCAAAACTTTCCAATATAAAGGAAACTTAAACTTATTTCTCAAACTGAAGTTGTTTCAAGTAGTTATTATTTCTGTGAAAGACCAAATATTATTCAAAAACTGTTTATTTTATGTATTTGTAATTATTTTTGGTTGTTTGTTGAGTTATTTTGATGCTTTTTTTGTCTTGTTTTCATGTTTATTCCTCTTGTAGAAAGTAAACAGCGGCTGAAACTTCCTGGAATGGAGAATTATACGTTCAAATTTAAGTTGCAGTTTGTCGCAGATGCATGTCCCTCCTCTCTTAATCATAACTGAATCCAATTATTTAAAGTTTTCCTTTTCCCAAAAGACAGAGAATATGTTGAGCAGGACTTGTTTTTGACCTTTCAGCTGTATCGATCCTAAACAAAGATGGAGGACGGCCCGCTCAAAGAGGAATCCTGCTTCTTCTTCTTTTTATTTTTTTGGGTCATGAATGGGTAGAAAAGTAGCTTTATTCAGCTCCTTTCCCTCCTTGCTGTGCCAGCCCTGCCCCCCAGCACACAATTACAATGCAGGACCCCACCCCCGCCAACACACACATGCACACACACATCATTAACGCACATTAACACACAAACTCCCCGCCTGCCCCCTGAAGCATTCGGACAGGAGGGGGTGGGCTTCCCCAACTATTTAAACAGATTCCAGCAGATGGTTGAGGAACTTTCCTGCACTGCACTGCAGCCAACGGACCGAGGCTTTATCAATCCAGAACCAGAACATTTTTTAAAAGATCAGCCCCACCAAGACCACTGGAGCAAAACAAAAAAAAACCTTCTTCAGAACAAGCTGCAGAGTTCCTCCAAACTGCTAGAAATCAGTTTAAATTGGAAATTGATCCGCTGTGGATCAGACATCAGGCTGCTTCACTTGGGGAAGATCGTGGAGTGAATCATGCCGTCCGACTCCCTGACGCCGTTCCTGGAGCTGGATGAGGAGTTCTGCAAGGTAACAGACCGATCCTTCAGATTCAATGTTTTATAGCCTTTAAGTGAAACTGCAACACAAAACACACCATCTTACCAGTTATGCTGGGTCTAGTTTCCACTTCAAATATCTTATTGCACTTAATTAACCTACAAGTAACTTTCCAGCAAGATGTATCAGCTTGTTTTAGGTCAATAACTCTTGAATAGTGATGAAAAATGCAAGTTCCACTGGCCGATTATTTCCTTTATCACAGTGGGAAAATATGATGTTGTTTGTGAAATAAGCTGCCAGTCAAACTAATACTTTTTCATCAATATTCAAGAATAATTGACTAAAAACAAGCTGCTGCATCTTGCTGAAAAAGTTACATATAAGTTACTTTGTCTTATTTCAAGATATTTGCAGTGAAAACTAAACCAAAGTTACTCATGCTGTGAAAGCCACACTGCAAAAACACAAAGTCTTAGCAAGTGTTTTTGTTCTGGTTTCTACTGCAAATATCTTAGTGAACTTTAGGAACCGACAAGTAACTTTTCAGCAAGATGTAGAAGCTTTATCCACGTAAATAATTCCACTGTTTCCATTGTTTCCTTTATGACAGCAGGACAATGTTATCTCCCAGTAGAACCAGCACTTTTTCATCAGTATTCAAGAATTATTGACTTAAGGCAAGTTCCTATGTCTTGCTGAAAAAGTTACTTGAAAGTTAGTTTTTACTTAATGCCTGAATGCTGTAGAAATTTACAGCATTTCTTATTTGAGCAAATTGTAATCACAAATGCACGAGGGCGTCTAAGTTGTAAGTCATTTTAAGGGTAAATGCTGCCAGTTGTGCCCTAAAGCAACCTGTACAGGTCAGTTCTTTTAAGGTTTAGTCAGATTTAGTTTGAAAAGTTTCCATTTTCAGCCTCATTTTGCCTCCATTTTCAGAGACAAATCAGGTTTTCCAGTTGTTATGCAAACTGAAGCCAACAAAAACTGGGATAAAAACAAATGCTTTGTTCATTTGGGCAAATTTTAATCACAAATATACGAGAATGTCTAAATTGTAATGAATTTTGAGGGGAAATTATGCATATTTAACTCAGATACCTCAAGCTGTGCCACAAAACAAAAAGGTTTATTCTGGAAAGTTCAGTTACTCAGATATTGATTGAAAAGTTTCCCTTCATCATTGATGATAAATTATTGATCTAAAACAAACTCCTACATGTGAAATGTTACTTATAAGTTTGCACAAGAAACTAGACAAAAAATACTTAAGATTTTGTTTCACACTGCAAAAACAAAAAACCTTGCCAATCAGTTCACTCCAAAAGAGACAAAACTAACTAATAACCAACTTTTCTTCAGCTTGTATTAAATAAAAAAATTCCTTAATATGGATTTAAGAACAATTACAAGTTCCACTGAAAGGTTATTTCATTTTAATGTGGTACTTTCCCATGATGTAAGTGAAATGGAAGTAATAATCAATAATCCAGGACTATTGACTGAAAATAAGCTCCTGTGTCTTACTGAAAAGTTACTTGTAAGTTAATTTTTCCTTATTTCGGTGGATTAAGATATTTGCACAATAAACTCGACTTGGTGAGATTTGGTGTTTTTGCAGTGCGACACACATTGTACACTACAAAAATACAAAATCTTGCCAAGTATTTTTGGTCTACAAGCATCTTAGTACACTTGAAATAAGGCAAAATAAGGAGCTTCTTTTAAGTCAGATTATTTCACTTGGGCAAAATAAGTGTTACAAGCGAAATAAACTGCCAATAGAGCCAGTGCTATTTCATTAATATGAAATTAATTTTTAGGGTAAAAGCTGCAAGATTTGCTTTGAACTGAAAGTTCATCCTGGAAAGTTCAGTTTTTAGCCTTAATGAGGCTTTTATTCATGATCCCTTCAGACTGATGTGGAACAAACTTCCAGAAAACTGTAAAACAGCTGAAACCCTGACGTCCTTTAAATCTCGATTAAAACCGCAGCTTTTTAGGATTATATTGAAACATAATCAAAAATTTAATGATGGAATTTGACTTAATGTATTGTTTATGCTATGTTGCAGGACTTTGTGTTTTTGTGTTTGTAATGATGTAAAGCACTTTGAAATGTCTTGCTGCTGAAATGTGCTGTACAAATAAAATTTGATTGATTGATTGATTGATTGATTGATTGATTGATTGATTGATTGTGTGCTTTTTGCAGTGTGTCAGTTTCGCTCCAGCATCCAGAAACTTCACATCTTTTCTCTTCTTTTTGTGTGTTAGAATTTCTGCGGCCTGGAGGCGACAGATGGCGCCTCTGGCGGCTCGATGTCTCGCAGCCAGAGAGTCCTGGGCTTCCAGAGACGCCACTCGCTTTGCCCTGTGACCTTGCCAAACTCCAAGTTCAACAGCGGCTCGGAGGCCGCGGAGCCGGGCTGCTGCTGGGGCCTTGGCCTGACCTCCGGCCAGCCGTGGAGCCGGGCGCTGCCCCGCTCCTCCCTCAGTCACATCCCCTTCCGGGTCGACCGCTCGGTCAGCATGATCGAGGGGACCCCGCGGGAGGACAAAACGCTGCTGCCGCCGCCGGGTCTGTGCGTCAGCAAGCCGCCGCAGGCGCCGCCGCACATCTCCAGCCGCTACAAAACGGAACTGTGCCGCACCTTCGAGGAGAGCGGCACCTGCAAGTATGGCGCCAAGTGCCAGTTCGCCCACGGCCTGGACGAGCTGAGGGGCCTCAGCAGGCACCCCAAGTACAAAACCGAGCCCTGCCGCACTTTCCACACCATCGGCTTCTGCCCGTATGGCGCCCGCTGCCACTTCATCCACAACGCGGACGAGGTGCAGGCCGCCGCGGCCCAGAGGCACAAGACGCCATTGCTGCGGCACAGCCTCAGCTTCGCGGGCTTCTCCTCTTCCTCCCACATCTTCCAGCCGGTCCAGGAGCCTTCCTGCCTCCTCTTCACCCGGGCCTCCTCCGTCTCGCCTCCGCCCTCCTCCTCCGGGAGTCCGGAGTTGCTTTCGCCTCTCTTGCCTGAGCCGGGGCCTCTCAAACATTGCTCGTACCCGTTCTCCGGTATCGGCGACGGCGGAGACTCTTCTCTCTGCTTCCTCGCCTCCGGCAACCAGAACCTCCCGTTTCGGCTCCCCCAGCAGCCGCCGGCCTCCCTGAACAGCTTCCCCTCGCTGCAGCGCTGCTCCTCCGCCGACTCCCTCTCCGAGGAGGGCTACACCTCCTCCTGCTCCCTCAGCTCCTCCTCCAGCGGCACCGACTCTCCCAGCTTCGAGGGTCGGCGACTCCCCATCTTCAGCCGCCTCTCCGTCTCAGACGAGTAAGGAGGAGATCCGCTTTGAGGCCGAGTTCGATCAGGGATGGGTTTAAATTTACAGAGTGTAACTTTCACAAAATCAACTAAAATGACGGCGTATTAGGGTCAAATTAACAAAATAATTCACCTGCCATGAATGCTAGTGCTAGTCATGGCAGATTTCCTGGAACTCCGCCATTAGCGCATTTAGCAACGCATATACAAGGGTGATTGACAGGGCTAAGACCCTCCTCCCAGCTCTGATTGGTTGTTTGAGGAGCTCGATTGTCTTTTTTCCACATATAACCTGACTCATAACAAATATTTAAAAAATAAAACAAAAACTGTTCTAGAAGTTACATGCGTCAGCTTGTTAGCCGCGATGTTAGCAGATCCAGCCGAGAGAACATGCCGATCGTTGTGCATATTGCATTTCTTCCACCCAAGCAGCTGTAGTGCTGCTCAGTGTTTGTCCAGTTTTAGCTGACTCCCTTTCCTGTTTATTGTTTCATTGATTATTGGTCTTCGATTGTGTTTTATGCCATTGTAACTGCTGTATACTGTTGTATACCTGTTCGTATAACTGGAGGGTACTGGACTCAGCATTCGTCCCCATGCTGTTCCTGATCAGGAGAAAGTTCTGTGTGAGAATTTTCTGTACCCTAATCACAAGACTTTGTTTTTTTTTTTTTATTTGTCTTCACCAAGAAAGTGTGCAGACTTTATTTTTTACGCCAGTCCTCAGAAATCTGCCTGAAAAATCCCATTTATGACTCTCCAACTGTGTTTAATTGACCTCTTTCTTGTTCAAGTGTAGCAGGATTTATTAGCTGTGCGCTGTCACTGATTGATTAGTTGATTGGTTGCATTTCTGTGGCCACATGATTGTATTTGTCAGCCATTTTTAAACTGTCTGACAATGATTCAGCTGAACTGCCTTGGCCCAGATTGTAGGAAGCCTCTAGTCACCAAAGTTCCTCCAACATTCTCCTGATAAAACTCCTACATTGCAAAAAAAAAAAGAAAACCTTGCCACCTCTTTTTGGTCTAGTTTCTAACGAATACATCTTAGTTCACTCAAAATAAGACAAAACTAATTTTAAATAACTTTTCAGGTTGTTTTAAGAGAGTAATTTCTTAATATTCCTGAAAAGTTGGTGGATTATTTCATTTATAGCAGGAAAATGTTTTGCTGTAGGTGAAATAATTACAGTCATGCTTTTTCATCAACATTTACTTAAAATAAGTTTATTTATCTTTGTCTTCTATTGAGTACACTTGAAGCTACTTGTTAACATTTTGTGTTTTTGCAGTGTAGCTTTAGCTACAGCAGGTTTTATACAGTCTTATAATGATTAACATAGCCTAACATTTTTCTAGGACTATTTATTGCTTTTTGCATGTTTTATTTCTTCTTAATTTGTGATTGTTTTTGTTTTTCTTTAAATAAGAAATTACGCTTTGCTTTAGCGGTTCATGTTTTCTGTTTGGTTAACCGGAAGCTTTATCGACAGGACTGATGGAGAGGAGGGGAAAGGAGGAAACAAGCATTTTGGCATTCTTTATTTTTGGTTGCCTTATCAGCAGAGATCAAAACGTTTGTTCTGCTCTCCTCTCCGTTAAACCTCTGACTGCAAGGACAAAATAAATCAGTTGGTGATCATCACTCAGCCGTTTAGTAGGAACAAAATCTGTTTTTCTTATGATTGTTAAAATGTAACCTGACGAGCAGCGCCATCAAGACTGTGTTGGTTTCTTTACTGCTGTTGTATTATATTGTTATATAGTAGATTTTTCAGAGTCGGCTCGATGACGATGCGTTTGCAGGTCGATTTCTGTTGCACACCAGCCAGCTGGCCCGGCTCTGACCGGCAGGCGAAATCATGCGAGTTCGAGGGAAATCAGGAAGTTTCACTCCGGTTTCCTCCTGAAATCATCTCAGCCGCCGGCCCTGATGAGGCCAGAGATGTTTCTTTCTTTTTTTTTGTTTTTTTTTAAAGAAAAGGAAAAACTTGTTAACTTAAGGTCCTATTTATTTTTCTTTGTAAGAGCAAAGCCTATATTGTGCTATTTGATATTGTTTTGTTTTTTTTTACATAATTTAAGTGCATCTATTGTTTACATTCCAGCCGTTACTTGGATAACCTTCTTTATCTTAATATATATGTTCATCTTTAATTCAAAATAAAAGCCTTTTGCTAAATAATAGTTGCTCAATCTGGTTATTGTGTCATTCTGGTGTTTAACATGCATGTCTGGATTACTAGGTTGGAAAATGAACATCCAGTTCTTCTGTTTTGTTCTGTAAAACTTGTTGAATTGAAAGCATGCATTTGTTGCACTTTTGAGTTCAATAAAAATCAAATCAGGAACAGATTGTGCAGCATATCTACGGTAGATAGTAAAAAAGGAATAAATGTGCTTCAGATCAATCTAAAATATTTTAGAAAAAAAATAGGACATTTCTGAGCTCAAAAGTTGAAAATGTGCAATAAAAAATGTTAAGTTTTGAGATTAATCTTATAAATATTCTAGATAAATATAGAATTTTTTAGCTCCAAATGTTGATAATTTGCAAGAAAAAAAAATCTGAATTTTCTAGATTCATTTTGAAACTTTTCTAGAAAACTCTTGAAAATTCCTGAGCTTCAAAATTAGACCTTTTCTCACTGTAGAAACTCTGAAAATTTCAAAAAGTCGAAAATGTTCTACTTTCTGAGCTCACAAACTTCTAAGTTTTTTCCAGAAAATGTGTGAAAATAACATCAAGATTTCTGACACTTTCCTCTCAGGTTTTTGAATTTTGGAGCTCAGACTTTCCCAACTTTTTTCTAGAAAATTTCAGAGATTAATGTCAAAATTTCTGAGATTTTTGGTAAAAATGTACTATCAAAAATGACCCTAAACCGCTGTCGGACATCATTTTCCATTTGTCCTAAAACCTTCTGTATTTATTCTGGACACAAGCAACACGTTTCAGCAAAGTTAAATCAGATAGTGCGTGTTTTCCTCCAATATCTGGGGGAACGGTACCTGATGGAGAAACGCGAATCGACGTGTTTTCAAGTGCAACTTTTTTTTAAACACATGCGCACTTAGTTTCAAAGAACCTAGCACCAACTAGTGGTGAGAGCATTACACCTTTTCGATGTGTACCGTTACTGTGAAAACAAAGATTGTAATTAGAACGTCTTCATGTAAAGGTGTTAACAGAAACGAAACAAAAATTCTATTTTCGTTTCATTGTCGCGTAAACAGGGCCCAAGTTTTGAGTACAAGTGTTCCAAGTTTTGTGAAGAAAGACATAAAGTCCTGCTTTCAAAATGAAAATGTAAGCAAAAGTATTAAAAATTTTCAAAACAAAAGACTCAAACTGAAAATGCGTGCTCTTGGATTATGACAGAAAAATTCCCCCATAAACATCGTCAATAATCACACAGATCCCTTCACTTTCAAATAAGTTCATCCAAAAGCGCCCCTCTTTGTTGCAATGCTTTTCCAAAATACACAACTTGTCTTTCTGTAGTGATCGATTGTTCCTCTGTAGCACAGCAGCGCTTTCTTTGACCGTCCGTGACAGTGATCGGCTGCATCCTCCAACTTTGGGCTTTTCTTTAAGTCTTCAGTGAAGGTTTTCTACTAATTCTATTAATCTCATACCTTGGTTTTGGTGACAACACAAAATAAAAGTATATAAAGTAGTATTAATTGTTAGAAGAAAAAAAACAAACACATGGTTTCCCCCAGCAAACTTGCTAAGCCTGGTGGTTGGGCGCTGGGGCAGTCATTCATCCAGCCGTCTTTTTGAGTTAAAAAAATGTTTAAAGTTGACAGAAAATTTGAAAATATCACTTGATAATTATGTGTTATTGGAAGATTAATACCTGAACACCAACTATAAAGTCTTAAAAAATGCAAACATTTAAAAAAGACTTAAATATGTAAGCAACGGTTAGCCTGGCGGGTGCACAAGTAAAGCCTGGAGGCCCGCCAGGCTTATGATACACTGGGGGAAACCCTGAAATAAAATCACCTTTTTAAATCCACAGCACCATTAGCATATCTGCCTTAGATTTTGCTACAGAGCATGCTCGTTACCCCCAGCAACAGTTGCCATGGTGCAGACACTAAGGCTTCTATGCCAAGCGGAATTCATTTATCTTTGATGCCATTCGAAGGGCGATTGGTGATGTCACAGGCTCTGTGACATCACCAACTCCTAGAATAGAGTAGAATAGACCAGTTGCTAACTGCTTGCAATCTATAGACACAGAATCCATTATCGGAGTCAGAGACACAGACATGGCTGATTTATCCTGGATTGAGAAGTTAGCTAACTCTTGTCAATCTGTTTGTGAAAAAATTGCAAAACGCTACAGAAAAATACGACTCTGGAGCCCAGATTATGCAAAGAAGAGAACTGTTGGTGACCTTCTTTGGATGGTGATTGAGAAGGTTGCAGACATGCCAACGCTGCATCATGTCAGAGAAACCTTTGAGGTGGCCCACATTCAGCTTCTACGCCAAATTATGAAAGAAACTGGGAAACTAGAGCTGTCCCTTTTGATGGAAATGTCAGACGAGCTAAGCGAAAGGATCTTCCAAAGCATCGCCAGGGATTCTTTCACCATTGCTAGCGAGTTGCATTTGTTCACGATACTTTTCTACCCAGAAGCGTATCCAAGGATTGTGAAAGAATTCAAGTACCACCTAGAGAATCCCATTCTTCCAGAGCCTACAAAAACGGAGAGATTTGTCTCATCTGTAAGAACAGTGCTCACAAATGCTTTGTTTGACACTGAGATCTTGTATTCAGATGAAAACTGCCTGGGCGAGACTCGGAGCATTGCTGCTAGAAGGAGAAAATCATTGATAGGGTACATAGAACTAATCAAGCATGGAACAGAAAGGGAACGTCAAAAAGTGGTCAATCAAGTTGTGTGGAAATTGATTTGTAAGGCTAGTTATAGATCTGCCACCCCGTACAAACTTAAACACACAGTGCCAGTTTACAAACGGCTTTCTGTCGTTGTGTGGGAAGAACTACAGTACCTAGATTTTCTAATTTTCTACCAAATGGAGAAAAAACTCAGCAAAGACATATTCCAACTTCTAACTGGAAACGAGGATGTGGTAAGGGATAGACTTTTCTATCTCATGAGAATGGACCACCCAATTGTCGATTACAAGATTCTATGGTGTTTCAAAAGAGTCTTCACACATCCCAGAAAAGTGAATCTCCCACAACCCTCTCTGAAAACTTCTTGGAAAAACACCAAAAGCGCTATCCATAAATTTTTCTGTCGTGGCGTTAAAGTTCATCCCGTCCCACAAACACTGGAGCCTGAAGAAATTGAGGATGAAGGCGAAGGCGCAATTGAACCCCCACCTTCTCGCAGACAGTCAGAGGAAGATGGTTCAATGTCCCGTCGACACTCTGTAGACAAAGACGATTTAGAGTCCCATAGACAGTCTGTAGACGTAGAGGGTTCAGAGTCCCATAAACAGTCTTTAGACATTGAGGGTTCAGAGTCCCATCCACAGTCTGTAGACGTAGAGGGTTCAGAGTCCCATCCACAGTCTTTAGACTTAGAGGGTTTGGTTATTAGCAAAGACGTGTCCCCTTGTGATCTTGTTTCGGAAGAAGGTGAATCAGTCAAACCGGAAGACCAGGGTGCAACTGAACCACCAGTCAGTGAAGACGAAACTCCAGAGTTAATAAGGAAGAAGACAGACGCAGAATTTCGACAGTCATCTATGACACCTGTGGAGTGTTTTACACAAACATCCGTAGAAAGCACAGTCTCCAAGATGTCCTTCTGACCAAACCAGAGAGATGGCTCAGCACCATCCAGGTTTTATACAAGTGCATCCTTACAATCGTTTCAGATGATCAGAAACCGGAGAACCCTGAAAGCCAACAGCAAATAAAGTCCTGACAAATGTGAACCTCTGATCTGGTTTTGGAAGATCTGGAACGAAGCATGCAATCCTAATCCGCTGAATGGGGCGTCATTTTGACGTTTGGCAAACGTCTGCAAACATTCACTGAACATTGTGGACAACGTCCAGTTGAATTTAAAGCTTTATTGTGGTGAAACTAAATTAGGTCTCAATGGTATCAATGGGACCAGTTAAAACATTAAAAGAAATTGGGTAAGTAAAAGGGACGTTGTCTGAATATTCCTTGCTAGCTAAACCCAAAATCACAAATTCGGTTCCAATGATTACTCCAAATTCCCCCTACATGGACGGGGGGATGGACGGTTAAAAAGTAGGGCCGCACAGTGGGGCATTTCTTCATTACACAAATGTTTTGCTCCCTGTGCATGTGTGGGTTCCCCCTGGAGTCAGGCTTCCCCGCAAGATCCAAAATCTCAAATCTTAGTTCAATTGATTACTCCAAATTGCCCCAAATGGATGGTTGGTTAAAAAGCAGGGCTGCACGGTGGGTCTTTCTGCATTAGATATGCATTTTGTCCGCTGTGCATGCGCGGGTTCAGTCTGGTGCTCCAGCTTCCCCCGCAACCCAGCTAGCAAGCGAATGTTCAGACGACGTTCAGTGAACGTCAACCAGGAGTTCAGGAATGACAAAACATTTACCCATTGCGGAAAACAGTTTTTATGTGTTATAATTCTTGATGGCTGTTATTTTTTATTTTTTTAACCAAACCGTTATGTGTTTGTCTTGTTATAAATTGTGGCTCTTGTGATGTTCTTGCAATGTCTGTTGGACACTATTACTACTACTTCCCATCAATATGACCTAAAATAAGAATTATTTGATACATTGAGCAGTCTATCTCTATGACAATAAATGGATGATAATAGTTCTAATGTGGCATTCAGGAGTTTGGGGGAAATTGGCCACCCATTGCCTAAAAAAGCAGCTTTTTTTTTTTTTTTTTTGGTGACTGTATTTTGTTTTTATGACTTTTTATTTTTATGTTTTTATGACTTAAGGAACTTTAAACTGCCTTGTTGCTAAAATGTGCTATAAAAATAAACTTTATTGATTGGTGATTTTACCAAGCAATGGCCAACTTCCTTTCATTCTGATATTAATCAGTTACAATAGGAGCTTCTGCACTTCCTGTATTCTTGTCCTCTGTCTCGCACTTTTTTCCGCCGTTAAAACGGCTTAATATAGAAACCAGTTTCCGCCACTCTATTAAAAAAATTAAATAAATTATATCTATTATCTCATTATGATACTATAATGAGATAGTATTATAATAGTATTATAATACTATCTCATTATATAGTATAATGAGATACTATTATCTCATTGTTATGAGATAATATCATTATTATCCCATTATAATGAGATAGTATCTCAAAATAACGAGATAGTATCTCATTATTATGATTATTAACCCGAACATAAAAACATTCAAATTTTGGAGGCATTTTTTATTCAAATCCTGATGGCACATATTTACTTCCATAATGAAACTGTTGGTAAAAATGTGCCCACAAGTATTTCAGTAACAAAACACAAACAAAAACAAAAACGCTGCTTGTGTTTATGGGGGCCTTTTATGGTCATCATCAGGGATTCAGACACACAAAAGAAACAAAGATTAACTATTTCCCCTCCATGGGTTCTGGTGGGATTCTCCCGCCCCCCGTCCCAGTTGGGCCGCATGGTGTGGGAAGGGGAGTGAGTTTTGTTGGGACTCGTCCGGACGGACCAATTTGGTGTGAGTGACACTGGGGAGAATGTTTGAGCAACAGATGCCCGAACAAAGACTTTCCTCCACACAATGGGACACTGAGATACTTGTGACTGATTTCCATCTATTCACACAGAGTGGAGCAGAAGTTGAGATCCTCCCCTCCGTCTCTCGCTGTTTGTTTTGTTTGTGTCACTTTGAAAACCTGACACTTGAAACCTGAAAATTTCCTGCTGACACTGACTCCTTTAGAAGTTGAAAATACTCATACAGTGTTTTCACACCTGGCAGTCAGGTACATTTGGTTCCATTGGCTACATTTGTTACATTTTCAGCTGGTGCTGTTAAACGAACCAGTCGACTTGAAAAACCTGAAAAACCTGTTCCCCTCCTCACCTGTGGGGGCGCTGCGCCAATAACCAATAAAGGAAACAACACAAAACCCCCAGAAGAAGACACTGAACGTAAGCAAAAATGGAGTAGTGTCATATTTTAGAGGTTGTACGCTTTCTCTTTTGTCATTTGACTATTCCATTGGTTTATGTTGTACTTACCCACAATGCCCTGCTCTGCACTTCCTGCTTTTGGAGCGGTCTAAGGTTCCACTTGGCATTCACATCTGCATTCAACCCACATCAGAGTTCACTTCAACTGAACTTAGAGCAAGGTTTGTAGGTTAGAGTTTGGTTCTTTGGTCTGAATCAGAATTCCATTCACATCTCTCCAAATGAACCAAACTTTCTAGACGACCTTTCGGTTGAAGCGGACTAAGCGGTCGTGTTTGTTCCAATTTAGGTCACCAATCAAACCTACGAGGCTATCAGGAATGAAAACATGGTACATTAACAGCAAACCTGTTTTGCCTCCATTTTTGTTTGCATTTTGTGAAGAAGGAAGTCGCATTAATTGTCTTCTTCTGAGGCTTTCATGTAATTTCCTTCAGTAGTTCTTGATACAGCGCCCCCACAGGCGAAGAGGGGAACAGGTTATCCATCGGGTTTGTTTTGTTTAGCGCAGTGCAGTGAAAAAGAGAAACGCAGCAGCTGAAAATATAACAAATGTAGAGATTTTAGTCCCAACTCACACTGAGTCTACTGGAAAAAATAATTGAGATAAGATGAGATCTGCCAAAAACTTCAATGAACTTTAACCTGATATAACATTCTTTAAATCCATCAGAGTAAGAAGAAGTAGCGTGTGTGTGTGTATGTGTGTGTGTGTGTGTGTGTGTGAGAGAGAGAGAGAGAGAGAGAGAGAGAGAGAGAGAGAGAGAGAGAGAGAGAAATAAGTATGTGTTGGCATTCAGCTGTGCTCAAGCCAAAGATTGACCACAGAGTGAAGAAGCAGGAGTTGGCTCTCACAACCCCCATGGCTGCTCACCATTTAATGTGTGTGTGTGTGTGTGTGTGTGTGTGTGTGTGTGTGTGTGCGTGTGCGTGTGCGTGCGTGTGTGTGTGTGTGTGTAAGACCTTTAAAAGGCCAAGGGCCATCCCCGAACCCTCCCGCTCCTCCTGGTGGGACTCCCCCCTCGCTTTCCCTTTTCAGTCTAACATCTGTATGCTAATGCAGTCCAATGGAAATGGGCCGGATTCGGCCTGGGAGCGCGGGTGAGGGGCGGCCTCCCTGCCTGTGTGTTGTGTGTGTGGATAAAGTGATTTGGAAGAATTGAGCAGCGGGAAAAATGTTTCCCGGGTTCCAAGAAGAGGGAAACCTTCAGTTTCTAGGAGTTGAAGTTTCAGAGTTCTTGGTGAATAAATGGTGTAAATGTAACTGGATTGCAAATATCTACACACACTATCAATCGGATCAAAGGAACATAACGTTTAGCCCAGTGGAGTCCAAATTGTTGCCACTGGGGCCAAAATTGTCAAATTAAGAGACCTCAAAGGCCACATTGTTTTCAAATTAAAATGGAAAAGATATAGTTCTTAAGACTTAGAGTTGGTTTTTAACCATAACAAATTGAATATTAACCAACATATTTGATGGTGACTTAACAATCTCATAACTGTTTCATTATGATGCGTTTATGGTTTTTCACACTGTAAAGCACTGTGAATTGCCATGTTGCTGTGCTACACAAACAAACTTGATTAATTTTTTTATTTTCTCAATAATGTAGCAAATAAACAATATTTTAAAGAAGCAAAGTAGTTTAGTTAGTGTAGAAAATGAATCTTGCAAAGTTGCTGTATTAAATGACAGGCAAATATTTCTCATAACCTTTTTGGGATTTATATATTTATTTATGGAGCAAAGGTTGGGCAGTGCTTGCTAGTTTTAACAAAATACAAAAAATTGAAACAGAAACATTACAAAATCTCTTTATTGTATGCTCAAGAAGATTTTATTTGCTTATGGAAATCTTGAATTAATCAAAGATTCTCTCTCTTGTTGGATTGTGGGCCAAAGAAAATCACCCAGAGTGCCGCACATGGCCCCCAGGCCACACTTTGAACATGACCTTTGACTTGCAAGTGGACAACATAACTGTCAAAAACAAACAACTAATCCAAAATTATGAACAAAAAATAATTTTTTTATATATATTGTACATGTTTGTGTTTTAAATGTGGCATAAAATACTGCAGTAATCAGGTATACATTTATGTAATCATAACTATGCTTCTGGTTGAGGTTATTAATGTTGTTTACTTGAATAAAATAGTACAAATTAAAAGAATTGCTGGTAAACTAACCCTACATGTTACACTGACAACCGTGAACTCTTTTGACAGGATGCTGTTTCTTTTCAGCAACTAGTAAATGCAAATAAAACGATCAGAATCAACTACAGAGCTGTTATGTGCTCAACAGGTGAAGGAATAACAAAGGAATAATCCCAATCTGCGCATGAAAAAGCCTTTAGGTAGATTGGGCAGTTACATTTAAGCCCCTGAAGAGGCAAGTTTTACATCTGAAAAGCCCTAAAAACATCACCTTCTATTTAGATACATATGTGTTCAGGTTTTATTTCAGATAATATAGTTTAACGTTTATATGGATGCCCAGCTGCAGCTAGAAAGTCAAATTCAAAGGTAATTTATTGATCCTTAAGTGAAATTAAATAACTAAATAATCAAATCACAAGCAGTAATGTTATGATATCCCATAATCTGTATGAAAACCAAATTGTTCCTACGTTAGGGTTTTTTTGTTTTAGCTTTTCTAGGGGGATAATTTTAATTTCCTTTCATTTTAGTTTGTTGACATTGACATCATAATATCCAGTAGGTCATCGAGCACATAATTAAATGTGTGTCATTAAGAAATTACAAAATAAACTTTCTTTTCTAATACTGGTGTTCAATAAAAACAACACTTCCACAGATGCAGAGAGTTGGCGACATCTAGTGACCGTTTGAGTGAATAACAACAAAAGATAATATGAGTTATGAACAGAGAGGTCTCACAATATCTACTTTGTTAAAATTAAATTATTTAAATATTAAATTACTTTTGTATTTTTAAAGAACATCATTTGTGTGTCGAGGTTAACGTATTATTCCAGTGCTGCAGTTTCTCTCTGTCGCCGCCAGAGGGCAGAAAACACAAAACGTTGCTTCAGGAAAAATGTCTCCTTAATAAAAAATAATAAATAATCTACCAGTGGTAAAACAAAGTAATATTGATTAGAAAAAATTAATTCATTAATTATTAATAATGAAACAATAGCTAAAATAGCAACAAGGGGATTCATATGTTGGGATTGATATACATCAGTGGGCAATTCCATTAATAAATTAGTTAGATATTCATATGATTCAATATATTTCAGAGATTTCAAATATAACTAGAAAATGTTAAAAACTGGGAATGATCTCGGCTTTTCCAGCTGTATAACACTTCTCTCTTCCCATATAGAGTCACGTGATCAACAGCCGGAAGTCACTGGCAGGCGAAAACGCCGAAGAAGAAGAAGACAAGAAGTGGAAAGAGGACAGCGGTTTGCTTTGCTTTGTTATTTTTTCGGAGAGTGTGCAGCTCACAGCACCGCACGGTTAATTAAAAGTTGTGTATCATTCTAAAGCGCAGAATCCATCGCTATTCTGTAAAATGTCCGACTACAAATCGCCAACGTTTCCTCTGTTAGCTAGCAACGATCTGCGCTAGCAGCGCCATGACTGGATTATTGAAATGGAACTGCTTACATCCGTTGCGAACCTGTGTTTTCTCGACATTAGCAGAATGTCGACAAAGATTTTCGCACATCTGTAATGGAAACGCAGGTCATTCTTTCGTTATGTCTTGTTATCAGTGTGTGACTGTGCGTGTCTAATTACAAGCTAACCTCCATGGGACTTCATCACCCCCCACTGACTCTCTCTCTTTCTTTATGCAGGGATCAGTGGCAGTGAATGAGCAGCTCGCTGTTAACTGATAACATGAGCAGGACAGAAGGACGGAGTCGTTTATCCCGGATGCATCCGAGGTTTTGCATGAACACAACCAGGAAGTTATATCTGAGGAACACATCTGGAAAGGATTTACCACAAGATTGACTCCCTGCATCAAAATGTGGGTCTGAAGCCGGACTGACACTGGAAGAAAAGTGAATTTAACAGATATCAAATCAAAAACGGTGAGAATGAAATCATTTATTTAACTTTGTGTGCAGTTTCTACTAAATGATTAATCGTGATTAATCGCTATTAATTGATAATTTAAATAATTGTCAACTAATTTAGTAATCGATTAATTGTTAACTTTATTATATAGCCTGAAAAAAAATGTAATTTGTTAAAAAAAAACAACCCAAAAACATTTACAGTAGTGGTAAATCCAAAATTGTACCAAATATATACATTTTGCATTTAAGATGAAAACACTTTTGTCTGTAAATATGTTATAGTTAAAACTTTAGTGGCATATTCTTACCTTCACCTTTTAGACAATAAAATATTTATTTTTTCTCATTTTCAAAAGGAATTTAATTATTTGTTCATATTAATTTTTGATATGTTTCTAACATTGTTGAAGAAGGCTTAAGTGGTTAAATTAAAAATTAAGTGTTTCAATGACTTTTTAAATATTTTTTTTTATAATCCAGTAAGTCAATTAATAGTAGGGGTAATTAATTGAATAATTGTTGACTTTACATAAAACGTATTGACCCAGATCAAATCAACTGTTTTAATAAAGTTAGATTTGAAACATTAACGTCATATAATTGTTCATATGAACAATGAAAGTACTTAAAACAATAAAATTGAAGATTATAAAGTAATAACACGTTTTTGGGAACAACGTGTAGAAATCTGCAGCACATTTTTTTCTTTGTAACTTTCTTTGAATTCAAGAGTTTATTTGGTATGATTGGATATCGACAAATTCCAACCTAAAACAAGAAAAGCTTGTTCGGATTTATCTTCAGACATTGAGAAAAGAATGTGTGCCTCTTTTATTCGTGGTGTGTAAATGTCTGGTTTTAGTTATAGATATACGCGCCAACATTAGTGTCATTGTGCACAGAGATTGTTAGCTCCGTGTCAGAGTACTGGGAATGATTTTCAGATGGTTCAGACATTAGTTTTTGTCTTTTTTTTTCTTAAATGGCTGAGTCCAATAGTTTTTTTTTAGGTGCAATATTGAGAAATCTGGACACATTTGCTACCAACTTGGTCACATGGTTGGTAGCAAATGTGAGCAGATTACCAAAAGCAACTCCTTGAAAAACTGGCTTTAATAAACGTTAATTAATCATTTTTGATTACTTAGCTTCATGTTGATGTAATATTCATTTATCTCTTTATTATTTAAATTTTTTTCACACATTCCCAGGGCAGCAATGATAATGGAGGGTCTTCTGAATGTATTAATTTCCCTTTTTCCCCAGAATGGTTTTTTGCCAATCCTTTCCATTAGGGATGCCCTGAAGTCCCTACAACTGACAGCATTTGGATCAATGTTTCAAAGCCCCATTATAGGTTTTACTCAGTTAATTTGCTTCGCTCAGCAGGAGGCTGGTGATGTTTTCCTCTGGATTATTAGCAAATAGGAAACCAAGCAGCAGATGGGGTCAAAACGCCCAATAAAAGGCTTTTTGTCAAGCTTATTTTTAAGGGTTTATGACAGAGGCGTCCAAATGTTTGGAAAGTTTGAGGGACTCAAAAATCGGATTTTTATTTTTTAAAACTAAGAATGCAAAAGTACATTTATTGTGACTTTTTTAAGTTTCACCTACAGTAAACTAAGAAATAATATTCTGTTATTATGCTTGTCTTGGGAAGGCAGAGATCACTATCTGCAGTAACTCTACAGTAACTGAAAGAGCTACAACTACATTTAATTTCCCATAAAGTATTTTTGAATTTGTATTTTAATGAAATGAACAAGTTCAACCTAGCATAGTGTAGCTTAGCTTAGCGTAGCTTTGCTTAGTCTGGACCCAAACATCGCTTCATTAAATCACTAAAACATTTTTGAGAAATTAAATAAAAACAAAACAAAACAAAAAAATCGTATAGCAGGATTGGGACCCTTCTGGGCCACCGTAGAAATGCTTTATTAAAAGAAAGGCGGACGGTTTTTTAGGTTGATTGTTTTCTCCTGGATGTGGGTCACGTTGTTAATGAGTTAATGGTTTGGACCACAGCATGCTGGGTTGGGAGACCCATGAAAAAATTGGGTTGATTTGACCAATATTTAAAGATGAATTTACCAAAAATTGGCTTCAGATTTGTAACCCAAAAACATATTATTAATAATCCTTATAAGTAGAAACAAGTATAGCTTTATTCATTATAGGAGTAGCTGGTCTTATCTGTCGAACAATAAAATAACCCAATATTGTGGAATTATCTAAATTAAACAGTTATTAAACAGACTTTCTACTTTCCATGTTTTATTTGTGATAGTCCAGATATGTCTGAGTTTTATTTGGTCGAGCTAACGCAACATATTATGAAAATAACCCATAATTTTGAAGTGTGTGATAAATTAAGGTAAAAGTAATAAAGGGTGGTTACTGAATAAATAAAAACATACTTTGTGGTGTATCTAAAATGTATACATGACAAATGCCCAGAATAATCAGTCATGTCAACATTATTTGGAACTATGATAACATTTCAGTGTAATTACTTAAAGTTTCTGACAGTTTTGGCCTCTGTGACACAACCAAGAACAATGTGAGAATAACTTTAGCTAAAAACGTAGCAGTTGATCCCATTGGAATCAATTTATGCAGGAAATTCGGAAATTCAGACCCACATCAGCCAAATTCGCAGCTGAACCGAAGTTTGACTCAGTCAGTTCACCTGAGTCTTAATACTTTATGCTAAATTATTTTTTGGGAGGTTTTGGTACATTAATATTAATTGTTACATGTTAAATAATAAATAATTAGTTTGTGTTTTGGAGGAAAAGAGTGCAAAAAGCTAGCCAAAATTTGAAGTGATTAAGTTGCTTTTATGTAAATGTTTTGCATCCAGCAGTTAATACATAAACTGAGACAGGACATGAAAATTTAGAAACTTCTGGAAATATTATATTTATTGGTTTGCATTTGAACTTTTCTAGTAACTGTTTATAATCATCACATCTCTTTCTGCTGCTGTGTTTTAATTTTAGAGTCTAACATCTGATATGTGTTGACAAACAGGGCATGACTGCACCCAACCTTTGTCCCAGACCTCTGCAGGGGTAATTAGCCTCTGAAATATTGATGGGAGGGTGTAAGTGGAACACAGAGGGGCATTTTCTTTAGATATGTGTGTGCTGGGCATGTGTTTCTAAGAATAAGATTTATCAATGTTTAACTTTATAATAAAAAAAAAAACAATCAGTTAAACACTGTAGGATGTTTGCTATTGGGTAAATTCCTGTTTGTCACAAAACTTTTAAATGTAACAATTTTGCATGAAAACAACTTTTAGTGCAAAAGGCTTAAAAAAAAATTACAAAATTAAAACATGAAACAATTAGTTGGTTCAACTTTACAACAAAGCTTTGGAAGAGGAAACGTTAATAAACTCAACAATTAAAACTCTGTATATTCTGTTAAAAGTAATTCTAAATGTTTTACAAAGATTAAAATATTAAACTATAGGAAAATAAAATTATTATTATTATTGTTAGATATAACAAAATTACGTAAAATGTCCATCTGAGCAATAAAGTGATATAAAATCCTCAGGTGAGATATTACAAAATATGCACTACATAAAGATTGAACTCTGTTACATTTAATTCACAATAAAATCTAAATAATTGCTGAATATTATTAATGGTACTTAAAACAAATTGAACATGCAAATTATGCAATAAAAAAATAAAATGTAAGAGTTGATAAATGGACATGTATTAAATAAAACAACTTAAACTATGGATAAAAATAAGACAGAGGTGCAGGAGTTAAATAAACCCAGGCTGAGAAGATTAATTTCTGATTCACCATGCAAGGTGGAGGAGGTGTGGTGATCAGGGCTTCTTTTGCAGGTGGTCATTATCATAAAGTCCATAACCTGGAGCAGAATCAGTCTGAAACTGGGTCGTACCAAAAGCAGAACGATCCAAATCCTTTCATGATTCATTCTGAAAGGAATCATGAAACAAAGAAATGAATCATCTGACATTTTTTTTTTGTTTAAAACTAAATTAGGGAAATCACACTGACAAAAATAAGAAAAGTCTACCTTTTATTACTTATTTTAGTGGTTAATGGAAGCTTTATATTTTGTTGGAGATCATTTGTGACCCACACTTCTGCCGCATTTTGTTTTCATTTTGCTTGTAGCGTTTTAAAACGATCCGCGTCTTGAATGCTTGTCTTAGTGATCTTATCGTGAACAAAATTGCTAATATCCTTGAAAATGTTTGTGCTTTAAGGCGGCCGTGATTACAAACTCTTCTTCTTTGGCGACTTTCGTCTTTTCGGTATTGCGACAAAAACAAACAAACAAAAAAAAGGTTTATTTAACTTTGTTTTTAAAGTTAAATAAACTAAACTAATAGTTATTTCTGAGAGTTTTATTTTTGTTTATGGATCCTTGCTGTGTCATTTGAAGGTTTATTAAGCTCTCGGCTCATAATTTTCCTCTCGAAGTTCGTTGTGAAAGCACCAACGCTCTTCGGAGCATCAGGGCTGAAATGTGATGCGGAGGGATGTATTTAAGTTTTGTCAGCTGTTTGTACGACAGCTGTAACTGAAGCTGCTTTGCCTTCAAAAACAGCAGCTAAAACACAAAGGCTGACGAGGCTGAGACGTCACAGCTGCCACGCGTCGAAAAGTCAAACGTTCAAACCTCATGGATCATGAACAGAGGATGAATAATTCACACCGACTACAGCTAATTCCTGCACACAAACACATGCATGATGTGAAAAAATCAGACCAAGTTTTATTATTTTTTAAATGAACATGTGTGTGCAGTGGAAAACAGTAAATATACATATATATACATATTTTTTTTCTGTTGCTCTCCTTTTAAGGGTCGTCTGATGTCAAGTCCAAAGGACAGAAACCAGAACCATGGTTATTTTACAGCAGGTAAACACACCCCACCAACACCTGAATAAACCTGCAGGAACTTAAAACATTAATCCATAAACGTTTACATCCAATCTATTATATTGTGAGAGGAGGAAGTATCCCTGTTGTCACATTATAATGAATACTTTTATTGCATTTTATAGAATCTTATGTGATACAAAAATATGATGATACATTTTCATTTTTCTAATGCTTAAAAATCTGGATAGTGTGGCTTGCTTTTATTTTTAACTCCTTAGTTTGAAAGCATCTAATTGCCAGAAATAGGAAGTGAATTCAGGCTCAGTATCTCGTTATAACGAGATGAAAACTTGTGAAAATGACATACTCTTTCCTCATAACAAAAGAAGTTTTATGTCTTGTCAAAACAAGAAAGTTTCTCATTATCTTGTCATTTTACCAACTCAAGTTTTATATCTGATTATGAGAAACATTCATGTTATAGCAAAATATAAAAGCTGTTGAAACGAGAATCTTTCTTGTTATAACAGGCAAGTTTTATATCTTTATAGGTTTCCAAGTTCCTCATTAGTTTCTCATTTCAGTGAGAAGTTTTATATCTTATGAGATCCAAAACTTGTTAGAATAAGATACTTTTTGTTGTAACAAGATGGATTCCATATCTTGTCAAAACGAGAAAGTTTCTCATTTTATCAAGATGAGTTTCATATGAACATAAGCAGTTGGTTGCTCTTGATTTTATTTAGCGATAGCAGAGTGAAGTGAATTCAAATGGACTTTTCATCATTTAACTTTTGTGGAAATCCATAAATCATGGTTCTTTTGAGGTGGATGAGTGCTGAATGCCTGCTTGTGTGCGTGTAAAGTCCTGTGCTGTCGGCCTCTCTGTGCTGCCTTGTTGAACTTTTCCACTTTTCTGATCCACTAATGAGCGCTGACAGCATTTCCCCCTGCAGCGGGGGAGCTGAGGGGGCGGCCTAATAAAACAAACAAACTGACACAGTTAGCTCAGTTTGTTTCTTTACACACAAATGGATCCAAACTGCACAGTTGCTATGCAACTGTAGGAGGAAATGTGTGTTTTATCGAGCTTTATTTTTATGACTCTGACGGTGCTGAAGGTTTTGGATGCTGAAAAGTTTTCCTGAAAAACTTGGATGTTTAAACTCGGGACCAACTGTTAAGTGAAAACTAATCATCTTTACTTTCCACTTCTGATGGTGGAAGCAGTGAGGTAAGGATGGCTGTGAGAATGAATCAGATTGGCTCTGACTGGCCTCTGGAGGGCTGGGATCCAAAAGTGCGCCGCCTCAGCTACAGATACAACACGCTCATCCAGGTAAAGTCCACTCTTGATTTGGGATCTTTAAAAATCAGGCTCCATCTGCCAATACCTTTACGGTTAGTGACTACGTAAGATGCGGTCGCTATCATAATGAACAATATTTTTGACTTTGTTGTAGTGTTACATCATGTTATAAAGTTTTTCCCTCATCAAAAACACACCTGGAGTGTTGCTTTAATTCTTTCATGCTTGTTTGAGAAATCCATGGCATCCATTCAGCTGGACAAAAAGCCTCAGTGGACCTAGCCCCGCCTTCGAGACGCATCTCCTCCTCCATTCAGCTCCTTCAGACTAGCCAGCAGCAATTAGCAACCGCCTGGTGGGACTGTGTATCTGATGAACTCATTATAGGAGCTACTTTTCAGTGCAACACTGGTTAAAAAATCGCTGCTAAAGGTTTTATATATAGGAGCCATGTTTGAGTTTCAGAAAGAGAAGGAATTTTTAAAGAGACATTGACCCAATTTCAAGATGCTGAATTGCAAAGTAAAATTTCTTATAAGTCATATTCATTATTGAATTTTTTTAACTGTGGTTAACAGTTGCTATAAAATGACAGTATGTGGCTGGAAAATGCATAATACTGCAATGACTGCTTTTTATCTATTTGGCTCGCCATCAGACTACTCAAGAATCAGTATTAATTGTTATTAAATACATCAGGTAGGCTGGTCATACCTATTGAGAGCTTTATAAATAAAGAAAATACAGCTCTTAATGCTAGAATACAATCTTATATCAATTCACTGCTCTTGGCAAAAAAGGAAAATATTTATTTGGGATAAACAAAATATTTATTTCTCTGAAAGGACAGGCATGGATGCATAAGAGAAAAGAATATAATAGCATTTAGGATAATAAACATCCAATATTTACATTTTAATGTATACTTGTGCTTTTTAAAATTGATTTTACTTGAATAACAAAAGTATTTTTTTTGTTAGATAATCACCACTAGAGGGCAGGCTAGCCTACATAAAGTGTCTCCCTTGAGGCTTTATAGATTTGCTGCTGAACTACACAAGACTTTCTTTAGGCATTTGACACTTAGCTAAAATTTCAGGTGTTAACTTACAATCTGACTCCTCTGTGCACTTTTAAATATGCTGATATTATTGAATTTAGACATGTTAACTTGCGAAATCCTTTAAAGTTTGCATCAAGAAGCTCAATTGGAAGAGGGATTAGGAAGATGAACTGGGGAGTATATTATACCATTTGTCTCTCAAAAGGCAGATTGTTCTCAAAAAGATAGCTAAAAACCAACTGTATGGTGTAAACTAGCTGCTCTGTTCCCTGTTGCGGTAAAAATAAAACACATTATTATTGCTTATTCACTGAGGCAGAAACAAAAGCCTCCCTGTCTGTTTTCATCGCTGAGTTCATTTCAGGTGAATAATCAGAGCAGTTATCTTGTCACCATATCTCAGCCTGTGAACTTTGGTTTTATGTGATCCATCTAAATGCAAATAAGGTTTATCCCCTCATCTGCATCACTTCAGGGCTTCAGGGGGGCACAGTTGAAAAATTCAGTTGATAAAACGGTGGATGTATTCCTACTGAGATGAAAATTACCATAAGAGCAGGCTAATGTCTTTTCAGTGTGAGCGGATATGAGAAACTGAAAATTACCATGGTAATTTTCAGTTTACCATGGTAACTTACTTTCATTTTTAGGAGGGAAACAAATAGTGTGTTTGGAGACTGGAAGTTTTAATCTTTCTTCATGATTACATCGTCCAGATAGTTTATAATCATATAAAAAAAAAGTGACACATTTACATTGTTTTCAACAACAGAAAAGAAAACCTATTTTAAAAATAAATCTGCATGTGGTCCTTCGCTGCACTTTTGAAGCTAAATTAGGCTAATTGGTTGTTTTTTATTTTAAGTAAAATAAAAGTGCTTATATGTTGACTCATATGACAACATATAAGTCATTCAAAAAGCTTTACTAACAGTTTAATGTTTTTATGTATTCATATTTTATATTCAGTTAACTAAAAGCAAGATGAACTTTTGTTAACGTCACGTCTGCGCATGCGTGTTGAAAGGTAGCTTTACTGGGCGTCGATTCGCCAACGATCCCAACAGTCGGACCGCTTGAGGAGAAAATAACACGTTAGTGAGTTTACCTTTATTTAATACGTGACGTTTCTTTTTTTCTATTACAAATTGTCGTTGACTTTACAAAAAGCACCAACTGAAAAGTAAATTGAAGCTTCGTTTGCTGCTAAAGTCATGACGTTCATGGACCGTTGGTTCCTCGTTTTTCTTGCACGCGCCCATTAGTTACGCTTACATATTTATTGTTTTCAAGGTGTCACTTTAATATGTGGCTTTACGTTTTAATTAGTTTATTTGTGAGGTCTAGATTAACTGAAAAGTCATTAAATGTTGCTTACTTTAGCAAGTTAGCTGTTTGGCCTTGTTCAGGCCTCTGCTAATGCTAATTTGCGTGTGAGGTGCTCATACCTAACATTTAGAAAAATTACTTAATGTATTTATTTTAAGCCTAAATTGTTTGAAAACGTAACAAAATATTTTTAATTTGTTTGGTGTGTTTTTATAGGTGTATTTTGTGTGTTCAATGTGCAGAGCTGCAATTCAGCCTCTTGTCCACTAGAGGCTGCTGTAGCAGTTGTTATAAATCAACCCCGTCAAAGTTTTTGATGATTTAAATCATACATTTACAGTATTAAAACCCTGAACATTACAAAGTCAGAAATTTGTAAAAGAAAAACATATCAGAAAAATCTCAGTTTACTAAGATTATAAAGTCAGACATTGTGACAAAAAAATGGCAGAAATCTTTTAATACTGAGTTGTAAAAGGTCCTGAATCTACCACTAAGATGGGGGTTTCCTAATTTTGCCACCTCAATATTAGAGGACCTCTGTGACTTAGTCACAAATATCTGACTTTATTTTGTCAGAAAATATAACAGATTTCACATTGTATATTTGCGCTTTTAATAATGCCAATTTTTTATTTGGTTCTTGACTATTATAACTTTTTGACTGTTTGATGTCTGTTGTTTTACAGAGAAACTTTGATAAATATTCCATAGTGAAAACGATGTCTTATTTATCAAACATGTTTGTGCTCTTATCAATTTTAATTGCTTATAAGAATTTAACTTTAGCTTTAAAATGATGACAGCATATCTAAGCTGTCATCAAACATTATTTCAGAATGTTTGCTCCTGCAGGGTCATCACATTGGTGCCTATTCTGCTACTTTAAAAAGATCCAGATCTGTAAGTAGTCATTTTTGGTGACTAAAAACAAACTAGTGCCTCATTTTTATTACATGAGCTCATGTAATAAAGGTAGGTTATTTTTTGTCATTCAGTTTAAAAACTGTTGGACGTCTAAAAGCTTTTAGTTGACACCTGAACCAATCCTACATTTAGATAAAGATAGTAGAAGTATAAAGGTATCGGTTGTGATGATAAATATTCAGACCTGTTAAATATGTGAATCATAAAAGAAAGTCTGACATAAACCGAAATATAAAGCAGCTCTCAGAGACGCCTGACAGCTCCTGAATGTTGAATAATTTAACGTGTGGCTTCTGATAGTTTGCCATTAGCCTTGCTACCAGGAGCTAACTCTGTCTCATGCTCTGTGTGTGTGTGTGTGTGTGTGTGTGTGTGTGTGTGTGTGTGTGTTTGCATGTATTATGGTGTAGCAGGTGCTTGCTGGTGTAATGTTCAGGCAGCTCAGTTTGCCAGACAGAGTTTTTACTTAATTAAAGCGACATGGATGCAACACAAACTCCAACACTTATACTCCAGCTCCGCACCCTGACACAATAACACACTTATCCAGAGTCACAGCTCACATCAAAAACATCTTAATTTATCACTTCAGTCTGTTTCAGGCTGAAATCCCTCCTGTTGTTATGAGATAAGTTACGTCCTCCAGGATAAGATAAAGTTATATAGGCATTAAATATTGGTGTTGATGTCCAGTTTTTAGAGAATTCAGCTGCAGAGTAATCAAACACCGGAGGAGGAAGTGACATCTTGTTGCCATGGGCAACAGGGGACTCTGTGTGGAGGCGAGGTCAGCAAAGACTTGGTATGTTGAACGGGAGGAAGGATGTGAGCAGCAGGACTAAAACAAACTTAACTTCTAAAACCTTTTTTTTTTTTTACTTTAACCAGAATTTTTCTAAAAGAAACAAGAAGATCTAAAGATTTATGTGACCTATTTACATTCAAAATATTTCCTACTGGAACAATTTTTAAAAATGTTTTATTACTTAAATTGTTTTTATTGTTTTTAACGTGCGGCTTGGATCTTTTATTGTGTAAACGTGATGATGAGCTGATGCGCCACAAATAATTTAATTTTTTAGATGTTGTGAGGAAGAGTCGGTGTGAATTCATCACTTCAGTCTGTCTGGAGGAGAAGACAGTATATTCTGGAAATTATCTTCTTTTTTTTTGCTCGTGAAGATGTACAAGCGTCGGGATTATGTGGAGCTTTATGAGAAGGATCAGGCAAAATGGGCCCTGCTGCGAAATGTCAACACTGTGACAAAACCCAGCACTCTGCTGCCGGTATGCTTCAAGCCTGTGTGTTTGTGTTTAGGATATTAAGATCATTTCTAATCTTTTCAGGAATAGTACTTCCTGTTTGGACCAAAGTTTGATCCTGAATAAATGTGTCAAGATACGCAGAGTCCTTTGAGTTTAAGTTTTTGTATTTTATATGTTAAATTTGTTTCTCATAATCTGATTATATCAACTTATTTTTCATCAAACTGTGTAAACATGAGGTCAAAAAAGATGCTGATCTCGTGTTGCACAACTGCTTGTTTAAAATAATTACATCTGGTTTTCTTTCCCTTAACCATAATTATACATCTGGGAACTTTGTTTTAAGTTTTCAGCATCTCTTCATTTACTGGTTCTGTTATTTATAAACCTGATCAAGTTCCTAACAGATCCCAGAGCTGGAGATTGAGACTCTGCTTCAGGAGGAGAAATAAAATAAAGAGTTGACTTGTTGAGCTGTGGGAATGTTGCCCTTCCTGCACCAAAATGCAGATTTAGGAAGTTTTTTTAAGAACCAGTAACACACAGCAAGTTCTAAATTAATTCAGGGAATGTTTTTGGAAAAAGAAAACAGAGTTTGATTGTAGACAAGGATTGTACTGAAAACTTTTGCTCCATATCCAGAGCTGCTTATGCTGGATCATCAATGTGGTTTTATTTTTCTTTAATAACTTGATGGGTTCCCAAAACTTGTAAAGGTGCATCTGGCTCCTCCACTGCAAAATCACAAAATCTTACCAGATATTTTTTGTTTGGTTTCTAGTGCAAATATTTAAGACAAAACTAAGTTGCAATTAACTATTCAGGAAGATTCGAGATTTTTTTACCTCCGTTCAGAGCCGCACATGTTACACACTTTTCGAAAATAACAACTTCTTTTTTTTTTTGATGAATTTGTTGTAATTTTTGAGGAGATCTTTTTTTTTTTAATCTAAGGTTGTACAATATAATGAAAACCAACAAAAACATATTTGCAGGAACAAGACGGATACATTGTCTTTCATAAGATGTTGATATTTGTGGAATGTTGTGCAAAACAACAAATCCAAACCCTGCATGTTGTTGGTGTTATTTCCATATTCAAAAACATCAGTTATTCTTTTTTTATCATCTCAGTCAGAGTTATAAAGAGCCAGACTCCTGACCTAGCTGATGAAGTTATACTTGTTAATGCTGCTAATTAACAAGTATAACTTGTTAATTAGCAAGTTATACTTGCTAATTAACAAGTTATACTTGTTATACTTGTTAACAAGTTAACAAGTATAAGAAAGATTACTATAAGAAAGTAGTAATTGGTACTACTTTCTGTAGTACCAATTACTACAGAAAGTAATTGGTACTTTCTGAAGTAGAAAGTACCAATTACTGCATACCTTTAATTAAGTAAATAAGGAGTAAGAAACTTTTAACTGTAGTCGACATACTGACTCTGGGTAGTTTGAAATAACTTTGACATTTTGTTTTGCTCCCTGTGCAGGGCGACTATGTCTGGTTGGACCTGAAGACCGGTCGAGAGTTTGAAGTCCCCATCGGCGCCGTGGTCAAACTCTGTGACTCCGGACAAATCCAGGTGTTGGATGATGAAGGAAACGTGAGTCCTGAGACGTGTGACACTCACTGCAGCCGGAGGAACACTTTTAACGTGTTAAGTTCTCATATCTTTGAGACAGAACAGTTTTATTTATGCCGTCGTAGTGAAGAGAAACACAACTCTTTCAACTCTGTATTTATTTACAGATTGGACTAAAACTCTAATCAAAAACATTATTTTTTGCTTGATCAAAATAAAATGTTATCCATTTCCCACCGAAGGCCTGTTTGTTTCTCTAACATATGTGTATGGATAATTGGTATTAGTTTTAACAGTACAGAAAAAACATCACAGCAGTATACTATTTGGTGAGGAATACATTTCAATAATCTAAATAATTATCCATTCACAAATGTTTGAGAAAATAGTCACAAAAAATTAAAAAAAAATTTATTGATATACTTTTCAGGTTTTAATCATTTTTTCTGGATAATTTCACTCATTTTCCCAACAGATCTATTTCAAATAAATGGTCAAAAACAAATGATGTAAAACTGAGGACATTCTCTGGTTATTATATGATTGTAAAGAGAATATTAAGTAGTGCTGCTGTAATTTTAATAGTTTTGATTTTGAAGCAATATGAGTTTATGAATTAGTTGTATTTGTGTACAAATTAACTTCATAGATCTTAAACAATTCCACATTTGGTTGTATTTCTGTTTTTTAACTAAAATGGCTTATTTTGTAAAAGTAGATTTAGTGTGTACACTTAAAAATAAACCTGATTAAAAAAAATAAATAATTTTCTTCTTGACACTAAATTAAGTGAAAAATGGGACATTCTATTTAGTGTCTTTTATTTATTTTCTAATTTTTTACGTGATCTGTATTATTATCATGTCTTTTAATTATTGTTTTGGATGTTTTTGCTCTGCCTAACATGTTCAACGTAATGCCAAGCTGGAAAGACATCAGCAATGACCATAGAAAAGGAGCTAAGAGTCCCTTGGCCAACTCCCAGTTAAAATCATTAGTTTTAACCCGTAACTCAAATATTCCTTCACCTTTAGGAACACTGGATCTCGCCGCAGAACGCCACCAACATCAAGCCGATGCACCCCACCTCCATCCACGGAGTGGAGGACATGATCCGGCTGGGGGACCTGAACGAGGCCGGGATCCTCCGCAACCTGCTCATCAGATACAGAGAGAAGCTCATATATGTGAGTATCGCTGAGCGGCTCTGGCCGGGGGCCACACAGGGACGAAAGTATTCTGAATCCAGCGGGTCAGTGTGTGAGCAGAAGGATATTTGTTTACTAGGAACAGTACAGGAAGTAGTTCAAGTTTCTTTGTCAACAACAAAAAATGAATTTTAACAACCTCATCTTTATTTTCTGCTGTCTGAGCCGTCATGTCGTATGTTATTTGACTTTTAAGGCATTAACGTGAGACATCGTTCTGTCACGATACATATTCCCAGAAGTTATTGTGGTAAATGATAGTTTTGCTGTTTTGAGACTATTTTAAAGTCATATGATAATAGCATAATAATGCAAGAACACATTATATCAATACATACTAATAAACTTTAAATTTGAATAAAACTTGGACACTGGAACTGGAAGACATTTTAAATATCCAAACTATGTAAACAAAACAACAGGAACAGTAAAATGAATGATAGAAAAGTTCTAGTTGAGACCAAAACGCCAAACTGTCATCCAGTTTTTGGTAGAAAAAGAGAGAGAGGAAAGAGGAAAATCATAAATCTTGCAAATGGAAATATAATAAACTGTGGGAAACCCCGCATATGAACTTTAACCTTCTTGCATGTAAAAAGTGTTGGTTGCAAAGCCAGGACTACACCGCGGCTGCCATCCATCACATCTTTCCTCATTAAACGTTACACAATAAAACAAGTTTTATTTGCATCCTTCTCTGTTTGTGCAGCCAACTGTGCAGCATCATATGACCATCTTTAAAGTGAAATCAACTAAAGAGAAACAATGTTAAGTCATAGACGTCTGTTTTTAGACCAGCTTTAAAGGAGCGCACTGGTTGTGTTGATGTCCGTCATGGCGGAGTGGGCGGAGTTCTGGAGAGTGTGGCGTCACTGCAAAGGATCAATAAGAGTCTTTTAACCAGCTAAAACCTAAATGTCAAAGAATTTTCTATCTCTACATTTGGGATTGTATAAATGACTGTGCTTCCTGATTTGCAAAAAGTGTGACGTATATTTTTTGGTACCAAATTGTATAATTCACTCAGGGGTTTTTTTAATTTTGCAACTAATTAATAAAATAAACCTCATGTTTCTGTTGCTCCCTGCTCTTTTCTCACACTGATTTCTCTGTTTTACCTGATTTCTTCCTTTCATTCTCTGAAGACAAACTGTGGTGGGAGGGTAAGTCAGGCATGGCTAACAGAAGCACAATCTGCACAAAAAGTAAAACAATTAATGCACCACATGGATGGCAGTAGAACAGCCACATGCAGTAAATGTGCTAAATGTAACCTGCATGTATGTTGCATGTATGTTTGTGTCTCATAAGCGTGAAAGCAGAGACGTTTTGTGCGACTTTTCTTACACGTTAATCATTGATGGTGTCGTGTTCGAGCAGGATGAGTAAAAATACTTTACCAGGCAGACTTCGTTTTCTCAGTAAGGTCTACCGGTAACCACGCTCAGCATGGCAGCCTGGATGCTCGTTGATTTGTCTTTCAATATGGCCGCTCGTTCTCATGTGGCGAACATCGATACGCTCTCATTGTCAGCCTTCAACATCTGAGACCAGCGTGAGCTCATCTTCCTTCAGCAGCAAGGAGCAAAGGCTGCTCTGCACAACATCCACTGGATTTTATGATAAAATGTTCTGGATTTGTAAAGATTACAGCAATACAATTTATTTTATCTTTACTGTTTTCCAAGGAAGCAAATTTTACAAAACATATATTCACAATTTCAGTACTTAAAAAGAAATGGAAAGTAAAAGTTTGCATCAACTCTGTGTGATAGGCCCATTGAAGGCAGAAAAAATGGATTGTAAATTTACACCAATAAAATTCAGACATTTTTAGCTTAATCTGGGAAATTTTCGACAAAAAACTGAGATTTCTGAGCTCCAAAAATGGTAAGTTTTTGAGAAAAAAGGAAATTTTGAGACTAATATAAGAAATTCTCTGACGTTTAAAGTCAAACATTTGCGAGAAAAATCTCAGAAATTTTGGAAATTCTTTAGAAAAAATTTGGAAATGTTTGAGCTTTGAAAGTAAATTTTCTTACATTTTAAGCTCTGAATTTTCCAACTTTTTTCCTAGAAAATTTGTGAAAATCTCAGTTTGAAAATATTTCTAGTAAATTTGTGACTTTTGAACTGAGAAAATTTATGTTTTTTTTCCTTGAAAACTTCTGAAATAAAAGAATTTCCCTGTTTTTTGTTCTAGCAAATTTTTGACTGTTGGAGCTCAAAGATTTTGTCTAAAGGTTTCTGAGATTCATGGAAATTTACTATTTCCTCGATTTGCAGTAGTCCTCATATCCCTTTGTCACAATAGTACAAAGTATAAGAAAGTATTAAATATGTGCATCTATCTTAACAGATGTTTTTCTTTTCAAGCTTGGTCTTTTCTTAGTTTTACTGTCACCCCAACTTTGACACCAAAAACTGAATTGAAAGGTTATTTTTTATATATATACATCAAATGTTTTTTCCATCCAGTTGGTTTGTCCTGTGATACTATTTTCTTATAATTCTGTTTTTAATTTATATTATTAAAATTTTTTCCTTTTTGAAACGTATTTATATTTATTACCAAAATACAGACTTTAGCTTTAAAGGAAAGTTCCACTTGAGCAAAACGTTTTTTTCTTCTTTTTTTTGGCATCAACGTAAATTTCTTCAGGTAATCAGGATCTGTGTGCAGCCATTTCTATAAACTTCTCTCTATAAATACCTTAAATTGTCCCGACATGCTGATGTAAATAAGTGAGGTGTTTTCTGGTAACTGTGCTCAGACGTACACCGGCTCCATCCTGGTGGCCGTCAACCCGTACCAGCTGCTGCCCATCTACACCGCCGATCAGATCCGCCTCTACACCAACAAGAAGATCGGGGAAATGCCGCCTCACATCTTTGCTATCGCCGACAACTGTTACTTCAACATGCAGAGGAACAACCGAGACCAGTGCTGCATAATCAGGTAGTGGAGTTTCGGTCAAAGGCCCCAAAACCACAAAGATGAGGGAAAAAGGTTTATGTTTTTTAATTTTAATGATTAAATAAATCCTGCTTTTAATTGTCTGATGGCTTTACAGCGGAGAGTCTGGAGCAGGGAAAACGGAAAGCACCAAACTGATCCTGCAGTTCCTGGCGGCCATCAGCGGTCAGCACTCCTGGATAGAGCAGCAGGTCCTGGAAGCTAACCCCATACTGGAAGGTAGGTTTATAATTCACAAATCTACTGCAGCGCAGGGCATTCTGGGTAAATGCAGCCAAAACAAAAGTCTGACTTTACCACTAATGGGAGAAATGGCTCATTGTCTTTTACCAAAGACAAAAGAAAAATCTTACAAGCACTAAAACCTGATGCGATTCCATTTTTGTTTACATTTTGTGAAGGACATGTCTTCTTCAGCGGTTTTTGTGTCGTTTCCTTCAGTGGTTCTTGGTGCAGCGCCACCATTGGCGAGGAGGGGAACATATTTCTCTAAGGATTTGGTTTGTTTGACTCAGTGCAGTGAGAAAGAGAACCGTATCAAGTGAAAATGTAACAAATATTGCAGTTTTGTTCTCAAATATAACTCTGCATCAACTGAGTTTTGGCTCCTTTTTCATGTCCTTCAAAGCAGATATTAAATGCCTGCATCTCTGCAACTTTCTGTGATTTATTCTCTAATCCAGAGCCACATTGCATGAGGAAATAACTACTTTGATTCACACCATCTGCCATCAGCATCATAATGACAGCTGTAGTAGTTCATCTTTACAAACATATACAGACAAACTAATCAGGAAAGTTTTGGGCTGTAGAGTTGCCACTTTGAATTGTGATAAAAGCAAAAATAAACGTAGAGATTGCTTAAAAGCGTGTTGAAAAAGCACAGCAGTCGACTCACTGATTGCACTAACAGATATCCGTGCTTTTGGGTGACTCTGTGTGTCTCTTGCTTCAGCTTTTGGCAACGCTAAAACAATCCGTAACGACAACTCATCTCGTTTTGGGAAATATATCGACATCCATTTCAACAAAAGGGGAGCCATAGAGGGAGCCAAGATAGAGCAATACCTGCTGGAGAAATCCAGAGTGTGTCGACAGGTGAATGACAAGCCAAACTCTCGAGCCACATTTGTCCAGCGATAAGCTTTGAAGGGTAAACTGACATTTAGCCTGATTTTTATTTCTGTGCTGCAGGCTTTTGATGAGAGAAACTATCACATCTTCTACTGCATGCTGAAGGGAATGACTGCAGACGACAAGAAGAAACTGGGGCTCAGCAAAGCCACCGACTACACCTACCTGACCATAGTGAGCACCACCTCGATGCTGAGCATTTAACTCATAATTTTATTTACTTTAACATATAACAGGGATTTTAATCTGTTCCTGTTTTATGTTCTTTTATCTTCCTTGTACAAGCATTTTGAATTGTCTCTGGAATAAAGGTGCTATATAAATAAAGTTGCCTTGCGTTGACAAGTTCCAGCTCCAATCTTATTTAGGATTAATTGGATTAATCGTAATGAATCAATTAGTGAGAAAATTGTCAACTAATTTAGTGATCGATTAATTGTTAACTGAAGTATACACACTCCAAAAAACAACACAGTTAGCGCAGTAACTAAGTCAAAACTATAAAAATACATATTTTGCAGTTTAGATTTAAAAAAACCTGTGTTTGTGAACATGATTTAACCAAAACTCCTCTAGTTGTAGTTTAGGTTCACCTTTTCAAATTTGGTAAAAAAAAAAAAACAACCCAAAAATATCAATATATATATATATATTATTTTGTAACTTTGACTGTCCAATTATTAATCATTGTCAATAGATCAGTCCTACAGTCTATTTTGCTAGCTGTAGATTCATCCCGTGTCACAAATGTTATGTGATGCTCCTGAACAAGATTTTCTTATTAGGTCAACACGCCTGCTTTATCTAGTCGGTGTGTAAAGATGTTATCAAACTAAATTAACCATATGACAACTCAAGTGGCTTTCGAACCAAACCTTTAAAAATAAGTTACATGTCAAATTATGGAAGTTAAACATTTGGCTTGAACTCCTGAAGAGGCACAAAACATTCAGTCGATTTCTTTCTTGTTTTGTTTTTTTTCCACTGGTTCCGAACAAAGCCAGGTAACTATTTGGTCTTTTATTTGCTTTTCAGGAAGGATAAAAGAAAGAATTTTTGCGATTAAGTCAAAACTTAAAAAAAAAAAGAGAACAATGCAAATATTTAGGAAGTAAACAGATAATCAGTGAAGAATCCAAGTATAAAAAAAGACAAAAAAAAAAAAAAAACTGACAGGCTTCAAATAAAGTGATCAAATCTTTAAAATGGCTTTTAACATTATGATGTTTTGAACCAACTTACTGGCATTCAGCCAGATGAATGCCAGCCTTCAGTGATATCATGTTGTAACTTAAAAGCTTTTAACTGCAGTTTTCTCTTTTAAGTTGTTATTTTTCCTCTGCAGGGAAAGTGTACGGTTTGTGACGGCCGAGACGATTTGAAAGAATACTCCAATATTCAGTCTGCAATGAAGGTACTCCTGTAGAGACTGAATAATTTTAATTATTTTGTAAAAAGTGCGCTTTCATTGACTTAAATGATTATAGCAAATGTTTCTGTTTTTTATCTTAGGTGTTGATGTTCACAGAAAAGGAGAACTGGGAGATTTCAAAGCTTCTTGCTGCAATATTACACATGGGAAACCTACGATATGAAGGTAAACATGACCCTTTGCGGTACATTTTATTATATTATGATATTTATTATTGCTTTTTATTTAAAGGCTATTTTGACTATTTTATTTTTATTTCTTCTATATTTTTGACATTTGTATGCCTTTTCATTGGTTTTTATGCCTGCTTACCCTGTTAAACTCGACAGCTCGTACTTATGACAACTTGGATGCCTGCGAGGTCGTCCGCTGCCCCCACCTCACCACTGCTGCCACTCTGCTGGAGGTAAAAATAAAACTTTTCTAAAGTGAAACTGAATTTTGTCATGATGGACAAGTTAGTCTCGCTGGAAAAATATTTAAAATCTGATACTTTGGAAGTGTTGGACTTGTGATTAATTGTTGCTTAATGGTTCATGAGATTAAAATTAGTTTCAATCTATTGAAAACATCAGCGAGGACCTTCTTTTAAGTGTTGTAGTTTGGGCGCCATCCAGCAGGGAGCGCTGCTGGTCATCCTTAAACAGAGCAGCCAGTTGATACAGAAACAAAGACGGCAGAAGGTTGTTAGTCAGGAAAGAGAATCGGCTTAAACACAGTCCATTAAAAGAAGCAAAATAGACTTTGTGCAGTTTTTGAAATATAAACACTTGAAAATCTTCTTAAGTTTCACCTTTAATAGCGCTTCATTCAGCAGAGCTACATGACGAAGCATCGCCAACTTTATCAATCAAATATGATTGATTTTCTTTGAAGGCTAGGATGTTCATGGAGATTAAGAGTTTCACATATTTTGTTCTAAATTTAATTAATGCATTAATTGATGACTTCCATCCCTAGTTGGATATTGTAGCATTTCTCAACAGCACAGATTTTATTTGTTTCTTCATTTGTTTATTTTAAATTTTTTCACTATTTGTTTGGTATGTGTGTTTAGGTGGACTGCAAAGACTTGATGAACTGCCTGACCAGCAGGACGCTGATCACCAGGGGGGAGACGGTGTCCACCCCGCTCAGCATGGAGCAAGCGCTCGATGTCCGAGACGCTTTCGTCAAGGTAAAACAATCAGCCAACTTATAAATGACCAGGTCTTTTTATTATTTTACACAATAATAATTTGTGTCTTACATCCTTCTGTAGCTTTTCTGTTAGTTAGTTGAATGAACAGCATGAATCCATGTTTTGTGAATTTCACAAGAATTTATTTTGGAAATTTAAAATGTTTTTCAGGTCCAGTGTTGAATGTTCATTAGAATTTAAAGTTTATTTATTTTTCAGAATGTACTTTTGGATTCTTTCACCATTAGTAGAAAATGGTCTCAAAACAACAACATTATCATTTATCACAATAATTCTGGGACAATTTATCGTCCAACATTAGTTACCGTCACAGGCCTAATTGCACCTCCAGTTAGCTTAGTGGTGCTTGTGTTTTTGTGCTTTCAGGGCATTTATGGACGCTTGTTTGTTTGGATTGTGGAGAAGATAAATGCAGCCATTTACAAACCAACATCCTCACAACCCAAAGCGCTCAGACGTTCAATTGGACTGCTGGATATCTTTGGTTTTGAGAACTTTACCATTAACAGGTAAAAACCCACAGACTTTCATATAGGAAGCACTCTGTGCAGCCCACAGGTTGTTTTATCTTTAACCTTTGAGATGCGATGGAAATACAAAAATTGTCCTCCCGAAAGAATTAAAAAAAAAACTGAAATTCATCCATATTTTTGCCCTTTTTTTGTTTTTAAATGAAAAAAAAAATGCTTGTCATCGTCCTTCCTGCAGCTTTGAGCAGCTGTGCATCAACTTCGCCAACGAGAACCTGCAGCAGTTCTTTGTCCGTCACGTCTTCAAGCTGGAGCAGGAGGAGTACAACCTGGAAAACATCAACTGGCAGCACATCGAGTTCACCGACAACCAGGACGCTCTGGACATGATCGCCATCAAACCGATGAACATCATCTCGCTCATTGACGAGGAGAGCAAGTTTCCAAAGGCAAACAGATCAGTTTAACGTCTCACTAGCCGCGTTCCCATCACAAATGTGGGCAAAACTTTGTCAACATTCCCGTAACAGACAAGACATTCTCTTGTTTTTTTCTGTTTCCATGAAATAAGTTTGTCCATGCAGTCAAGTCATTAAAAAAACTTGCTGCCGCCATCTTCATCAAACTCACTATTTCCTGTCTTCTTTGCGTCATTAGCAACGATGAGAAAAAAGTGTTTCCATTGCAGTTTTGCTAAATAAATAAAACCACCTTGTCTCAGCACCAAACCTGTTTACCGAAAAACGAGTTCTTTTTCATATTGGCATTTTTCCATTGAGCAAATTTATTTTTCGAAATGTCAAATTGCGCAATTATATGGACTACGGAAATGCAGCTGCTGATGGTTAATTAGGTTGATTTGACGAGTTTCCAAACAGTTTATTGCATCTTACTCTAATTAACAAAAACCCAAATAAGTTTTTGACATTTTGTGTTATTTTCAGCTCTGTTCATGTCACCAGTTTATAAATGACCTTTTTAATTGTCATGTTCTCTGTAGGAACAGGCAGCAGATTTTAAATTCTTCAGACTTCTCATAGATCAAACAGTCAGATTGTAAATCCAGCCACCAGCTCACCTTCCCTCCTGCCTCTCTGTTTGCCCCACAGGGGACGGACACCACGATGCTGAACAAGCTCAACTTTCAGCACAAACTCAACACAAACTACATCCCACCGAAGAACAACTACGAGACTCAGTTTGGTATTCAACACTTCGCCGGAGTGGTTTACTATGAAACAAGGGGTGAGAGTTACCTCACACTGCAGAGATGAGACACTGAACTTTCTTTTTGCTCTGTGCTTGGAGCTCAGTTTGGTACATTTTGATGTCTTCACCTGTTGTTCTTTCAGGAGGTTTTACTTTCTTATCTATCACAGCTTTTTTTCTTGTCTACTCCCCGCAACATGGGCAGGCACACTTTTTGTTGCTCTTCTTCTGTTTTGTCTTGCTTATCTGTCTCTGCTGAGTTTTTATTGTTTGTGTCAAGCATTTGGGTCTGCTTCTTCTCTAATTTATTCTTGTATACATGTTTTTTTTGTATTATAAAAGCAGAAAGAACTGTGTGACTGAATTTGCCTGAAGCAAATAATCAAACCTGGCTGGTAAAATAAAAATGATACAGAAAAAAAATTACTTAAATATTTGAAATAATGTTTCTGTTTTTAAGAAAAGTAAAAACTTAAAATGGAAAGAAAGACTTCTCTGTATAAATGGTGGCATGTGTGACTGAAACAGTAGGAAAAAACAAACTTTACAACCTCAGAAAGCCTTGGAAACTACAAGGCTTGATCTGCCTGGCAGCTTGGTAGCAAAATACTGAACAAGCAAAGACGTCTGCTCAGTATAAAACAACAAAAAATGCTTAACACATCCCCGTCGGTTCTGTGAGCTGTCTTGAATCTTCAGAGCGATTCCTAACTGCAGCGTTCATGTTGAGGTCGACGGACGGATGCTGCGGATGTTCTCACATGTCTGCGTGTTTAAGCTGCATGTTTCTGTCATTCCTGCAGGTTTCCTGGAGAAAAACAGAGACACTCTGTATGGAGACATTATCCAGCTGGTTCATTCCTCCAAAAACAAGTTCATCAAGCAGATCTTCCAGGCAGATGTTGCTATGGTAACTGACGCATCATAAACCGCTCTAAATCATCCTTGGTTTTCCAAAATATGTCTATTAAATAAGCTCATTTGACAAAGCTAAGTGTTCTCTATTGGTTAAAACCTTCAAAACTCTTCATGTAGTTAGTTTGTGGCAACAACAAAAACAAATAAAAGTTAATTTTCTGTTTCCATATTATTGTGGTTTCTTTCTTCTTCTGCATGCCAGAGTTTGCTCTCATGTTTCAGAATTGTGTTTTTCAGTAACTTTGCTGTTTTTTCTATCTTCAATCTTTCTGTACGGTGGGGTCTTTGTGTGCAAACTTGCCTGTGTGCTGCTTGTTGCCAGTTTCTGTGTGGTTATCCTCCTGGTGCCACAGCGCTCACTAAGGTAACCATCTTTAAAATAAACGCAACCAGTCACCAAACTGAAAATTGAATTACCTCCTCTATCTGTGTTTTTACCTCTTATCATAATGTTCTTCTTGAATGTGTTTTGTTTTTTTATTTTTACATAATTACGCTCATTCATTATTTCTTTATGTCTCCAAAGCAAAATTTGCATCTTTAAGTTACTATTTATACTAATTCTGTTTTAATATCAAACTCATAAATACAAACTAAAGACATGGTTTACTGACCTCTAGTGGCCACAAAAGGCAACTACAAACATTTTTATAAGAGGCAGTTAACACAGGTTTCTGTTTATTATGAATTATTAGCATTTATTTACAGCCAATTGTTATTTTATTTCTTTAGAATTATCATAACTGTATCCTATAAATATATAAAGACAAAAGAATTGGTTTGTGTCACAGCTCAGGAAATTTCAACCTGGCTGACCCTGACAGTTTTTCTGCTGTCCTGTTCTGTGTGTGTGACTGTGTGTGTGTTTTAAGGGGGCAGAAACCAGGAAGCGCTCTCCCACTCTCAGCAGTCAGTTTAAAAGATCTCTGGAGCTGCTGATGAGGACTCTGAGCGTCTGCCAGCCTTTCTTCGTTCGCTGCATCAAACCCAATGAGTTCAAGAAACCTATGGTGTGTATCTGCTCTTTTTTCGTTGATTAAGCTGCTTACGAAACGTTAGCAAGAAATGAACTGTAAACGGTAAAGTCATCACTTTGATAATAGAAATATGTGGATATTTTAAGCATAATCTGTAGGATGGCACGGTTTACGTCAAGAAGGTGACCAACTGTTTCTTTTTAACTGATGTAAAAAAGATCCTTTACATTTGGGCTGCACCGATTGGAGTTTTCTTTAAAAAAATATTACCTATGGATATTGATTTTTGTTTTTATTTCAATTTTTTTTCTCTAAATTGTTGCTAAGTCGTAACAGTGGGGTTATTTTTGTCAACCATCCTTTACAGTCATCCTGTGGTGGGAAATGGTTGATTTTCTGACCCTTACGGCACATAAAATCTGTCTCACATCTGCATCTGTCGGCTAATCGCTTTTCCCCCAAAATTATAGAAATTGGGGCCGATTTCTTGGCCCTAAGTCTTAAAGGTAAGACTTCTTCACTTGGCTGAAGAAGTTTTACCTTTAAGACTTTCTTCGATTGATTGGACAAAATAAAAATACGATCTAGCACCTTCCTTTCTGAAAGTCGTCATTGTTGCCTGAACATGTGGCTAACGTGTTAGCATTTGGTTTTTTTTCCCCAGCTGTTTGACCGGGAGCTGTGTGTGCGTCAGCTGAGGTACTCTGGTATGATGGAGACGATTCGTATTCGGCGCGCTGGATATCCCATCCGCTACACCTTTGTGGAGTTTGTAGACCGGTACCGGGTGCTGATGCCTGGAGTTAAACCAGCATATAAACAGGTGGGGCTGACATCTGTGACGATCTGAAATCAAGCTGTACTTTTTAGCTTTTCACACACAGATTTTCTATTTGTCTTCTTCTTTCTTTAATAAATGAAGTGTGAAACTATGTCTGGACAACAAATCAATAACAACATACCAATATAGACACATGATCAATATCAAAAGATAGAATATTCAATATAGAAAGTATTCACTGAACTCTGATCTAGAATCGCACAGCATTCTGGGAGATGTAGGCAGAGAAAAGGCTTTAAGTGCTCATCCTCTCACAGCTAACTAAGCGAGGTTGGTGGAATCAACTAACTCAATCTTTGGTTACCTAGCAACAACCTGTTGAGTAACTTTCACAGCAGCAGTTTCAGGTTTCGCCTCATAACTGCTTAACAATAAAAACAGGAAACGTAATGCCACCAGTTTGGCAGATATTTAAAACAAAAACACTGAAAAAACCAATCAATAATTATAGATATTAACTGATATGAATTCTTATATTGTGATAATAAACAATTACTTCAGTGTATTTCCTCAAATTTATTGTCATTGCTGTGTTTTTAATTATTTTGCATTTAATTTTTCTACAGAAATGTTGCAGATCAACAGTGTTTTATTTTAAATCGGCACGAAGCTGCAGCATCTGCTAGAAAAATAATTAATAAAAGTATTAATATTTTAAAAGTACATATTTTTTCCATGAGTAGGCCTGTCGCGATAAACAATAAGTCAATTAATCGAACGATAAATTAAAACTATCGACCTCATTTTAATTATCGGCATATCGTTTCTTCCTGCTTTTTCTCTTACTGTTGATGACACTGAATGAAAAAAGGCTCAACTCCGGTGCTCTCCACTTCCTCCCTTCCTTACTTCCTTAGTGTAATGCCCGGCGCGCGCTGCACGATCTTATGTCGCGGATTGTTGGCCCATTATCAAAACCTGAGAGACACATTAGCCGACAGAAATCCTCGGTGTAACGGTTCGATCGAAACCGTGTCGTGTCCAGCAATGGACACAGAATAATAAGTCCAGTTCACTAATTATGAAACCAGGCATTAATCAATTCCTTACTACAATCTACCTGCAATGCATGTGGTTAATGTCAGTCCGGACTGAATGAAAATCATTATAACTATTTATGTCACGTTAACGAAGA
>VMRN01000025.1:997663-1151804 GCA_010277015.1 Poeciliopsis turrubarensis
ATCGCAATAATTTTTGAGACAATTTATCGCCCAGCAAAATCTGTTTTTGTGACAGGCCTAACCATGAGTATTTCTTTCACATAAGTGTGAGAGGCTTCATTTAATTTTCCTTTGGGAACAATAAAGTATTTTTAAATTTGAATTTGACTTGCCTGTTTATAGCCTCTGTTTTTGAAATAAAAGTTGTTTTTTGATAAGAGTGACAAACCACAGAAAAATAAACCTGTGCTTTTATGTAGCTTTAGAGACGTAGTTTGTCCTAACAGGAGAAATGTTAAAGTGTTCTCCAGCTGCAGCAGATCCACACCAAGTTTTAGAAATTAGGCGTGGGCCATCGAGTGTTTCCTGGTGTCAGGATCCGATCCGTGTTTATCCAATGGGTTTTTCCCACAGACTCCTTTCCTGTGACTCCCTTTGTGTCCCTGTTTCTCCAACCTCCCTCTCATGCTCTGTTTAGTCAGATGCTCTCGTTCTGGGATGGTTTTGTCGGTTTTGTTCTGATACCAGTGATGATTGTGATATTTTGTGTTCTGAAAGTGATATAATAACCTGTACAGGTGAGGTGAGGATAGATCTACGGTCCATAGAAAACATGTTCATTGCACAGAATCATTCTTGGATGATAAGATTTTGATTGATCAGTTCTGCCTATTTTTTAGGGCATCTTGTCATTGTAAATCCAAATAAGTGTCAGATGCACAATGATACAACTATACCTCTTTGAAAAGCAGAAGTGGAGCCTCCTGCATAACCAACAAAAATGCAGCAGGTGATTTCTTGCTGTATTCTTGTCTCAAAACTTGTCTTTTCCAGCAGTCATTGTACAGCACATGCAGCAGTAAACCCAGCTGACTAAACATGCTTGAGCTCATCTTGGGTTGCTAGGTAACCATATAGTCCCCCGCCCCCCAGACTCCAAAAAATGATTTGGTGTTTTGTTTTTTGTTTTTTTTAAGCGCTTGTGCTGTTTTTATACCCAAATGAAAGAACAATAACATACAAAATTTGAATACATAAAAATGATGCATTTTTATTACGTTGGTACCAAATAACATTTATTTCATAACAGTCAGAGATCTGTAGAAATACCCGATCACTGGAGCTTTTATTTACTGAGGGCTAGATTTATTACCTTGTGGAAAAGATGATGCTTTTGTTGAGTTCCTCCTCAGCAGAAACAGGAAGTTTTAATTTTTAGAAACTAATTCCCTGTTGCTCTCCCTGGGCAGGAGGACCTCAGAGGAACCTGCCAGCGCATCGCTGAAGCCATTCTCGGCAAAGACGACGACTGGCAGATGGGAAAAACCAAGATCTTCCTCAAGGTAACTTTCCATTAAAGGAGAAACCTGCAACAGGATCATTTTTGAGTAACTTCCAATGAAATGCAGAACCATTTATGTTTGGGTTTAGGTCCTTGAAAATGCCTTATTGATGTATGAAGTCCTGGAAATAGCACATTTTTGTGATAAACTGGAATCATGCAATTGAAAACCTAAATTTGGAAAATCATTTGAAATCAGATATTTTCATACACCTGATAACAAGACAAAACTTTTTTCTCAATGCCTAAAGTTAAATCAAATGAAACCTTTCTTGTTTTAGGTTAGTTGGAATGACCAAAATTATTTCTGTTTTGTAAATGCCAGAAAACCTTGTGAGAAAATGTTTTTAGAGATATTTTTTTCTTTTAAACACAATTTGTTTGGATTGCTTTAATATAATGAATATTTATTAGTCCTGAAGGCTCAATGGCTTGTTGATCAGTGTAATTGTAACATATTTTATACATTAAGGATTATTAAAATTGGGGATTTTCTTTGCTAATTTAATGTTTTGTTTTCGGACCAGTCAGGTGGACAAGGTGTGTGTGAGACATTTCGAAACAAAACGTTGCTGTTTTTATTTACCTTGTCCCTGTTCTAGAATGTAGAATAATATCTAAGGACATTATTAACAACAATAATAAATTATATAATACAAATAATTTTTAGTTTATTTGTATTGTCTTTTTATGTCCAAAGTGGTGCTGGAAAAGTTTGAAAACTTTAAATCATTAAAAAGTGCTTGAATTTCACTGTTTCTGGCCCAGTTCAATTCGAATTCCAGCTCTAATTATCATATTAATGTCTGACATTAAGACAGATAATTATTGTAACTAAATAAACCCTTTTCAGACTGGTTTCAATGCACCTAACTGAAAATGAACCAGTTCATCCCAGTGGTAAAGCTCTGCTGTGATTGTTTCCAGTTGCACAACCAGTGACAGGAAGAACACCATGTTTTGATTCCTGTTCTTTGTGTGTTTTTTGTTTTTTCAATCAGTTTTCAAGAGGTCACTGGTGAGGCCCGTCAGTTAACAGGCTAAATGAAAATATCAGCTGGTGCTGATTCAGTCGGGGCTAATAGTTTGCTCTCCTCTGTGCTCTCTGCCAAGGTTTCCGCCATGTTTGTTTTCTGGTTTTTTTCATGGTGAAGAAAGACTTAAATGCAGTTTATTGTTCACTTATATGATTCTTTCTCAAATATTTAGATTTTTTTTTAAAGGGTATTAAACTATGGTCTTGTGCTCAAGCTGCAAGTCAGTAAAACTTTATTTGTGTATGTTTTAAGACATTGAGTGTTGTCACACCTGGTAGTCCGGTAGATTCGGTTTGATTTTTAAACAAAATTGCAACATTTGTTTTCTTTCACACTGCACTGAGTTAAATGAACCAAACCCTTTGAAAAACTTGTTCTCCTTCTCACCTGTGGGGGCGCTGCAACTAAAACCGCCTAAGAAACAAGAAAACCTCTGAAGAAGACGTTAGCAAACTTCCTTCTTCAAGAAATATAAACAAAAACGGATTGGCGTCCGATTTTAGGGGTTGTAGGATTTCTCTTGTCTTTTTAATAAAAGACTAATTTATCACGCTGGTGTTAGACTAGCACATTTGTTTTGATTCTGTTTACCCAGAATGCCTTGCGCTATAGTAAGGCAATCTGAGTTTGCATTTTTGGCCCCTATCAGAGTTTGTTTCTTTCATTCAAACTTCACCAACGTATCAGACTTTGAAGGCGACCTAGAGTTCGATTAAAAAAAACATTTTATTTTTACAGATGTGTTTTATCACCTTCAATTATGTTTTCTAAACTATTTCATTTCTGTCATGGCAAAATGTCCCACTCATTTGGTCAAAGACAGCTTTATGTCAAGTAATTAAGAACATTTGCTTCAGATTTCAAACTATTTTCTTTGGGTAAAAGTAGTAATGTTAGCACTAATAGTTCTTTTAGTTATTGCAGACTTAATTCACTATCAAGCTACCAAACAGTGACTTTCAGGGGGATAAAAACACAACACACTCCTTTTGATGTGTGTGTTTTAGGTCTAAATGACCCCAGATTTTAGTTTGAGAGTTAAATGACATACTCAAGTGTCAGACCTTGGTGTTCAGCTGGACAGGAAGTTCAACAGGAAGGAGAAAGTGCAGGGAAGTAACACCACTTCCTCCTCAAGACCCGCTCAGGTCGCTGGAGGAAACAGCTTCAGTATGTTGAGCCTCTTTTGTCTGTTTAGTCAGTTAAAATCTGCAACATCAAAGCTTTGTATTAAAGATGTTTCCTGGTATTTTTATGTGTTGTGATGTGCTGAGTTTGTGCAAACTTTGCTTTTTGTCTGCAGCAAGTTCACACATGGAAACAGAGGTGAAAACATGAGTTTGTATTTTTTTAATGTTGGTTTAGGATCATCATGACATGCTTCTGGAGATCGAGAGAGATAAAGCCATCACAGACAAGGTCATCCTGATCCAGAAGGTGGTGCGAGGCTTTAAGGACAGGTACTCGGCATCCTTGTAAACAAATTAATTAAACCAATGCATTACCTGAATACCATAAATATTTGTATTTGAGAAAATGTTATATTTATTGCTTATTTCACATTTGTCTTTATGGCTTCAAGCATTTTGAACTGCCTTGTTTCTGAAATATTCTATGTAAAACTTGACTTGGAAGACTTTTAGCTTTTTTGTAAAGAAGAGATTATTAACTCCTAAAGGCAAGCGAAAATCTTAACATTTTATATAATTTTCTTTATTTTTTAAATCAGATCTAACTTCTTGAGGATGAGGAAGTCGGCGGTGTTGATCCAGAAGACATGGAGAGGCTACCTGTGCAGGAAGAGCTATGGAGCTGTGAGGATGGATTTCACAGATTAGGGCTGGGCGATAAATCTTAAATATTAATTAATCAATTTGATTTTAGGAAAATATAAATTTTTTCACCAATATAGTCCTTGATTATCTGTTACTCAAGGTAGGAAAGCTGTGTCAGAAGCATTTTGCACGTATGAAGCTGATGAGCAAAGACTTGGATAATCCTGGCTTGTGAAATCTGCTTCAGGAAAATGCTTAAAAATAAACATTAGCATAAACGTGTGCTTAGATATAAATGGTTTCATGCTGCCATATGGTTGAAATCTACATACATAAAATTAAGCATAACTTACTGATCTTTGATTTGACATCCAATAAGTGTTGTGACAGTGTAATGTAATGTTTTCTACCAGCTTCCTTCATGCAGACGAACATGTTGTTGCTGCTGTCGATCAGTTTCATTCAACTGGACATGAGGTCGGCCGCAGGCCTAGATCCATTTCTTGCTGAACTCATGTCAGTTAATCGTGATTAATCATTAACTAATTTTGCAATCAATTAATTGTTAACAGGAGTAGAGCAATAAAAAAAAAAGCCATTTGCTGAAAAAACGTCATATTTAGAGCAGTAATTCAACCAAACTGTTTACTTAAAATAATAATAATAAAAAACTTTGTAAGTATGTTCTACTGAATCTACAAACCATCATTAAGGTAATTCTGTCATTGAATTTCAGGTAATAAAATCTGTGTTTTCTTGTTTTAAAAAGGGATTGAATAATTAGTTTATTTGGATCTTTTAATGTGTGCAAAAAATATTTCAGTGGCTAAATAAAATCTGCATAATGTGGCAATTTTTTGAAAATCAGATCAGTCAGAGTAATCGCTAGTTGCTGTTCAGAGTGACGGCAGTCTGTGTTTTACCGCCTCAAATCTTCTGGACTTTCAATTCAGGGCAGCTCACAGAAGGTATGATTAAAAAAAGGCATTTTTAGAGAATATCTTTTGTCATTTCCAATTTCTTTTTAAGGAAAAAAGCAAGAAAAAAAATATTAAAATCGGAAATTGAATTTGGTATGAAATAATCAGAGGTTTTATTTTCGCTCAGCTCTAACTCACAGAAGCATAAATTAAAATGCCAATGATCATGAAGCTAAAAGCCTCTCCCGCTCTTTTCTTCACCCCGACAGATGCGAGCGGGCTTTTCTCGCCTCCAGGCTTTGGTTCGTTCCAGGAAGTTGTGTGCGTCTTACCATGTGGCCCGCCAGCGAATCACGGGCTTCCAGGGCCGCTGCCGAGGTTTCCTGGTGCGTCGGGCGTTCAGGCACCGGCTGTGGGCCGTCATCACAATCCAGGCTTACACCAGAGGCATGATCGCTCGCCGGCTGTACAAGAGGCTGAAGGGCGAGGTAAACACAAAATCAGTTGACTATCTGTAATTATATTCTACATTTGTAAAAATGAGCTTTCACCAGATCTGACTACATTTTCACTATTCTGCATGGTAATTTAAGAAATCTGGATTCACATTCTGACTAGTAAGAATAATAATTCACAATATATTCTATTACATTTTGACGAATCAAAATTCCTTTCAAGATATAATGACATTAATGGATTTGTTATTGAAAGGTCACACATCTGTAATTACAATATGTAAAAGATCTCAAATAGGTATTTTGTATAATCAAAATATAAACACTATTTAGTAATACAGCTGGTGATGAACTAATTTTAGATATCTGGAATGTAAGTGGTGAAACAGATTTTATGTTAATATGGCTTGCCATACGGCTGCAGGTCAGACATGAGTCCCTAATGAGACTCATGATCAATCAACCAGATCTGGGTTTATTTCTGTTGACTTTAAAAAGTGAAAACATGCACTCATATCTGCTCTGTCATGTTTTAATTTTCTATTACACTCTTCATTTCTTTTCCTCACTTTCCACTAATCAGTATCGCAGGAGGCTGGAGGCCGAGAAGATGCGTCTGGCTGAAGAAACAAAACTGAGGAACCAAATGTCTGCAAAAAGAGCGAAAGCTGAGGCTGAACGCAAACATCAGGTGACACTTATGACACTAAAGACACGTCCAGACATCTGTCGGAGAATGTTTAACCTTACTTACTTTATCTTTCTGATGTTCACAGAATAAATAAAGCTGATATTGGCGCCTGCAGCTGTTTTAAGCATTGAGTCTTTGGTATCATTTCTAGTCATGCATCTGTTTATTTTCTCATCCAGGAGCGGCTGGCCCAGCTGGCTAAAGAGGACGCTGAGCGGGAGAAGAAGGAGAAGGAGGAAGCGCGTAAGAAGAAGGAGCTGGTGGAGCAGATGGAGAAGGCTCGGCAGGAGCCCGTCAACGACTCCGACATGGTGGACAAGATGTTCGGCTTCCTGGGGACGACAAACTCGTTACCAGGCCAGGAAGGTCAGGCGCCGGCTGGATTCGAGGTAAACTGGCCTCAATAAAGCACCTTTTACTACCTGAGTATCTGAATCAGAAGGTCAGACTTTGCAAAGATTGGTAATCAGGCAGAAAACTGCAATCTGTGCACCTCTAATACCAATCAGTTACATAATCATGGTGCGATCATAAGTCCTATAATTCACAGAGCCATCTTGAGCAAAAAATGTTTTTTTACGTCCACAATACAAGTCAATTAATAAAGTAGTTGATAAAAGGTACAAAATTCATCATAAGTTAACCCTGAAAAACGTAGAAATGTCCTTTAAATGCGGCTATTTCTCAGAAAGTTTTCATGGTATTTTCTGTTATACTGCTCTTTCTGTTTTTTGGGATTTTTTAAAGTGTTTTGGGTAAAAATTGCAGAAAATTAAAGTGGCTAATGCTTTTTCAAACCTGCAGTCTGACTTATATGTGGAGATTAATCCTGGAGTTAATCAGTCAGGCTTTCCTGCGTGTCAGGGACTGATTCCCCGTCTCCTCTCTAGGACTTGGAGCACTCCCATCACGAGCTGGTGGAGGAGGATCTGGACGAGGCTCTTCCTCTCCCTGAAGATGACGAAGAGGAGGATTTATCGGAGTACAAGTTCGCCAAATACGCAGCGACCTACTTCCAGGGCACCACCACACACACTTACGTTCGACGACCTCTCAAGCAGCCGCTGCTGTTCCACGAGGACGAGGGCGATCAGCTGGTGAGTTTTCCCCAGCTGATCTGACTCCTGACAGAGGAATGTGGCCGGTCAGAAGGTTTAGAGGTGACTCAAACCTAAACTTTCATCAGATGATTCAAAATACTTCACTCACTGTATTGCACTGAGCAAAATGAGGGTGGTTCAGTTTGTAAACTTTGAACTCTGAGTAGAACTTCTTTCAAAACACAACCTGCCTCTAGAGCTGAAACGATCAATGTGATTAATCAAGACTCATCAATTATTGAGATAATAGTTGACTAATTTAGTAATCACTTAATCGGTAACTAGAAAAGGCCATTTGCATTTAGTGTACAAAAATATTCCAGGCAATATTTTTTGCCTAAAAATGTTTCATTTTTGGCAAAAAAAAAAAAAAGTTTTTCTAATTTGAAAAAAGAATTGGACTCTTTGTTTATTTACATTTTTTAACATATTTTTGATACTGTATAAAAAAGCCTAAAATCTGCAGAATATGGAAATTTTCTTATTCAATTGATCAGTTCATCATCAAAAAATCAATAGAATAATCGATTGATAATTGTTGCATTCGCTTCTCTCTCCAAGTGAATATTAAACATTATCAGCTCAACTCGTTCTGATCAAAAGTAGGTAAATCCGAATTAAGACTTTCCTTTGAGAAACGTTTTTCCATTGGAACCTGATGAAATGTGTTTGACCTTTGCCCCCTGTGAGGCTGCGCTGGCCGTATGGATCACAGTGCTGAGGTTCATGGGAGATCTACCGGAGCCAAAGTACCACACGGCGATCAGCGACGGAAGCGAGAAGATCCCCGTCATGACCAAGATCTACGAGACGCTGGGGAAGAAAACCCACAAGAGGGAGCTGCAGGCACTGCAGGTGGAGGGGGAGGTGAGGACGAGAGGTCAAGAGGTCAACATTTACAGCTTAGTTATTATGGAATTATTATTATTTAAAAATTAGGAATAAAATACAATAGTCTCGGTTTATTGCAAAAATTCAAGTACGCTATTACTTCCGTAGAGAGAGCGCTGCTGTGTGATGTCATTGTTCTTCTTCTGCTCTTTGGGGACGTAAACATTCACACAGAAAGCTAATTGCGCTTGCATTATGCAGTAGTATGAACAATTTTTAGCAAAAAATCAGATTTGAGCATCAGGACCTGCTGTGTGAACTTTACCTGTTACAGTCAACAGTGGAGATAAAAATTTAGTCTAATATTAATCACCTAACATAAGAATGTAAGCAGAAACTGTTCCGCCTGAAATGAGAGGAAAACCTGTACAATTGTGTAAAATTTAAATTCTATTGCTTATTTATCAACACTTTTTTACTTCATCGTTTAAAGTGTTTTGTTTAAGAGTTTTGTTGTTTTTTTTCCCCCCTTGAGACGACTCCTTCTGAAAGCCTGAAGAAAAACAGCGTCCGACACAAACTGGTTTCTCTGACCTTGAAGAAGAAATCCAAGATCACAGAGGAGGTAAGACGTCTGGAGGCAGAGAGGGAGGTCTGCCTTTGGACAGTAGAAAAGAAAAAACACATAGAAAACACGCAGTTACACGTTTCAGGTCACCAAACGCCTCAATGATGGCGAGTACGGTCTCCACGGCAACAGCATGTTGGAAGATCGGCCGACTTCCAACCTGGAGAAACTTCACTTCATCATCGGAAACGGGATCCTGAGGCCGACGCTGAGGTAAGCAGTGAGAAAACGAGTCAGTCATCAGTGGTTTCATGTGTCTGTGGCGAACATTCAGTTTTTATTTCATCAAACTGCTAAAGAAGAACACAGGGTTTTCAGTTCAACCAGATTTTCCTGTTTTTATCGCCTTCATTGTATCTAGATGTTGTTGTTTCCTTTGTTTCAACTTATTCTAATATTTTCTTTGTGTCTAAATTTGATTATGGATATTTTGTTCTTTTTCTTGGTCCCCATGAAGGAAATTGTTGTTTTTGGGTTAGTGGTTACATATGTGATAGTTGGGTTTAGGGTTAGGAGTATGATTATGGTAAGAGTCAGGCTGTAGAAATTCATGTGAAGTCCCCACAAGTGATGAAAACGCGACTGTGTGTGTGTGTGTGTGTGTCAGGGATGAGATCTACTGTCAGATCTGTAAGCAGCTGAGTCAGAACCCGTCCAAGAGCTCCCACGCGCGCGGCTGGATCCTCGTCTCGCTCTGTGTCGGCTGCTTCGCCCCATCAGACAAATTTGTAAAGGTCAGAATCAAAGCAGTGACCTAAAATGATCTTTAGTTGATTGAATAAACCCAGCTTCATGAAGGTTTTCTGTCCGTAGTACCTGAGGAACTTCATCAGAAGTGGGCCGCCGGGTTACGCCCCGTACTGTGAAGAAAGGCTGAGGCGAACGTTTGTGAACGGGACGCGAACACAGCCTCCGTCTTGGCTGGAGCTGCAGGTACTAACACACCGATCTGCTTCAAGCTGCAGCATTATTTGGTTTTCAGTTTGGCCTGAGTTCTGAAATCAACGCTCAGGCCACCAAGTCCAAGAAGCCCATCATGCTGCCCGTGACGTTCATGGACGGCACGACTAAAACGCTGCTGACCGACTCGGCGACGACAGCCAAGGAGCTCTGCAACGCTCTGTCCGACAAGATCAACCTGAAGGACCGCTTCGGCTTCTCTCTGTACATCGCTCTGTTCGACAAGGTGGGACCACAAACTGCTGATCCGCATTTCCAGATGCAATATCTGCTGCTTTTCATGGCTTAATCACCGATCAGTTACTCTGATGGTTGATTCGTAAATGAAACGAAGTGAAACATTTAATGCAGACATGATTTTTTTGTTCCAACCACCACTTATCTCTATTCTTCTCCTCCATTTATTTTTTTCTCTTTTTTCCCCATTTCTCTCTCGCTCTCTTTCAGCATGTACCTACATTTGTGAGTCTCTTGTAACGCTGTTGCCGTTACAATCCTGCAGGTCTCGTCTTTAGGCAGCGGCAACGATCACGTGATGGACGCCGTGTCGCAGTGCGAGCAATACGCCAAGGAGCAGGGCGCGCAGGAGAGGAACGCCCCCTGGAGGCTGTTCTTCAGGAAGGAGATCTTCACGCCGTGGCACAGCCCAACCGAAGACCAGGTCGCTACAAACCTCATCTACCAGCAGATCGTCCGAGGCGTCAAGTTTGGGGAATACCGCTGCGACAGGGTGACTAGCTTTATTTTAAGCTTTACAGGAATATATAAAGTAATGTAAAATTAAGGCCGTACATTGCAAAACCACAAAATCTTACTAAGTATTAATAGAGATAGTTTTTAGCGCAAACGTCAAGACAAAACTAACTTATAAGTAACTTTTCAGCAAGAAATAGGAGTCAGTAATTCTTGAAAATAAATTAAAAAGTACAAGTTCCATTGGCAGATTTTTATAACAAGATGTTTTTTCCTTGTTATAAGTGAAATAATCTGCCAAAGGAACTGGAACTTTTTAATTTATTTTCAAGAATTATTTAATTAAAAGAAGCTCCTATTACTTCTATAAGTTGGGATTTTCTTTTGTACATTTTTTGCCATCATAGAGGTGTTACATTTATTTATAAAGATCTTAAAAAGTAATAAATTTGAGTTGGTGAAACCTCCAGAAACCCTTATAAAACACTGGAATCCCATCACACTTTCAATAAATCACATGCAACAGCGAAGATACAAAACAACATCTCAAAGATTTCCAGGTTTCTTTTTAGCTTTATTTTATCTGTAGACACTTTATTAATATGCTTTCAGTTCAATTCAGGTTTATTTGTATTGGACTTTTCAGCAACAAGGTATTTCAACGTGTTTGATATGATAAAAACAAAGTCAGAACACAGAGTCAACAATTGAAGTGTCACATTTTGTCAAGTGAATCATTACACATCAAAATGTTGATTAATGTTTAATTCATGATGTTTCAAAAGTAAGTTTGTTCCAGATTTATGGAGTAATTAATACACAACTGTTTATTATGTTGTTACTACTGTAACAAGTAAAATTTCCCACTCTGTGATTAATAAAGGACTATTCCATTCTGTGATCTTATAATCTATTAACAGGTTTTATTAATAGACCAGAATTCAATAGGTAAACAACTGAAGAGGACTAATCAAAGTTTTGTTCCCTCAAATTCACCCTAACCTCTGTATTTCTGCGTCTCCAGGACGACCTGGCGGAGCTGGCCTCGCAGCAGTATTATGTTGATTACGGTTCGGAGATTCTTCTGGACCGCCTGCTGAGCCTCATCCCGTCCTACGTTCCAGACAGAGAGATCGGCACGTCCAAGACGGTGGAAAAGTGGGCTCACTTCATCATGGCTGCACACAAAAAGGTGCAAGAAAATGCGTTTAAAGGTTATAGAGGCTGAACTGTCTGCACTTCCTGAAGTTATTTTCTGTTTGTTAACGTCTCTGTTTTGCTGACTCAGGGGATTTACACCCAGAAGAGGTTCGACTCTCAGAAGGTGAAGGAGGAAGTGGTGGACTTTGCTCGCCATAAGTGGCCTTTGCTGTTCTCCCGTTTTTATGAAGCGTTCAGGTTCTCAGGTCAGAACCTTCTACATCATCGGGGATTAAATAAATTTATGTTTTATTAAAACTTGTCATGAAACAAATTTTGTTATTGTGGATAAGAAATTGTGTCAGAGATTATTGCGATAAATGTTAATATTGTTTTGAGTCCATTTTCAACGAGTATAATGATGTAATAACGCAATTACACATTCTCAAAGATCAACAAACATTAAATTCTAATGAACATTTATCACTGAAACCAGAAGATGTTTTATATGTCCAAAATAAACAAACAAAAAAACAAATTATAACGTCTCAATAAAGAAAAATGTCCTTTCAAAAAAAGGGTTGGTTGAGAGCAAAACAACAGAGTGAAAACTATCATCCAATTTTTGGTAGAAAGAGAAAAACAATCAAGTAATTGGAAATTATTGCGCTTATTTTAATTTATAATGTGATTAATTGTTTCATTGCTAATTGGGACAGGCCATCTTCTCAAAGATGAATAAACTTTAATTTTGTACAGAATGCTGGAACTGGGAGACATTTTAAATGTCCAAAATAAAACACTAAACAATAAAAATAAATAAGAAAGAAATGAAAAGTCGACACCTAACACATAAATAAAATTGATAATGAAAATGTTCACCACCAGAATTGAAATTTTGGTTTATCATCCGACTAATGGCTTAATTTGATCATCTCGCATGAGAAAACCATCTTGCTCTTTAGTGGAAACCAGTAAGTTCCCTCTGTTGTTGTTGTTTTTGGCTCTCAGGTCCCAGTCTGCCTAAAAACGACCTGATCGTTGCTGTCAACTGGACCGGCGTTTACTTTGTTGACGAGCAGGAGCAGGTCCTGCTGGAACTCTCTTTCCCAGAAATCATGGCGGTTTCCAGCAGCAGGTCATCGCTCTTCCTCCTCGACCCAAACTGACCCCGACCCGAGCGTTCACGTCCAGAACCTGACCTGCTTTTGTTTTTACAGGGGAGGAAAGCTGCAGGGTCAGAGTTTCACTTTGGCAACCATCAAGGGAGAAGAGTTCACCTTCACCTCCAACAACGCAGAAGACATTCGGGACTTAGTGGTGACCTTTCTGGAGGGTTTGAGGCAGAGGTCAAAGTTCGTGGTTGCGCTGCAGGACAGCTCCAACGCTGGTAAGTCCTCAGCTGCGTTCCCACAGCTTTGACCTAAATCACGGCTTAACTAAAAGCCTTGTGACTTTGTGCTTTTACTACACATAATTTTGGCTGTTTTCAGGGTTTTGAAATATATTTTTACTTTGTTTTCTTACATTGCAGTAAGAAAACACTATCACGTAACACAGGAAATGACACAATGGATGCTTAGATTCTGGCTAAAACTATAAGCATGAAGGTGCTGTAATGTGAAAAAATAAACCTAAGTAGTTTTTAATGAAAATTGTCATATTAGTTTTGGTAGTTTTATAGTTCTATAGATTACCAAGGCATTCATGCTTCTGTTCATTCTTTTGTTGTGTGTCCCAAATATCTAATTCTCTTTTGCAGTGACCATATATAATGACAATTGGAAAATTACATTACAAGCTCCAAAGACACAGGAGTTTCTTACTTCTTTTATTTTAGAAATTCATGCTTATTTATTAGAAATCATTTAAATTAGCTTCTGCTCAGTAAATTTTACTTCAATTCCTTGAAGAGTTTTATACAGCTTGTTAATTGAATTGATTTAAAGATGGCCGATGTGACGCATGTATTCATCTCCTCATCTTCACATTAAGGTGTGTTGATGTTGTCTTCCTGCAGCAGGTGAGGAGTCGACCTTCCTGAGATTTCTGAAGGGCGACCTGATCATTTTGGACCAGGATACCGGCGAGCAGGTCCTCAACTCTGGTTGGGCACATGGCATTAACGAACGAACCAATCAGAGAGGAGATTTCCCAGCTGACTCTGTTTACGTTCTGCCATCCATGACTCGTCCCCAACCAGAAGTAGTGGTAGGTGAAAAAATAAATCGCACATGAAAACTCTGGATTATGCTTTTTTTTTTTAAGTGTTTACAGTAAATTAGGTTTGCTTGTTTCTTATTTTCCTAAAAGTTTTCTTTAAGTCGTAGAAAATATTTTTCCCTTTACTCCACCCAATTAGGCGCTGGTTACCATGACACCAGATCAGCGGCAGGAGTCAGTTCGTGTTTCTCAGATCATCCTGCCAGACACGGATGACAGACAGAAGCCCTACACCCTAGAAGAGTTTTCTTATGACTATTTCAGGTACAAATGTGTACAGCCTGAACATTTATCTGCAAAATGTTAAACACAAAAGAGTGAGACGTCTACTTGGAGGCACCAACATAATGTTTACACTCCAACATGAAAATTGCTGCAAACAGATATGCGATGATACAGCTGAACATATTTAAACAGCATTAGTAGAGCCTCCTGCACAGCCAACAAGAATGCAGTAACTGGTTTCTGGATGGTAAGTCAATGACAAAACACTTGACTTTTCCAGCAGCCATTGTACAGTGCATTTAAAAAATAAACAGCTGACCAAACCTGCTGGAATTCAGTTTGGGTGCCTAGGTAACGGGTAGAACTCTGCTGGGGTTGCTGGGTAACGGGCGGAACTCTGCTGGGATTGCTGGGTAACGGGCGGAACTCTGCTGGGGTTGCTGGGTAAGGAGCGGAACTCTGCTGGGGTTGCTAGGTAACGGGCGGAACTCTGCTGGGGTTGCTGGGTAACGGGCGGAACTCTGCTGGGGTTGCTCGGTAACAAGCAGTGCCTGCTGATTTGTGATGTTACTTTCAGGAGGTTTTTGACTTTCCAGACACCAAAAAAGATGAACTTACTTCCAGAAAATGCCTGCTTGGTCTTTTGAGATGCTTGTGTTGTTTCTGAAGAAGTTGAGGTCCAAGTGGAAGTACAAAAATGGGCAAAATGTGGATTTTTCATAATATGTCCCCGTTAATCTATTGTGAACATGATCTGCCATTTCCAGACCTCCTCCCAAACACACTTTGAGCAGAGTGATGGTGACCAAAAATCGAGGGAAAGACAAGATGTGGAGTTGCACCAGAGAGCCGCTCAAGTTGCCGCTGCTGAAGAAGGTTGTTGGCCATGAGGAGCTGGCGCAGGAGGCCTGCATGGCCTTCATAGATATCCTTTAAACACAACAAATGTTACAGATATAAACAGACTCATTCGTTACAAACTAGGGGTCTTGAGTGTCTTAATATCTGGTTAGGAAGTTCCTCTGTCTCCATAGAAAGGATTAATTTTTCTTTGGGCTTAAATAATTAATTGCATTAATCGTGATTGAAATAATCATTAACTGACTAATTGAAAAATGGAGCACAGAGACTCAAAAAAATCTGTTGGCTCAAAGAACAACACACTCAGAGCAGTAATAATTTTATATTTTGTAAAGAAAATCTCCTATTGAGCATCTTTTCTATTCAACTATTAATAGGATAATAAAACAATGTTTTTTTTAGCTGCATTCTTTGCTACAAGTAACCATTGCTCTGATTTAACCCAAAAAAAAAATTGGATTATTTGTTTGTAGTTTTTAATGTATTTCTAATATTGTATTAAATAAGTGGTTGAACGGAAGATCCACAGAATGGATTTTTAAAAAATCTGATTAACCAGAATAGATTAATATTCTTAATCTATTGATGAACAATAATAGCTGTTTATGCCTGATGGATGTTTGTAAGCTTCTGTCCAAAATTATGGATCGACAGCAGGAAGTTTATCAGGTCTTGTGACTCCTTGACCTTTGATCCCACCGATGATGAAGTACATGGGCGACTACCCGTCCAAACGTTCGCGCTCCGTCAACGAGCTGACAGACCAGATCTTTGAAGGAGCTCTCAAGGCCGAACCGCTGAAAGACGAGATCTACTGTCAGATCATCAAACAGCTCACTGACAACCACGTCAAGTGTGTAAACTGACACAAAAACAGGAAGTTTTTAGGGTTTTAACAAACACTCTCGGACCACCGGGCTGGAAATTTCCCCACAGTAACACAACATCTTCATTTATACAACCGGAAATGAAAACTTTCGTCTCTTAACGCTCTTGTTGTTGTTTTCTTTGTTCATCCTAATGAATAGGGAGGTGCTGTTTTGTAAATGTGACACATAGAAATCAAAAACGAAGGTTCTTTACTACAAAGTGTTCTGTGCATTAATAATATTTTAGTGCTATTTGTAACTTCGAAGCACAATAAAAGAAGAATAGACTTGAGTTTCTTTGACGGAAACAAAAAAAGTCCTCTTTTGCATCATTAAATATAAAAATTATCCACCATTTTCTGTTTTGTAAAAAAAAAATCTTACAAATAGTTTATCCTCATAAACAATAGATGTGTTTATAATCAGGTATACGAATAAACATCTATTGCGTTTATTCGCCGATTAAATCATTTATTATGGAAATAAGAATAGCAATAGTTGTGGGTGTGTGACAGGAACATAAAAGTCATAAAAACAAAGAACAGTTCTCAACAAATGAGACGTGTTCAAAGGAATCTACTTGCTGATGAAAAGACCAGGGAAAGTTTCAGACTGACTTTAGAGGTTTGATGAATTTGACCTTGTTTGAAAAGGAACTAGAATAAAAGAATCAGGTATTTTTTCTGAACAGGAGCTGAGCAGGAGTTTCTCTCTCCTGCAGGTACAGCGAGGAGAAAGGCTGGGAGCTGCTCTGGTTGTGCACTGGTCTGTTTCCTCCCAGTAACGTTCTGCTGCCGCACATCCAGCGGTTCCTCCAGTCCAAGAAACACCACCCGCTCTCTGGAGACTGCATGCAGAGGCTGCACAAAGCTCTCCGGTAAAACTAACGGCATCTCCGCTCTTATTCTACACAACACAACATTTAATTTCTAAATTCTGTTTGAGGGACAAAATCTCTTAAGATCTGAGGAGTTTTTTGCTCTTTAAAGGCCTAAAAAAAATCTTTATTTTACAAAGATTTGTTTTTTATTAACATTAATTTACTAAAACTGAAACATTTTCATTTAAGATAAAACAATAAAACAGTTTTAGCTTCATCTGGTTCAAATTCAGTAAAAGAAAATTTAAATTAAGCCCCTTTACCTCCAATTACTAGTCAGTTCATCAAAGAACAATCAACATATCAGCTTTCTGTTGCATTCTGAGAATTAAATGTTTATATTCTTTATTTAGAAATTGATTTGTTTGTTTGCATGTTTATGTATTTCTAAAGTGGCAAAAAAGACTGACGTGGCTAAATGCAAAATCTGATTTGTTTTGTCTTATAATCATCAGAATAATCGATAACAAATAATTGTTATTTGCAGCCCCAATAAGGAAAACTGATGTTTTTCTGAGGCGCCTTCTGGTGTTTAACTAACTTGGACTTTTAAGAAAATAACAAAACGTGATATTCTGTCAAGGTAAAATGAAGTATAACGTGATTGTCTGTAAATACGTTCTACCCGACGTAATTAATCAAACTTGATTTTTATTCATTTACATGTTCATGTTAAACTGTAAATGAATTAAATCTGCAGATAAATAAATATTGGGATTTTTTGTTGCCCTTTTTCACAGGAACGGGTCCAGAAAATATCCCCCTCATCTGGTGGAAGTGGAAGCCATTCAACATAAAACGACCCAAATCTTTCACAAAGTTTACTTTCCAGACGACACGGATGAGGTAGGAACCGAAAACCCGAGCGCTTGAACCTTCGCTCATCGACTGAGACGCTTTCCAACCGTCCTGGACTCAAACCCGCAGGCGTTCGAGGTGGAGTCCAGCACCAAGGCCAAGGATTTCTGCCAGAACATCTCCACCAGGCTGCTGCTCAAATCCCCCGAAGGGTTCAGCCTCTTTGTCAAGATCTCAGAAAAGGTCAGAGGTCATGAACTCCGCTACCAGGTTTTCAGGAGCAAAACTGAACATCGGTCAGTGGTTTTCAAACAGAAAATCATGGCAAGCTAACAGCTCGACAACCTAAAGTGATGAGAATTGCTGACGTCTGAAAGTTATAGCAAAACTTTATATCTCGATAAAAGAACAAATGGTAATAAATTAATTTCTCTCATGTTGCAGGTCATTAGCGTTCCAGAGGGAGATTTCTTCTTCGACTTTGTTCGCCATTTAACAGACTGGATCAAGAAATCCCGACCAGCTAAAGACGGTTTGTTCTTGCAGCCACTGAAAGCTTGAAAATGTTTAAAAAAGCTATAAAACTAAAAACACGACCTCAAAATGTTTTTACTCAAAAGTAGTTTTGAAAGAAATTACTCAGCGCTGATCAAATCATTCATCATTTAGTATTTTAAAAACCAACCAAACAACCAAATATAAAGTTATATGGTGTTTCTGATGTTGTAGAAATTGAAAATAATTCAGTTACAAATAAATGAATAACATTAAATTTCCTTCAAAATGAAACTTGAACAAAAACTGCAGGTGTGTGTTTGTGTCTGGTGAATTTTTGTTTTTCATTCAGTGAAGTGACTGAATGAATTTTATTCAGTAATTTTACTCAAGAGCAGCTATACTTATAATTAAAATAGTGAAGTAAAAAGTACAGAATAGGAAAAATTATCCGAAAAGAAACGCTTTCGAATAAGTAACTCGAGTAAATGTAAGTAGTTACTGCCAACCTGAGACATTTCTATTTTCTAAATGCCTGAAAACTGAAAGATTTTTAGAGAACTTTTCTTTTTAACTTGATGCAGATTTAAGGTTTTTAGATTACGACTCGCCGCTTCTTGAACTCCTGCAGGAATCATCCCGTCTCTGACCTACCAGGTGTTCTTCATGAAGAAGCTGTGGACCAGCACAGTTCCTGGGAAGGATTCGTTCGCCGATTCTATTTTCCATTATTACCAGGTCGGCCTCATTAGACGGTGATCATTCCACTGAGACTCTTTTATGATAATCAGCGTTTCATGACGACATCTCCTCTGTGTCGCCTTCCTCTCAGGAGCTTCCTAAGTATTTGCGTGGCTACCACAAATGTTCTCGGGAGGAGGTTTTCCACCTCGCGGCGCTCATCTTTCGGGTGAAGTTTGACGACAATAAATCCCACTTTCCTTCGATTCCCAAGATGCTTCGTGAGCTGGTTCCCCAGGACCTCATCCGCCAGATGTCTCCAGACGACTGGAGGAGGGTGAAACATTCACAAAACTTGCACCATGTATCTTTAAAAATGATGTTTTTTACATATTGGTTAAAACTGTCACCATGCTGTGACAGTTTAATATAAAGATTGATCTCCTACTCCCACTCTTTGAGCTACAATTTCCATATGAAGAAATGCACCAAAAACAACCAATCAGAGCCTGGAGGAGGGACTTAGCGATGTCAATCAATCTCATATACTTGCTGCTAAATGTGCTAATACCGGAGAAGCAACTTATCATTACAGAAAAACAGTTTCACACAGAACAGTGCCACACAAGACTGATTGACAGCGATAAGACCCGCCTACTTACTCTGATTGGTTGTTTCTGGTTAGCCCTGGTAGAAGGCAGAGGAGCTCCATTTTTTTCACCGATGATCTGTCCGGACATGATGAAATATATTTTATAAAAGTTACATACTGCAGCTTTAAGTGTAATAATGTTAAGTAAAATGTTAACGTTTAATCTGAATTGTGATTGCAGTCAATAATTGCGTACTTCAACAAGCAGCCTGGGAAATCGAGGGAAGAGGCGAAGCTGATGTTCCTGAAGATCATCTATAAATGGCCGACCTTTGGCTCCGCCTTCTTTGAGGTCAAGGTAAACACAGCGAAGTCTGTCGAGTTCTCAGATCTTCTTTTCGTTTTAATTGTGAATCGGACCTGATCAACTCAGCTACGCTTTTGCTTTGAAGATGCTAATAAAAGTTTAAAGGTCAAAAGGTCAAAATTGGTGTTAAGCAACAAAATTTGTTTGTGCAACAAACTTTTTTGTTTACCATCATTTCAATCAATATTTCCATAGGTCGTAAAATTTTTAACAAAAAGAGTTTGTAGATTTTCACACCTTATATTTACACGATGGAGTTTCTTCTGTAGCAAACCACGGAGCCGAACTTCCCAGAGATTCTGCTGATCGCCATCAACAAGCATGGAGTCAGTCTGATCGACCCAAAGACCAAGGTTCGTCTTCAGACCATTTAGCTTCATGATTCCAGGAGGTTGAATCTTTACATTATTGAAGCAGGAAAACCGAAAAGGCCGTTTTTGTGCCGTAGGACATCCTGACCACCCATCCCTTCACCAAGATCTCCAACTGGAGCAGCGGGAACACCTACTTCCACATCACCATAGGAAACCTGGTCAGAGGAAGCAAGCTGCTCTGTGAGACTTCACTGGTAGGCGACTGGAAATTAGCTTCATGCTTCATTTTTTACTGAATTTTACTCATCACTATTTCTCTCTGCTTTGGAAAATTGTTTTAAATCAGCAACACTGAAGGTTTTTATACCATGAATGGTCATTTTAATGTCTAAACTTAGAAAATGACTTAAAAGTGACTTATAAAGCTTCGTTGAAGAGGTTAGAATATGTCTATGGTCTATACAAAACATGTGCATTAAATTTTTTTGCTGAAAATCATTTGTATATAATGAGATTTCAGTTCTTCCTATTTTGAGGCGTTGTAGGGCGTTCTGTCACCAAGTCCTGGCCAAACTCAACATTTACACGCACTCATAAAAATTGCTGCAAACAGATGTGCAATTATACAACTATACATGTTTGAAAATCAGTAGCTGAGCCTCCTGCACAACCAGCAGCCATTGTACAGCACATGGGGAAGTAAAAAAATAACAAAAAAAAAGTTGACCAAACCTGCTGGAGCTCAGCTTGGGTTGCTAGGTAACAGGTTGGGTTTTGATGTGGTTGCTAGGTAACAGGCTGATTTGTTCGATTCCAGAAGGTTTTTGAAACGACAGCAGCTGGTGTTTGTTTTAAGCACTTCGGTTGTTTTTAGAAGCGGAAGAAACCAAAATGGAAGCAGAAAAATTTACATGACGTGGATTTAAAACTCGACCAAAGATTTGTTGAAGGGCGTGGCCAAGTGGGGGATGTTGGCAGGTGGTAAACGTCAGGAGAATTTGACTGCAGGAGCCACATTCAACCCAAAAAGGGCAGCATTGGGACAAGTTTTGGCAAAATATTGTAGAATTAAATAAGTTTACAGAAAAATATCACAAAAAGAAAGAACCTTAAACCACCAATTTATAGAATTTATCTGTAAAAAAAACCTTTAATTTGGGGTTCAGTTGGTCTTTGGTCGTTCCTGGACCTGAAACACTGAGGGCACTTCAGTTTTCCAATATCTGGTCTATTGATCACCAATCAGGCATAATCAGCTGATCGATGGATCCTCTGCTCATTCAGGCGTAAACCAACTGAAATCGGTGCTTTGCGTTTCCAGGGTTACAAGATGGACGACCTCTTGACCTCCTACATCAGTCAGATGCTCACCAACATGAACAAGCAGCGCTCTGGGCGGGGCCACAGTAAGTGAACGTCTTATTGGCAGGAGGCCACCGAGCTCATCCGCCTGCTGCGCCCCATTGGTCAGCACTGCAGCTGGGGGCGGAGCTTCGGCCACCAGCTGTGGTGGATGAGCCGCAGTCCTTCTGCGTATTCGGCGGGATCCGACCTGACCGAGGACAGCTCGGCGGCGAGCGGCGACGACCCCGGAGACGACCCCGGTGAAGGCCCCAGTCACTGGTACCAGTACAGCTGTGATGATGAAGACGACCCGTCCAGCGAAGATGACTACCTCTGAGAGCCGAACGCCTTCAACGCGCCGCTGCAGCTTCCTTTAGATGATCAATTCCCTGCTGTCAGAAATCACCTCAAATACTGAAAATACAATAAAACACACAGGTGAGATTTTATCTGCGATGTAGAGTTAAGGCCAGACCGAGAAAAATAGTCATCACGAGAATCAAGTTGTAATTTTACGAGAATAGTCATGTGAAGATAAAGTTTTAATATGATAAAGTCATGATATCAAGGGAATAAATGTGTAATTTTATGACGTAGTTTATTTTCTTTGTGGCCGTGATTCTCCGTCGTAATCATCTCTCCTGTAAAGGGTTTATGTTTTAACTATCGCCACCAGGGGGCGACATATTAAACCATAATCATCTGTTTTGTTATATGAGTAGAATTAAAAGTAGGAAATGAAATACTTATATGTGAACAATTTATTTTATATTAAATGACTTGACTCTGTTTTAGATTGTTTATGCATAAATGGAAATGAATAAAGTCTGATCTGGTTGTATTACGGCATGCAGAGTAAAGAAATAATGTTCATAATGTCACGTTTTTATGCTCCAGCTGAGATAAAATTTGAAAAGAAAAATGAGTTTTTTGGGATTTTTTTTTCACTTTTAATAAATCATATTTAGAAATGTTTTGTTTTTGACCAACAGGATGATTAAAGTGTGTCTGTCTGAAGGTCATTTAAAGGTCGAAACTGATCGAATATTTCGGCTCTGCTTCATATTCGTATTGATCATCTCCTCCTCCGTTCGCTCCTTCATGCTCTAACTGCAGCCTAAATCCTCTTTCATTCAGGAATTCAGCTGAAATTTGGTTTAGATTTATCATTTTTCTGGGGCCGCCACCAAAATGTGTCTGAATTCCCCCTGAGACGATCAGTGGATAGAAAATACAAGCAGATTAAAGTGTTGCATTTCACTGTAAAACACATTGGAGTGTAATTAGTAAAATGTTATTTTCAGAAAGAGTTTTAGTTGGAAAATAATCATCAATAAAGAACAAACGTGTCAAACTGATGAAGAAACTGAACATAATGTATTTTGGCTCATAAAAGGACTCAAGAAAATACATAATTACTGGTTTAATGCAAGTTTTTCTTTTTTTCTGTCTGGATGAGCGACTTTTAAAATAACCAGATACATCCAGAGAATTTGTTTTTCTTTCCTAAGTTCTTTTTTTGTGAACTTGCAGAAACATCTGAGACATTAAGAGTCAAATCTTTTAACGTTGATGGACATTGTTGTTTTTTAAACATACATTTTTCATTTTTAATCTTTATAGAGTAATTTTTGCTTCTGTTATCAGGTTTTCCTCCATATCAGATGCAGTTTTGTAACGTGATTATTTTGAAATCACTTTAAATCTCTTAAGTTTTTTTTACTTTATAAAACTTTCTCTGCGTTTGTGGGATTTTAAATTAAACCGGCTGCATCAAACTCCAGGAACTCAGCATGGAGATCAAACCCCACAGAGAAGTAAGTGAACCTTCATTCACAGGCATAGTAAAAAGAAAGTACACCCTCTTTCAGTGAATATTCCCAGTTTCAAATAACAGATTTTAAATTATTTGGGAAGTTTTTTAGAGCTAAGTGATTATTAGTATTTGACTTAAAGAGGAATCTGTTTACAGGTTCTGGTTCGGATGGATCTGCGTTCCTGGATCTGACGGGTAAAAACTTTTTATTTTCTCGTTTACCAACTAAAGTATTTACGCCCCAGATTCCTCCTGGTTTCGCCCCAAACATGACATAATTATCTGAGTAAATACAAAAGGCAGTTTTTAAATGATTTTATTCAATGTTGGGAAAATGGTTTTCCAAACAAACTTGACCCAACGTGGAAAAGTAATCACACCCAAACCAGGAAATGGTTTTCCACCATGCTTATTGGTAACCAGTTTGTTACATCACTGTTTCCCTCTGCTTTGGTAAATAGTTTTAAATCAGCAACACTGAAGGTTTTTACAGTTTAATGTCTGAACACAGTCAGAACTTTGATTAGGCCACTGCCACATCTTTATTTTATTCTTTTGGACCATTCAGATGTAAAAGTGGCAAAAACATGAAATCTTACCAGATATTTTTTAGTTTAAAGTGAAAGTAAACCTAAAATAAACTAATTCAAGAGTAACTTCTTTAATATTCATGAAAAAGTTTTAGTTCCACTGGTGGATTATTTCACTTATAACAACAGTTTCCCCATAAGTGAAATAATCCACCACTGGAACTAAAACTTTTTCATGAATATTAAAGAATTTACTTATAATAAACTCCTATATTTGCTGAAACGTTTCTCTTGAATTAGTTTTGTCTTATTTCAAGTTTCACTTGAAACTAAAAAATACTTTGTAAGAATTTTGTGTTTTTGCAGTGAAACTTACCAGATATAATCATTTTTTCTTCCATCTTTCTCATCAATAACTTGTGAATCTGATCAGCGAATTGTGATATTTTCACCTACTTCATGTCCTCGATCAGTTTTAAATAATATCTATTCCTTTTTCACATAAGAAAATCATTTGAAAACTGAGTTTTAGTTATTTTTAAACTAACACTAGTTTGCTGACCTGAAACATTAAATGACGGGTGTAAATACTTTTTCACAGCTCTGTATATGTACTTACATTCAATGAACATTTGAAGCGGAAATAATAATGGCTGTTAAACAGAAGAAGCTTCTTGAATCTAATTTTTTTGTTGTCACAAACGGATTACAGCAGAGTCTTATAATAAGAGAGATAAATATCAGGAAAATAAAAAAGGCATCTTTTGTACAGCTCAGGGTGTGTAATAATACTTTAATGATCTCAATGTTTACTTCATTACATGATAATTTTTCACCATTATCTACTGAAAATCATTGATCAATTACAGCTCACTAGTGCATAAATTTAATCAAATGTCCTTAAAATTTATTAAATTAGAAAAAAAAAAAAGCCGTAGTGTTTCTGTTTCCCTCCTGAAATCTGATCTGAGGATCGTTTAGGAAGCAGAAACGTCAACATGTTCAACACACATTTCATACTGTTGGGTCAGAAAAGTCTTTAAGACGAGAAACTTTTCCTGCTTCCCAACAGAAAATAAACAAAATGTCGGCAGTTTTAATAATTAGAATTAATATTTAAATGCTTATTTCCCCCAAACGTAAACAATTCCTGATATTTTTCTTCTTTTGTGGCTATAAACTTCAAATCTACTCTTGTAAATAATCGCAGTGAGTGTAGCTGTTAAGTTTTAATTATAAGAAATAAAGTCTCTGTAATAAAATTACATTTTGCTTATAGTTTCAGTTAATCTCATAAATTCAGGGACATTTTCACTTTCATTTCTCTTAAACTTCTTCCCCCTCTCCCAAAAAAACGGCAATAAAAACATGTTTGAGTTTCATTGTTGAAAAATATACATACACAAGCAGCTTTGTTTCCTCTGATGAGGCTTTTAAGTTGGAAAATGTGCAACAAAAAGAAACGATCAACTTTAGTTTCTCTCTAGTCATTATACATGCAGATCAGCAGCATGCATGTAAAAATCTGCCTCGTTTACATTTTACCGCTGCTAAAACTGGTTTTTCCTCTTCAAAGTTTTTAAACCAAAATGTTTTGTCCAAATGTTCCCAAAATATCCGTCACATTTGTTACTATTAAGATCAAGTCAATCTTAAAATCCGGAGAGGACGGCTTCAAAACTCGCCTCAAACTGGAAAATCACACATGAACATCTGGATTCCCCCCAAACACACAACGAACAAATAATCAGCGTGAGCTTCAACCGATATAAAAGTAGCATCTGGATCTATAAAACAAGAAGAGCTGGATAAATCCAACACATGCAAAGCTCAAAATGCAAAGCATCTCCAGAGGAAAACCAACGCGGCGGCGGCGCTGCATTGTCACCAGACTCGCTCGCTAAAAATGAACGGTCGTACGGTGGAAAACGTCATATTCAATAGAATAAATAGAGCTGTGCTGTCATAACTGTAGCTTAATAAACGCCTAGCCTAAAGATCAGCTACGATGTTTAACACAAATAACAATGAGATAAAAACATGATGACATCACATCAACTGGGCGCAGTTTGACTTTCCCTCAGAGGTAAAAGCAGAATAAATTACAGGAAATTCAAATTTATCTCTACAGAATCACATTTTAAAACTTAAGAAGCTGTATTTCTAAATATTTTTTATCTGGATTGCAGATTTAAAGTAGTTTTGAAGGTAAAAATAAAATCGCCTCATTTGAACAACTTGGTGATATTTTCAGGCAGCTGATTATATCAGAAATTATGTCAGAACAAGTTTTCAGTCTCTGGAGAAAAACGTACATTCACTTCATTTTGAAAAAAACTAAATGATCTCCAGTCTACATTCAGTCTGTCAGTCCAACAGTGCACAGCTCATAGTACACTGTAAAAACATAAAATCCTACCAAGTATTTTGATCTAATTTAAAGTGTACGTATCTTGATACACTTTAAATCAGACAAAACTAACTTTAAAGTAACTTTTCAGGAAGCTTATTCTAAGTAAATCCTCAATATCAATAAGAAAAAAATATTACTTCCACTGTTTAACTTATTGGTGAAATAATCTGCCAGTGGAACCAGAACTTTTAAAAAAATAAATATTCAGGAATTATTGACTTAAAACAAACTATAAGTGAGTTCAGTCTTTTTTCAAATGTACTAAAATGTTTGCACTAGAAACTAGACTAAAAATACTTGGTAAGTTTTTATGTTTTTGCCGTGTAAAGTAGGTAGAGCCACACCAATCAGAGAGTTAATATGTTGTTAAAGTGTAACTAAAAGTTTAGCTCCGCCCCCTGGTCATTTTCCAAAGAATTCCACAGAAGTGGGCGGAGCTAAGCGACACTGGGGGCGTGGCTATGGGCGTGGCTTAATGGAGGGCCTTAACCCACTCATATTCAGGACAAGGGGAATCAACATTGCCAACTTTGTCAATTTGTTGCAACGTTTAGCGACTTTTTCTCTTTCAGCAACTTGCGACAAATTGATCAACTTTAACACATTTTTCCCAAGTTATGATTTAAATAATCTGGGACTGGTGTTTCTTTTTTTGTTTTTTTATCAATATTTAGAAATTATTGACTTAAAACAAACTCCTATATCTTGATGAAAACCTAAGTTTTGCTTTATTTTACAGATACTCCATATGATTTTTGTTATTTTTAGATTTAGCAGTGAATCAATATTGGAGTCAATATTGATCGCTGATCAGGATTCTAAATATCCAAACAGGAATGTAGAGAAGATGAAATTTTGAGTCCAGGAAACATTTAGCGATAAACATTTGTATAAAATTAACTTCCGGCAGATCCTGATGTTACATTTATGGAGATTATTTTCATACATATTTACTGAAGATAAATAAAGTCACAGTAAATCTCCTTTACATTTTAACAATTTTATCCTGACACTAAGAGACGAAGCTCGTTCATATTAATAACATTCTCCGTATCTACAGATCTCACTACAGCCGGTGGTCTTTAGTGAGAAGTGATGAAGATGATTCCCTCCTTCATGGCGCCATGTTGGATCCTACTGGGTCGGATGGAACCAGTCAGTTTGGATCACCAGTCCAGTCATGCAGTCCAGTAGGTGAGTGGAGGAAACATCTTTCTGCTTTTTCTCTTTATTTTTACTTTTGTAACTCCATAATTTTCTGTTCGGTTCATGATTGGAGACGTAACGTTTGTAAAACCAGTCACTCCTCTGTAATGGTGGGCAGGTGGGGGCTACTGGGAGAACTGGGAGAGCTCCGCAGGTCGGGTCGCACGTTGACACTGGAGATGGACCAAACGTCGCTCAGCTCTGCAGACACAGACAGACAGATTAGACTAAACCAGAGTAGAGATTATTCAGAGAAATATTAATCTGTCTCATTCTGCAGCGTTTTAATTCAATCACATGCAAATTAAAATAAAAGGAAATAAATTATGTTTTTAAATAAGAAAATTAATGTGCCTAGGATTCGCTAGTGTTTGCCTGATCGTTGATGCAGGTTCGTTAAAATCAGAGAATTTGTTTTATTTAGAAATTGATAATCGGTTAGCAAACAGTGATTAATACGATCTTTTTCATAGCTGAGGATAAATCTATGGAACTTGATGAGTTTTGGGTAAAAAATGTTAAAGTTTTTGATCTTAAATGTAAAATGTATATTTATTTGGACAGTTTTGGATTAATTGCTGTTCTGAATATGTTGTTCTTTCAGCAAACTGAAAGAGTCTATAATCCAGCTAATGATTAACAGATTACTAAATTAGTTGACAATAATCGATTAATCACAATTTATCTTCTTGTTTCATTTTACATCAGCAGCTGATGTAGATTATCACAGATAAAGTAAATTTATTATTTGCCTATTTAACCTGGTGAATTATTAGAAACTAATTATTTATGATAACAGCCTAAGTTTTACAGTGGAAAACATTAGCACCAATTGTTTGTCTTTAAATAACCAAACTTTGTGCAGCTCAATGTTTGTTTACTGACTTTTACTCAAAACCTCATTTTGTTGCCCTTTAATCTAGTTTTTAATTTATTTATTAAACTCAGCAAACATTTTAAAATCAGGAATTGTTTTTTTTTTTATGTTTTTTTGTGAATCCAGCTGCTACATGAAAACATAAAAATGGCAAATTTTCCATTAATAAAACAGTTTTGGATCTGTAATAATTTACACATCTGTTTCTAACAACTGATCTGTTTTACTTCTTTAATTCAAGTTTTTCACGTTTATTCTTGTAAAAACATTTTTTTGACCGTTTTTGCTCATTTAACAATAAATAAAGCATGAAGATGATTATAAACGTGAAGGAGGGACATAGATCTATAACATGATCACAAAGAGAGGCAGGAAACGTGGTCGTACAGTGAATGGATGACATGGCATGCAGGGGTCATGGGTTGAAGGTCAGGGGGAGGGAGATATGAGCTGCAGCGGGGGGGTCAGAGTGCAGAGGGCTCCAGCCGACACAGATGACCTCTGAGGAGTCTGACAGACGACACACAGCATGTAAACATCAGCAGATGAAAACATCACTTTGTTTACTCTGGAGCTGGAAACGTTTTCATAGAAATTAATCACAAAGTCTGAACTTTATTAACCAAAAACTACATGAGCAACAAAATACTTAAATTCCAAAACACTTAAATTATTGAGTAAATATATTAACTCAACAACAAATATATTTATTGTTTTTCATCTGTTACTTAGTTTATTTAAAAAATCTGATGTAACGTGTTTCAGGAATCCCTGATCATCCATGAAACTTCTTTAGGAAAGTGCATCGTGGACGCTAATGTTAGCAATAGCATGTGTGCTACGTGTTAGCATTTAGATGCTACTTCAGGCTTGGTTAGAGTAACTAATCAGGCAGAGAGGAGCCACTGCGTCCTCCGTCGCTGTTGTTTGTGGATGTAGCATCAGATTTATGAACCAGAAACCAACTGGAACTGCTGTCAGTTTGAAACTGGTAACCAGTCCAAACCTCATGCTACTGGTAAAATTGTAGCATTAAAACAGGTTTGAGTGAAAGAAAGTTTGGATTTGTTTGCTTTTGGGAAAGCAGATTTTCTGTCATTTTTTGTTGTGAACAACAATAACATTTTCAATTGCAAATGATTTTTTTGCTTTTTTTTTTTTTTTTTTTTTTTTGGAGACATCAAAACTGCTTGTTACCCAGCAGCTTGTTGCTAGGCAACCAAAAAGTGAGAGAGTGAGTTGATTCCACCAACCTAGCTTAGCTTAGCTAAAGCTTTTTCTCTGCCTACATCTCCCAGGATGCTGTGCGGTTCTGGACTGAAGTTCAGTGAAATTATTTATGTATCACCCATTGATATTGATCATGTGTCTATATATTGTTATTGATTTATTGTCCAGCTCTATGTGACCCATAAACATTTTGTTTTTTAGTTCATTCTTTGGTGAAAGCAGCAACAGAACCGGAGCAGGAAGAACTTTTCTCTCCTACCGGTTCTGAACTTGCTGTACGGTCCGTTGTCGTTGGTCTGCCGGCTACCGGACACGAAGGGCAAACCGCGCTCTCTCCACCTGAGACACAGAACAGAACCAGAGCAGAACCAGATCAGAACCGCTTTCATCTGCAGGCTGGACAAGGATGGAAGGACACGAGGAAAACAGATAGGACATACAGAAGAAAAGCAAAAGGAAAGGAAAGGAAAGGAAAGGAAAGGAAAGGAAAGGAAGGAAAAGGAAAGGAGATACAAGGAAGTGATGAAGGAGACAAGAAACGAGGAAATAAGGAGAAAGGAGACAGGAAACCAGGACAAAAACCTAAACGATCAAAGTCTGGATTATTTTTACCCATAATAATCCATGAAAATTAAGGATTAAAGAGGATTACCAAACATTTGTCTCATTGTTCCAACAGGAAGAAAACTAGAAATTTAAGTTTCTTATTGCGAAACAGGAATTTATAAAGTTTCTGCTCTGAAAACCTTCAGGTAACCTTTTAATTTAGCCTCTTTTGTTAAGAGGTGAAACATTCATAATCTTGGTGCCGGCGACCCGATCCTGACCCGTTCCGTCACCTTAGTTTTGTTTCCGTCATTAAACCCGACCAGCAGCCGTGACGATCAGAACCAGCAGGGTGTTTGTGTTCGGTTCTCACCAGTGGAACGTGAAAATGGCGAAGATGAGGAAGGCAGACACGAAGTCGGTCAGGATCCACATCAGGGTGTATTCCTCCGGAGTCTGGAGAGAGAACGGACCGGGTTTATATACGCCACGGGTCAGAACCAACGGCAACAGTCCTATGAGACAGACAGCTTGGACTGATCAGAACCTCAGAAAGGCAGGAAGTTCAGACTGAAATGTCTTCAAAAAACATTTTTAAACTCCCATACCGCCTGAAGCGATTGGTACCAGAACCATCAATGGACCGTCAGAGCATCACTGCATAGTAATAATAATAATAATAATAATAATAATAAATGGGTTAATTTGCTTTATATCCAAGCTGCAGTTTTGTAATAAACTTCAATCGAACATTTCATTAAAAGTGTAAATTTGGATATTTTCATGAACCGAATAAAGATATTCTCTGAAGTTAAATCAAAATAAACTTTTCTTGTTTTATGTTAGAATCACCAACATTATTTCTATTTGCTAAATGCCAGAAAACTTAATTATTTAGAAATTGTTCTGTAACTTTCCTTGTATTTTATATTTAATTTGCCTTAAAACAATTTGTTTGGATTGTGATAAATATTTATTACTCCTGTTTTCTCTGTACATTTTATAATTGTGTTGTATTCTCCTTGTTTTATATCTACTGTTCGTATTTATTGACAAAATTTGTGCAGTTGAGTCATTTTAACCAGTTAACAGATGAAAATTTATTTACAGAAATGTTAATTAACTTGTAATGTCCCTGTCAAAGAAACTCAAAATAAAACATTAAACAGAGGAAGTTTACTTATTTTAAGGACCAAAAGTCCAGTAATTCATTTAAATAACAAAAAAATAAAATCAGGCAAAATGAAAATGTTCCAAATCAATTTCTCTCAATATAAAACTTGTGAAACTTTTAACAAAATCAGTTTTTGGTGAATTTTTGATTAAAATATGTATTTATTTTCTCCAGTGGGTAGAAAATTCAGAAATAAAAATACTTCATGGTAAAATTACTCAGGTAAAAAGTACAGCGTTTTAAAAATACTCCTAACAAATTTTCCAAAAAGCTACTGAAGTAAATGTAACTAGTTACTTGACAATTCTGTTCGCTCACCTCTGAAAATAGCAACTTATTAATATAACATCATTAATCCGTGTCAATCAGCTACAGAGACGGCTCCCGGAAAATGTGAGTTCCACCTTAAAAAGGCGCCTTAAGTCGGCAAGCGAGAGGCTGACCATGAGGAAGAGCGGCTTGTCGACGCCGGACAGGATGTGGACGGAGTTGGTGGTGACGGACTGAGCGCCGGCGCACCAGGCCAGCGTGTAGAGCCACGGCTGGCTGATCACGTACAGGTTGGTGCTGATGTTCACCGACCGGAACTTACTGCACACACACACACACACACACATTCAGGTTATCAACTGGTGCTGCAGATTCTAACTGGTGCTGCAGATTCTAACTGGTGCTGCAGATTCTAACTGGTGCTGCAGATTCTAACTGGTGCTGCTGCTTTCTACATTTCCAAAAGTCTGAAACCAAACATCTCAGTTTTCCAGGGTTTTTTATCTTGTACATATTAAATTACCTTCATAAAAAGTTATTGCAGGATCAAACTTTTCATGTGGTTTTTAATAATGTTTCTTATTTAATGGGAGCCTTGAGATTATACAGTTATTTTTTTGTTAAATTTAAACCATAAACTTATTTATTTCAATCTGTTCAGACACAGCAGGTCTGAATATTTTTCAAGCTCAATTTTAATGCAGTAAATTATTTAAAAATACAAGTTTCTGAGTAATGAAGTGTTTTTTATGGCTTCTAAATTTATCTAATAAGTAAAAATGAGCTTTTAAAGATTAAATTAGCGTCATTATAAATGTCTTTCTGAGTCACAGAGTGAATCAGAGCTGAAGGTTCACTCAGGATGAGTCAGGAGGAAACTGAATTTTTTTGTTTTCTAACAAGAAAAGTTTCCTTCTTAATTTTTAAATTAAGTTCAGATAATTTCTGAAATTGATTTAAAAACATTTTTGGAGGAAATTTGCTGCCACTTAATTTTATTAAAACAAAGTCGAGATAATGAGTCATAATGTTGCAAGACTAAAGTTGTATGAGAATATAATCATATTTATTCAAAAATATTTCTTTATTCTCATATAAATTGTCCTCATAATGTGACTTTATTCACCATATTAAATTGATCTATTTCAGGACATTTCTTAAACAATCCACTGCTTTACTCCTAATTTTAGTATTTAAAAATGAAAAGAGAGGATGGATTTTTATTGATCTCAAATCTTAATCCAATAATCAGTGGCAAAGAAAACTGATCTAAAACTCGTTACTCGCACTTTTAGAGTCATTTTTGTAGAAATATTTTGCTAATATTGGAGGAAAAAATGTGAAAAATCTGCAGCTGTATTTTAAAAGCATTAGGTGGTTTAATGTTTAGTTGGAGCTACTGGGAGCTGTGGTGGGAGGGGAGCGGTGGAACCGCACCAGATCTGCTGCTGCGACATGGTGCTGTAGTGCAGGTTCAGCCGGCTGATGCCGTCGTCCGTCAGCTCCTGGATGGAAGCCTTCAGTCCGGACGTCTGCTGCAGCGCCGGGTCCAGACCCGACACCAGGGCCCGGTCTTCAGACGGCAGCCACAGCACCTGCGCAACCAGTGGAACCAGTAACTCACTGGGATCCATGACGTAAAACAACAACACTGCAAAAACAAAAGCTCAAGTATTTCTTCTGATCCTGATGTTTAACGAGCCACAATAACAAAAACACATATCAGAATAAAGTCGCGATATTTCAACTTTATTCTGATAATATTTTGAATTTATTCTCGCAATACTGACTTTATTCTCATAATTTTATTTTTTCTTAAGATGGCTCTTTTATTCCTTTGTAGAAATATCTTAATAAACTTAAAATAGGAGCTTATTTTAAGTCAATAGTTCATTAATATTGATTTGAAAACTCTTTGCTCTGCCAGATTATTTCAATTATGACAAGGGGAAAAAATCTTGTTAAAAGTAAAATAATCTGCCAGTAGAGCAAATAGTTTTCCATCAGTATTAAACAATTATTGACTTAAAATAGGCTGTAATATTTTGCTAAAAATGTATTTGTAACTTAGTTGTGTCTGATTTTAAGTGACCATATTAGCACTATAAACTAGATAAATTATTTTAGTGTTTTTGCAGTGCAGCCTACCTGTGAGGAGTTGATGTGGGCCTGGATGACCTGCAGGGTCGTGTTGATGTAGGAGCGTCTGTAGGGATGTCCGTACGGTGGCCTGCGCAGGTCAAACAGCACCAGCTTGCCGCTGGCGGCCGCCACCTCCAGGAACTGGGCCAAGGAGGGAACGGACTGGTTCTGGGCCTGAGAGCGATCCGCCTCAGAAAGGCCCGATGCGGTTCCGAACGGATCCCTCTGCAGGACAGAAACACCGGTTACAGAACGGAAGAAGATTCCAAAGCCTCGGTCCCAACCTCTTCATTTCTGTTAAAGTCAAACCAGATTTTCCAGAGTCGTTACTTTTCTTCCAAACATTTAATCGGCTTTCAGAAGCGTGTGAGTCACGTGCTCAACGTTGGCTCTAAAAGGTTCTCGGTTTCACACAAACTTTGAATTTCTTCTCTTTCTGTTTTCAGTTTGTGGAAAAAATGAGATTCTAAACTTTATTCAGTTATCGAAAAGATGAAGAGACTAAAATATAACTTTAAAAAATGTTCTAGGATGCAACAAAAAAAAAGATATTCAGGTAGAAAAACAACCTTAAAAGAATGAGAGATTTCATAGTGTAAGGAAACATGGTGGTGGCAGCATCATGCACTTTTATTGTTTACTGGACCAGTAAAAAAAAAAAAGACTGGGGACTGAGATGAATGCAAAAGCAAGCCACACTTTTCAGAGTTTATATCACAAATTCAAATAACTTAAAAAATGCTTAAATATAGATTTAAAACCAGGAACTTAAATAAAACCATATAAAATCATCTTTATGCCTTTAGAGTAAATGAGTATAAAACTCCTTATTTAAAAATACAAGATACAAAAAATGTGTTTAAAATAAATCATTTTTTTAAATGACTCTTTTTGGCCCGTTAGACTTTATTAGGTCTCTTTTAAACTGGGTCTGTTTGGTTTAAAAATGACAATTTGCTCTTTGAAGAAGCAGCAGTTAGTGATGTCCAGATGTTAAAGTCGCCCTGATTTAACCGACGCTCACCAGCAGGAACCAGCTGCCGGCGTTCAGCTGCTGGATCTCGGCCCAGGTGAACATGGCGGCGTCCAGGTGCGTCCGATTGGGGAAAACCTCGGCGACGTTGGTGGTCCTCCTCAGCGTGGAGTCGTGCATCAGGAAGGGAACGCCGTCATAACTGCAGACAAAGACACGGCGCGTGATCGAGGTTTGGCAGGGAAACGTTACAGCTGGAAAAGCAAAACAAGGAAACTATGAGGTAAAACTAAAAGGTTTGTTAGTTTTATTCATAAACCAGGCGGCTAATCCGCCTGGTTTATGGGGAGCTAAAGGCTAACTGGATTAGCATGGCTGACTATCCCTTAACTTTTCCCTTTTGCTTCCATTTCCTGTGGTTGCAGCAGTTTTTGTTGCTTTTTTTAGTTTGCAGCAGGTTAGCACCTGCAGGCCAACCTGCTGCAAACCTTCTGTGTTTGCGTTTTCTCACCACTAGGGGGAGAATCTGTAATCCTCACATTTTCCTCCTTATTGGGACGTTTAGATGGAAAAATAAAATCCAACAAACTTCATTTATCTGCTTGTCAATCGCTTGATAATTTAACATGAGCTCAATAATTTCCATCCTGATGATTAATATTTACATAACCCGTTTTTAATTACTTTTTTATTTATTGTTTTATTTATTTAAAGTATCTTTCAGTTCCAGAGTTATGTTGAACTGAAAGAACTGAAACTTTAATAAATTAAAGTTTATTAGTCTTTGAGTTATTATGCCATAATTATTATATTAGTTAAAAACTGTATTAAAATGATAATTTTATTTTTATTGCAATAATTACTGGAATAATTTATCATCCAGCAAAGTTTGTTAACATGAATTATATTTCAACACAATCAGGTTCAGTAGCAAGATAATTCCAGCAAAAATGAAAAGAAATGAAAAAACCAACTCTATAAATGAATTGAAGCGTCTCTTGTGAAAAAGTGTTTTAAATTGGATTTAAATGATGGAGACTAAATGTGTACAGAATGAACAACAAATGTGGAAGTAAACTGCAGCAGGTTTGCATGAATAAACGTGAAATCGAACCTTATTGTGACGTCCGTCTCCAGGCCTTCTCCTCCTGATTCAACGGCCTTTTCAAAAGACATCAAGGTATTCTCTGGAGCCAGCTGAGAAACACAAAATCAACACCCACACAGTTATTATCTCCAAATCTGAAGGACGAAAATATAAAATGGAAAATTTACTGTCCAGAAAAAGATGTTTATATATATATAATGGATGAAATGTTTGTTTTGCAAAAAATTATTAATATGTTACAGAAACATGCCTGTTTCTTTACCTGTAGGTAATTAAACAAATTTGGAGAGAAAGATCCATTTAACATTTTTCTGAAACTCCCCATTTAGTATAAACTCAACATCTAACAATTTATGTCAGTAGGCCCAGAAATAAATGAGCAGACGGTTGAGTAGACAGTTGAGTAGAAAACGTTTCAACGCGACGTCGCAGCGATTCTCCTGAACGAATCCAAAGTGTTCCTGCTTACCATTGGAGCTCCTCTGTGACCAATGAGAGAGGGCGCTGGTCCCAGAGTTCCCGCCTCCTTGATGCAGGGCGAGTACATGCCGAGGGGAACCAGGTAGAGCGAGAACAAGAAGGACAGGTAGAGAGCCAGAACCACGACCTGTCGGACTGAGGAACAGGAAAAAGACGCTGCAGCAATCAGCAGCTTGCAGTGAAGTTAAAGACAATATTTATCTCATTTAATTATAAATGTTGGTAACAAGGTAGTCAAAATGTTCAACGTTACATCATATGAATGAGTCTAAATACATTTCCACACATGTAAACAAACCAAAATATACATAAAATGAGTCGGGATGATGATGAGACACAACATGGCCGACAGAAGTTTGACTTTTCTTGCAGTCAAACATTGTGAGTTTGTTTTCGCTGCTCCTGTAGAACCAGCTGCTGCTGGAATCACAGCTGAAGGTTCGTTTTTCCGTCTCTTCCAGGTTTCCGAATAAAGAGGCTGATTTATTTTTTTTTAATGCAAAAATTTGTTTTATAGGAGCTCAACATTTTAAGTCAATAATTCTTCAATATTGATGAAAAGTACTGGCAGATTAATTCACTTGTAATGTGGGAAAATGTCTTTTTATTGATTAAGTAGTTTGCAAGTGGAACTAGCACTTATTTATAATCAATATTAAGGATTTATTCACTTAAAACAACCTTCTGTATCTTTCTGAAAAGTTACTTTTGTCTCATTTCAGATATAATAACATATTTATTAGAATAATATCAGAAATACTTGGTGAGATTTCGTGTTTCTGCAGTGCATTGAGTCTGTTTGCTGTTATTGCACAGAAATTTCCCCACTGTGGGGCAATAAAGGACATTTCTATTGTCATTAAACCCATCAGCCAACATGAGCCTCACGCCGCTTCCCCTCCATCGCCTCCGCTCAGAGCTCCAGCTGCAACGTTACTCTGACGCTTTTCTTACAGGAGAACCCCTGCAGTGACTCAGCATCTTTGGCTCTGCTGAGTCACCATGGCAACCGGGGACCGTTCCCATGGAGACGAGATGAGAAAAGCAGAGACCTGGAGGGTCAGAGCCACTCAGAGTCTGACATCATGCAGGACAGAAAGACGCTGAAGCCATAAAGGAGGAGAGAAAATCAGCGTCCAGTTGAAAAACAAATCCAGTTGAAGAACAAATCTTCATATCATCTGAAGCAAAATGTTCGCCGTGGTTCTTCAGCCTTGAAACTCCTTTCTGCCCCGGTGAATCAACCAACTTACAGGCAACGTTTCAGCAAAGATACAGAATCTGGTTTTAAGTAAATAATGATTGATAAAAAGTTCTGGTTCCTCTGGTAGATTATTTCACTTATAACAACACATTTTCCCCACATTTTACAGGAAATTAGTACTTTTTAATCCATATTTAAGAATTAAAACAAGTTCCTATGTCTTGCTCATCACTTAGTTGTGTCTAAATTTAAGTGTAATAAGATATTTGCACCAGAAACAAGACAAAAACCTGCAAAATTTAGTGTTTTTGCAGTGTAGGTCGCTGTTCTGGCTGAATGAATAGATTTTATATGATATATTCCTTTTATGACGGAGAAAGTGACTTCTGTCGGTTTGTTTACCTTTCTTGTTCATACGAAAAAAGTGCAACGCCGTCGGCCAGGAGAGAACCGCCATGAGCGAGACCGCAGCCACATGGAGGAACGGAGCCGTCACCTGGAGAACAGAACCACCAGAACGGGACGAAGCTCATGAGACGGGAAGATTCACACAATGTAAACGTTCTCAAGGTAAGATCCCGAACTGTCCAGCACCAGTTAGGAGTCAAAAACAAAACAACAGAAATGAACTTGGACAATTCAAGTAAATATCACTTATTACTGTTATATTACTAATGTTTTGTGATCTAATCTGATATTAAATGTTCAGAGTGAATTAAAACTGAACTTTCTCTGAGGTTGAAACAGTGATTTCAACTATGAAACAAACTTTATTTCAATTACACATATCAATTAGTCATTCACTCATTACGAATAATAAATATTTATAACACTGAAACAATCCAAACAGGCCTGTTAAGGTAAATTGGCTTCCTAATGTAACAAAATGCTAAACTATAATATGAAGAGTTACAAAAAAATATATTCCTGTTCAGTTTTCTGTCATTTAGCAAATAGAAATAATTTTGGTTTAATTTAACTTCAGGGAGGAAAAAAATATAAAAATCTGTTTTCAACTGAATATCATTTTCCAGCTTTAGTCAAACATTAGATTGTGTTTTGAATATCAAGTGTTTCTAAACTCTGACTGAGACTCAAAGACAGAGCTGTGAAAACGGTTCTGCTGTGAAAACGGTTCTGCTGTGAAAACGGTTCTGCTGCGAAAACGGTTCTGCTGTGAAAACGGTTCTGCTGTGAAAACGGTTCTGCTGTGAAAACGGTTCTGCTGTGAAAACGGTTCTGGTTCCCAGTTTTCTGTCGCCTTGTGGTGCGAGGCGCCGCCGACCTGCAGGGACAGCTGCAGAGTTTTCCACTCCTTGCTCCAGAGGTCAGACAGGATCCCGGTGGCCGTGACGGAGAACAGCAGCGTCACCATGATGCCCGTCTAACATCACAAACAGAAAACTCATCAGCACCAAAATGGATTTTCTGAGAGGAGCAGCAGGTTGTGTCTCAGTGTTCACCTTGTGGCTCCAGTGGAGGTATAACCTTTGACCTTCAGACAGCAGACACACCGCCAGCACCTGGGCAACGTGTGAAAACGCAGTTAGGGGACTGAACAGAAACGTGGGCGGGGGTTTCATCAGCGTGCGTACCAGTAGCAGGGCGATGTACGTGAAGAGAGCGGCAGCGACGGCCAGCAGGACCAGAGACCAGGGGAACCAGAAACCCAGATTCCCAAAATTAAACCTGGACATAAAAAATAAACAACAAGACAAATAAACAAACCAGGACATTCAGGGTATAACAATAACATGAAACTGCACAAGAGGAAGATATGGATGCTGCAGTGCCAATCCGCATGAAAAGTACAGCTCAAAAATGAGAATATTGTTGAAAAAATTTGTATTTCATTCATTTCAGAAAGTGGAAACACAAAATTCAGCATCTCAGAATATTGCACTGAAAAAACACAAAGTATGACCAAGTAATTTTGGTCGAGTTTCTAAGTTTAGTGCAAGAAATAGGAGCTTGTTTTACGTTAACTATTTCTTAATATTGATTTAAAAAGCTTGAGTTGCAAAGAGATTATTTCACTTATAACAAGGGAAAAATGTCTCGTTTTACATGAAACAAGGTGGTAAATTTAATTTAGACTCCGTAGCAAATCCTGCTGCATTTTGATGCTAAAGAGTTAAATAATTGCTGTTGTGTTTGAGACCCACCAGTCGAAGTCATTGTAGTCGTTCTGAGCTTCGCTCCAGAAATAAAGGAAAACAAAACTCAGGAAGAAGGTGAGGATCAGGAGCCCGAAGCTGCCGCACTCCACCTGAAACAGACCCGTGTTCGAGTTTTTAATCCCAAACACGAACATCAGATCACACACAGTTTACAAATTTAAATGTAGCTGTGTTAATATTGAGTCAACTTTAGATTAACTCATTAATTCATCACTTTCACTGTTAGTTTGAGGTGGAAAACTCATGTTTGGTTCTGGTGATATTCTAATGTAGAACAAATGTAACTCCCTGCGTTTCCACTGACCATAAAATTCCACAAATTGGAATTACAAAAATAAAGTTGTTTCATGGAAACACTGCAATTTCAAATAAACTCTCAGTTTTTGATATAAAGTTTATGGATTTAGTATTCGGTAGGTTTTTTTCGGCCGTATCTAAATTAGTGTATTTCACTTCCAGATGTTGCTACTGGTGGAAACGACAAAGAAGACAACAGGAAGTGATTATGATGATGATTTTAACAAATTATCACTTGTGATTTTAATTGCGTTTCTTGAGAAATTGTGTTTTTCCGTCAACGTTTTGAGCACATTTGTGATGGAAACGCAGCTGGAGAGACTCAGGCGGATTCTTCAGTTTGCATTATACGCACAGAAACAGCAGGTTTGATAACAGCTGACAAAGTGCTGATAATCTCTTCATAGAAAAAGCTGCGACCAACTCAGCAGGCCGGACTGAGGGAAACCAGCCGGGAATCGATACTCGGTGCTGCGTCAGCAGGCCGGCCAGTCAGACTGTTTTCATCTGCTGCTGTGTGAGGACGCTCACCTTGCTGCAGCAGCACTCTCCGGGCTGCGCCCGCGCTCTCTGGTATCTCCTCCACTGGCAGCCATAGAGTCCAGCCAGGCAGGACACAAACGGCTGGTGTTCATACCTGGTGCAACCAGAAACCAGCCGGAAATCAGCATTTTGACGTCGCTTTTAAGATGACATGCAAACATGCTGGGAGAAAATATTACAACTTTATTTCAGCTTCAGGAATTTATAGACATCGCTCATTTGGAGAAATTTGTTGTTCGGATCAAAAGGGAAAAACACGGATAGATTTTAGAGATGTTTTCACACCTGATAGTCCGGCAGATAACGGTTCGATTGGCGACCAAAGTTGCAACATTTGTTACGTTTTTCAGCTGGTGTGTTTCACTTTCATATCATTTCAAACTAGACTAATTAGCAGATCTGTTCCCCTCCTTGCCTGTGGGGGCGCTGAACCAAGAATCACTGAAGGAAACAGCATAAAAAATGCAAAAGCACAAAATCTTACCAAGTAATTTTGATCTAATTTCTAGTGATAATATCTTAAAACACTTGAAATTGGACAAAAAGACTAACTAACTATCTGGCTGAAAAGTTACTTACAAGTCAGTAAACTTGAATTCAGACAAAACTAAGATATTTTCACTAGAAACTTGCTGAGATTTTGTGTTTTTGCAGTGAAGAAGACACTGAGGGCAACTTCCTTCTCCACAAAATGCAAACAATAACGAGTGGAGTCGGATTTTAGCGGCTGTACAATTACAGAGTAACTAGAAATTCCTGTAGTTTTATTTAGTATTTTATTTCAGGAGAAGAAAAATGTGCTATGCTTTTATTTTCTGATCAGTCAGAAAACATGAAAAAGTGAAGAAACTTTCCACAGGATGTTAACTTTTTGGTGAAAAAGAAACAGAAGTTCAATATTTATCCCATATTTAGTTTCTGCTCCAAAACTTCCAGAATCTCTTCAAGCATTTAAAACCTCATTTAAGAATATGGCTGAGAGAAACTAATATATATATATGAACCTCAAAACTAAATTATTTATATGAATGTGAATGAAAATGGATTTAGAAACTAACCTGAAAACATTCAGCTCAGCTTTACGGCTGCAGTAATCTATTTCTGAGCTGCAAACAGCCAGAAGTGTTTCATTATGACAAAACGTAACGTTTCATTAGAGAACTGCAAGTTTTTTCAAACAAGTTAGGAAATGTAATGAGATTATGTTGGTGCAGGGAGACGCAGCGTGACTCACTGCTCTGGTGAGACGCTGTGGAGGCTGCAGAGGACGAAATGTTCTCCTCTAAACATTTTCAAATGTTATTCAACGGCAGAATGTGTGAACTACTTCACTAAAGATTTGAGAACAAAATTATTGAAACCTCTGGCAGAGCTACAATCATGTTCAATAAATTAGAAAACTTCTGTGAGGTGAAACTTTTGAAAATAGATTTTATTCAGGTTTTAGACACTTTTCAATAATTTGCATTAAAAATGTTTTTTTTCATTGGTTTGATGTAATATTTTAATCTTAATCATTTTGTCTTTAGCTGTTTAGCAAAATGTCATCATAATTAATAGAAACAAAGGCTTGAAAACATCAATCTTAAATAATCTGTACAATTCGTTTAAATTCAGTGAACTCAGTCACTGAATTGAATGTACTTTCTATTCCACTTCAAAAATAAGTTAATTTCTGATAAGAAATCACAATAAAATAATATATAATTTCTGAAAAAAAAGGTTTTCTGCTCAGAACTAATGTGATGTCAAATATTACTGATAATCAACTGAAAACCAGCTTTTTTTTTAGACAATTAAGGGATTTATCAAAACGCATGAAAGAATCAAAGCGACTCTAGGTTTGTTTTAATTTACCAAGTTGCATTATAACACCATATAAAGTTAACTTTTGCATAATAATGCCCTTTAAAATCTAAATCTGCCACTTGTAGTAATAATTATAATTGAATGGCAGGTTTGTGAAATAAGCTTAAACACTCTCAGGCAAAATGATGTTGATAAATATCACATGATGTTCAGCATCTCTGTTTTGTTGGGAGTGTCGGCACTGTGAGGTTCTGCACCTTTGCAGCAGCTGCCGCCGCACCACCTTTAGCTTCCCCAGCTTCAGTCCGGTTGCGGGCTCAGACTCACCCGCAGCCCGGCATCACAAAGACGGAGACGAGGGCAGAGACTCTCCAACGCGCCGTCGCCACCTGCAGAGGAGACGCAGAAGACATGCTGATATGTGCGGCTGGACAATTAAATTCACACCTTGAAGGATTTCAGGAAAAACATGTCATACAACTATTAGGCACGGTGGTGGAGGTGTGATGATCTGGGCTTGTTTTGTACCCACAGGACCTGATAACTGATTTCTAGTTGGTTATAATGGTTTTAGTTTTTTATTATAGTTCACTTTTATTTCATTGTGGCTTTTGTTTGTCTAATTCAGTTAGTCTGAATTAGTTTTTAGAGTGTTTTAGTTTCAGTTGTATTAAAAAGTTTGAGTTTTTCATCCTGCGGTTAATTTTTAGGTGGGTAATGAATATCAACAGGAGATTCCAGCTTCTAAACATTCAATTATTATTGAACAACCAACTGATTCTGACGTTTTATCCCACCATTTTAGGCACTAATATAGTTCCGTATTTGCAGACAACTAAACTGCTTATGTTAAAAAAAACAAACTTAAATCTACTTTGCGTAAGTTGCAAAGGCTGGTAAATAGATTCATAAACACAAAACCAAATGTTGCCTGAATTTCAGTTTTTTTAGCATCTTTTAAGAAAAAGAGTCCAAACTAATTTATCCCTTCAGAAAAACGTCCAGACGATCAGGAACTGGCGTGACGCGAGAGTTTTCTCCTCGTAAAGCTGGCAACCAAGTCGCGTCCGACAGCCAAGTTTTCACACCGCTGCCATGGCAACGGTGACATCAGCTCCGTTATTATTGCTGCTGTGAAAAGGATGGAGGACGGCGGGGTAAATAAGAGAGGCAGATGGATTGATAAAAGCCAGAGTCTGAATTCATGACGGGGAAACAAAGAGCAGAATGTGTCTCATGAGACGGAGGAGGAGGAGGAAACCTGCCGTTTCTAAAAAGCCATTAAAATTATATTCACCCCGTCACTGTGAATCGCAATTAGCTCATCAAAAAGTTAAAATGAAAAAACACGCGAGGAGAAAATGTAGGAAAAGCAAAGAGGCTTCGTCTCAATGATGTGTTAATAAAAGGATCCATTATTAGTCGTAGCATTAAACCTTATTGAAGAAATTTAAAAACATTTTAAAAAGTCTGTTTTTCTCAATTTAAATAAAATATTGTCATGCGGACGTCGAGGCAAATCACAACAATTTCGATAAATTTTCCCAGAAGTTAAACGACGATGTTGTTTTAAGAACATTTTCCAGTAATATAAGGTAGGATTAACTAGGATTAACTTTAAAATCTAACACTGAAAAACATTTCAAGCATCCAAACATACATAAACAAAATAACAGAAACAATAAATAAAATGAATTATGAAGCCTCTATAAACAGAAATGTATTTAAAAAGAGACTCAAGACTTTTATGATCCAGTTTCTGGTAGAAAGAGACAAAAACAGTTTGTGTCCATAAATAAAGCTTCACCTCCATCCAATAAAAAACCTCCAGTTATTTGACGAGATATTATTTCTCTGCTCGAGGAGATATTTAGTTTTCTGTGCCAGCTGTACTTCAGAACGGATGTTCATTGTGTTGGAAAGCTGGACATAAAATGGGTCAGGATCAACAGGTGGGACGTGAACGGAGCAGCGGCAGGTAAAAATAGACTCTGTTCCTTACATTTAGGGGAGACGGTGAGCAAACCGGCAAATACGTCATCTGAGAGCAGAAGAGAGGATCACGAAAAGACGCATTAAATATTCATGTGGCTGCAGAGTTTCTCCAATCAGATCATTTTACTGCTTCACTTTATTACTTTCTCTCGATGCTGGTTTAATAATATTACAAACAACAGATATTAGAAATGTTCTCTTGCAGCTTTTTTTATTTTAGTTTTTCATATTACATTAAAAAAAATCCAATACATTTTATGTGCTACACCAGCAGAAAGCAGTGATGTTTATTTTTTCAGAAATGAAACTGACAAGCCGTTTCTTTTTATATTTAGACACTAAAATATAAAAACTAGGTTTTCACGACATAAAGCATCTTTAATCTGCTCAGAAAATTATTCTACACTACAGAATACTTAAAACAAATTAATGGTAAGGAGTGTTTTGACATCGTTGTATAAGCGCTATTGGTTTCTCACCTGCTAATTTGCAAATATTTCGCCTCACAATGACAGCTGACAGTTTTTCGGATGATTTAATCCGTTGAAGTTTATAGTTACAGTCTGACGAAAAGACGAGCAAAACCTGAACAGGAACCTCTTACTATCTCACCCGAGTTTTTCCAGCAAACTGAAACACAGAATCATGTATGAACATTACAGAAATTATTTTTCCTGTGGGAGTCGGTCAGAGGCTTCTTCAGAGCCGCCGTCGCACAGACTGCTACAGGAAAGCCCAACTCTTCACTCGTTTAAATTTATTCTGGAATTAATAATCATTACTGAGTTAAACAAACAATAAGAGAAACAAACCCCCTTCGCTGGATTTAATGAAACATTCTCAGACTGAAAAGAGGAAATAATCCAGAAAACCAAACAAATAATCTGCATGACTCATTTAGTGTGTTGGATAATTAACAGCTAAATTACATAAAACCAGCGATGATTCGCACCTCAGACATGATTAAATCACAGAAGATATGCAAAGAAAATAATAATTTTAGTAATCGATTATTCTGACAATTAATCGGATTGAAAAAGAAGCACATTCAGCAGATTTTCTTATTGAAATCACTTAAGATTATTTTATGTAATGTTAGAAATACAGTGAAAAATACAAAAAGAAAAAAAATCTTTACTTTTTAGAAGAATATAAAAAGTAAAATGCAATAATATGACATTCATTTAACGAACGCTTGATCAATTGGATCTGCAGCTAAAAATACATCTAAAATCAATATGTGGAAAAATCATTGCAGGGTTGATCGGCTGATTATTGTTTTTATTAATTTCTTAATAATTGGATAGGAACACGTGCATTTTTTTAACTGAAATTGAACCAGGTGAAGCTAAAACTGCCACTTGAGGAGTAGAACGAATTTATTTACAAAAAAAAATACAATTTATGCAAAGTGTAAATATTTCAGAAATATTAAATATTTCAGCTCTGAGTGTGTTGTTCTTTTGGCAAATGGCATTTTAAAAAATCTATATACTCCAGTTAACTATTACTTAATTATTAAGTTAGTTGACGATTATTTTAAAAATCAATTAATCGCTTCACCTCTAATCCAAAGCGACCGCTGCTCTGATCCCGGCAACACGGGGAGAGGAGGAAACCCTGGGTTAACATCTTATTTTACTTTATTTTATTAAGAATAGAGCATCTATAATCAGGATGCAGACGGACAGGATGTTGTTTCTGTGCAAGCTGTGAGGCGTTCAGCTGAGCAAACAGAGACTAACGGATGGGAATTTACAATCATGCTGAATAATTTAGTCTGAATCTTAACAAAATCTCCAAAAACACGTATTATCAGTTGTTTAAACACCTTATCTGCCTCAGTGTTGCCAAAATTTACATAATATTAATAAAACATGGAGCAAAACTAAAAAAAACCCCAGAAACTATTTCACTTTGCAAAATCCTTGATCCATTTTCCCGTAAGTGTGGATCAGTTTTCCGAGGACAAAGTCTTCATTTCTCCTCTACGTGACTCAATGTGGGTCAAAAACAAAAAGGCCTTCAGCTCTCAGACAACAGATCCACTCTATTATGTTGACTTTTTTTGCTGCAAAAGACTGAAATGAATAAAACCTCAAAAGCAACTAATGGTCCGTTTTTATTGTTTGGATCTGTCTAAACAAAACGTAAATCCTCTAACCTATCTAAGGCCAACAGAAGTTTTAAAACGTGTTTAAGGCCTTAATTTGAGACAAATTTAAGACTCAACATGCGAGGTCACATCCTGGAGGTCACAGGTTTGCCGTCTGTCACGTAAAATCTCCAAAAAGATCACAAACTATTTTCCTTCCACTCCGTTTTATGAATTAAACCCACCATGTTTCACTGGGCTGATTGGGCGTCTTTATAACCCAACAGAATCCAGTATAACTGGAAACTTAACACCAGTTCACTGGAACTGGAATCTCGAGGGCGACATGGGAAACTATTAATGTCAGATTATTCTCTCCCATCCACCTTAGCGTGTTAGGAAGCAAGATAGGAAGCATTTTATTAAGATTTGATTTTCATTCAAAAGTTAAAAGTGCAGCTTATGTGCAGCAGAGACACATTTAAATCCCTACAGAGTTTGTGAAGTGTCTCTTAAATCAGCCAATTAATCACAGCTGCATAACCGAGGTTTCTGGGTTTGGATTAAACTTTTATGAGCCTGTGGGGAAATCTAGAATTACATAAAGGAATGCAAAGTAGCTCAGAAAGAGAGGCTCAGGTTTTGTGAGAGGATAAACAACCTGCCAGTCTGACTGTAGTGGGAGGAAAAACTAAACAGATGCTAAATGAACAGAGTTACTTAAACACACCTACAGCTCAGCCTGTCAAGCTAACTAATGTTACTGGATGATCGATTGTCCCAGAAGTTACTGCGATAAGCAATTATATTATTGTTTTAGGACCATCTACAAGTAATATCATGGCAATAATGGCATAATAATGGCAGAACACATTCTCAAATGCCAAACTTTAAATTCTAATGAATATCTAATATTTAAAATAACAGATAATGCAAATAGAAATTATTGAAATTATCGTTTTAATTTATCATGTGATAAATTGATTTATTGGTTATTGTGACAGGCCGACCTAATTTAAGTTAGGTCTGCAGCAAAGACTTGCTTTGTCGTAATGAGCTGCAGTAATTAACTTTTAATTACTTCATTAGAATGTTATCAACATTTTTAAATGCCTCAATGAAGCAGAATAGGTTGTATTTTGATACAACTTCCCTCCTGCAATATTTTTATATCATTACAAGCCATCAATAGCTGCGTTGTCATTAATCACATAATTTCACAATTTGACATTTTGAAAATAAATTTGCTTAATCGAAACATGGCAATTTCCAAAAACTTGCTTTTTGACCAAATGTTGGTTTCTTGGCCATTGGAAATCGGTTCGTTTCATAAAACTGCAATGGAAAAACAAGTCGCATGATCAACAACAGGATGTTGCCACTGGCGAAAACTACAAAGAAGAAACCAACAGGAAGTGGTAGGAGGATGAAGCCACGGTGCGTTTTTAATGACCTATCGAGTGAACAAACTTACATGTGACTCTAATTGCATTCCATATTTAAACGAAACACCACAAATCTTTTCCAGCATCAACAGAAAATCAAAAGGTTTTCGACACATTTGTAATGGAAACGTAGATCCTGTGTTGATCATATGAATCCCTAAGTAAGAACGATTGTAAATGGCTTCATGGAGAAGCATTGTTGTGATTGTTGGAAAGATTAGGAGCTTCTTAAAGGGACAGAAGCCAATTTCATCAGACACAGTTGTGATGGAAGATCAATTTTCTTTCTTTTACCTTCAGGTTTTATAAAACCTGAAGGTAACAAAGTTACTTGATTATTTTATAAAATGGCGCCAAGCAAAAGCCAACTGAACATAAATGAGTTTATGTCTCTAAATGTCCAACAAGTGGCTCCAATGACACAAAACACCATAAATATCACCTGAATAGTAAGACTTATTAATAAATGCCAAAAAGCTAACTGGACATCAGCTTAATGGATGTACTGGTGAGTCGATACAACAGAATGGTACTGTAGGCAGAAAGGTGGATTTAGAGCAGAAAAGACTAAACAATGCATCTCTTTGTATCCGGACCAGTCAGCTCTGCTGTCCACCCATTGTCCAAACGCATCACACCACAGCTCCCAGTAACACTTCAGCACTGCAAACAACCAACACCATTCCTAACACCCACGAAGAAGATGATAACAACAAATGCCCCGTGTTTTCACAGATTAACTGATCGAGCCAAATTTTAATTCTCTGCAGGTGTGAAGATCATCACTGCAATTTACAAAGATGGTGATACGACTGTGAACTGGCACAATTTCACAGCAGCGTTTGAAAGAAACTATAGTCTAAATGATAAAGACGTGTTAGAAAACATTTTGTTTTCTTTTCACACACAGCTTTCAAAATTAAACTTATGTTGTGAAATATGAATATTATCACCTTTTTCACCAAACCGTTGGACACTGAAGTTAAAACGACAACTTGGGTCTTGAACACATCACATAAACTACAGAAATAAAACAACAATAAAAACATAACTTAAGTTTTCATATAAAAATAAAGGTTCAAAATTAACATAAAGGTACATTAAGCTAAAGAAAAGCAAGGCTGTCCAAACATGAAGAGCTGCGAGGTCCAATGATTTACAAACTACAGTTTTCTCTCATCAAAACATGTAAAAAGATTTAAAATATCTTCTTAAACTGGAAAAAATCAAGAAAATTACTTTGAAAAAGACAGTTGAGTTTCCTTCTTCACAAAATGTAAACAAAAATGGAGCTTTTTCCTTTTTTCTCCCACTAGACTCTTGTGTTTGTTTTGGTTGTTTTTACCCAGAATGCTCTGCGCCGTCTTCAGTTCGTTTGGCGTTCGAACCGGCAGTTCACTTCAACCTTCAACCGATCCGACAGCTTCGAAAAATTAAACGTTTATTTTTTTTCCATGTGAGATCAAGTTACTGCAATAAAGCTGTAATTTGAAATGTTTCTGTACTGAAACTATTGATCATGTTAATCGAGGCGAATCGATTCTTGAAATAATCATGAACTAATTTAGTGACTGAAGTATACAGACTCTAAAAAAGGTAATTGGTTGAAAAAAACAACCCAGACAGAACTGCAATTAAACAAAGACTGTGCAAAAAAAAAAATCAACATTTTGTATTTAAAAAGCACATTTGTCTGTAAATATTTTCTACCCAGAACTTTTCATGTGTCAGTTTTAGCTTCACCCAAATCAAATTCTATATAAAAAATACATAATACAAAAAAATCCTACTAATCATGTTTTGCTATCAAATTATTAATTGGTTAATCCAAAAAAATAATCAACAGGTTAAGCCTCAGCTATAAAAATGTTAAATCAAGTAAAAAGTTTGTCATTTGAAGTATTTTTACATACAAATGATAACGCATACCCTAAAGGAATGCTAAATTATTACATTTTAGGTAATAAAACATTTATTTTCCAATTAAAAAGGGAATTAAATTTTGTGTTTATTTGCATATTTTACGTATTTCTTATATAGCATAAAAAGTGGTTAAAGTAGACATCTGCAGATCGTTCTAACTACTGAATCTGATTAATTGTCAGAATTGCCTTATTGTCTATATAAACAATACAAAAAGGCAAATCAATAAAGGAGCTTTAAAAGCTTATTTTTTAAATCTAAAAAAAAATTACTCTTAAAAAAGGAATAGAAGCACAGAATACAAAACAAATCATGTGGCTTAACTTCAAAACAACTTCAACCAGGAGAAATGTCAAATTAAAAACGACATGATTTATTTATGAAGCTGCTTTTTTTTTTTTACATAGTGTCATCATGAAACCACTAACCAGCTTAAATAAAAAACTAAATTCAGGATCATTTAATTACCTTCAGTCCTGCACAGAGTGTTCGCCCTGTGAGACGATTCATTCAGAGTAAGAAACCAATCTAATGAAGATGAGACCAAATCAAAACACTGCAACAAAATAACAGCAAGCTGGGTTTACAAAGGGCTGACTTCATGTTTACAGACAGCGTGAAGATGCTAAACTCTTCTTAGCTAAAAAAACCCCCCCAAAACAAAACAATAATCTGTATGCATGAAAACCAAAAACCTTTTTAAATGAAATTATAAAGCATCACTCATACTTCCTAAAGCCATATATTGTCCGTTTAAACTAACCTGCTGCTATGTTTAATTTTCTTTCTAATGAATTATACAAAAACAGTTACGCAATTGATTTTTCCAAGAAAGAAAAGAAATGCAGGCTTCTTGATAGTAACCTTGAGTTTGAATAAAAAAGGGATTATTATGTTTGTTGAAAGCACATGTTCCCATCTTTCATCAATACAGAGAGCATAACGCATCCAGAGGCAGAAAAACTGACGGCTTTTCATTTTTGATGCAAGTAATGAACAGAAAAAAAATCCAGTCTCTGCCCAATGGATCAGAACGCCATTAATCTCATTAACTTTTGCATTTTTTTACTAAATATTGAAAAATTAGAGCCCAGACTTTTGCAAAAGATCGTTTTTGCAGAATGAAAAGTCTGACAAAACCCACTAAGACAGGCAGTAATTATAGCAGAATGGCATCAAATAAAAGTAGAAAAGATTTAATGATGACTGGGAAACAAAAAGAGCATAATAAAAATATATCTTTAACAGGTTAGATGTAGCTACAGATAATAATTAAAATCATAAAAAACAGGAGGAGATTTGTCTTTGGTTGGTCATCTTTCATTATGTTATTTTGTTCGACAGTATGAAGCCAAGTTTGGCTTTTTATTAACAGTTAAATAAGCCATTTTTAATCATTTTAGATGTGCTGATCCAATCCACAATGTTTTAAATTAACATTTATTTATATATATGTATTTAGAAAGAAAAATAAGGAATGTTTTTTCTATTAAAAACATGATTCAGTGTCACTAATCATAAAGCTGTTAAACTGCTGGTGTTTATGGCGATTATACCAAAACAGACTTTGTGCCCAAAAGGCGATGCTCGGTTGTCCTCTAAAGAAACAAAACGAGGACGGAGAAACAAAGTAAATTCAGCAGTAAAACCTCCGAAAGAGAGCCGCTGTCTGCCGGACATTCGGCTCAGATATTAACGGACACAACAAGCGGGTCTCCTACCTGCCGGCTGCCGCGGGGCTGATGGCCGACGCTCCGTCCCGCTCCGTCTCCTCCGGCCGTTGGAGTTGTTAACCGTCGCGAGCCGTTCTGCGGTCTCGCGCAGCAGTGCAGCTCCCAGAGCGAGGAAGGAAGGACGGTCCGCACCGCGCGCGCTCGGCTTGGGCACAGAGTGGAACTGCAGGCGCTGACGCGGCCGCGAGATGTTCCAATCAACCTGTTGCTTACGTCACCGCGGCCAGATTCTATATTGTGAAGAAAGATATGGAAAGCAGTCATATGTCTTATATGGAAAGCAGTCGTATGTCTTTATGTAATTACGTTACTAAAGCGCCAGAGCCGCAGACCGCTTAGAGTCCCGCTTGTTAAAGGAGGGGAAAATCATTTCACTTCTTAACTCTTAAAGCTGCAGTATCTGACTTTTATAAATATGCTTTTATTAAAAAAAAAAAAAAAGAATGATATATTTATAACAAATATATAAAATAAAAACATTTTATTGTATTTGTAAAAACTGTCATCTGCAGAAATTAGAGGAGGTGGATCGACTTAAAATATTGGTACTATTGATACAATAGGATAAATACTAGAGTGCTAATATCAATATTTTCATTTCAGATATCATTTTTAAATTGTATTTTATTTTGTACTGTAGTTTCTCAGTACGACTACTTCGAGCTACATCTCTGTCCAACGCTGGAAATACATTGTTATCCCTTTAACAGCATTTTCACCAGCTTTGTACTGAGAAGTAGCTCATATACCGAGTTCAGCAGATGCTCAGTTCCACCACATGTTTGCTAATTGCTGTTGGCTAGTCTGAAGGAGATGAGCAATCTCCAAGTTACCATGGAGATTAAATGATTTCTCAAAAATGCATGAAAATAATCAAGGCAATAGTGCATATGTTTTCAATGAGAGAATAACATTAAAACTTTATGTAAAGCTCAAAACAGTTGATTTTACATAATATTGCCCTTTAAAGAGACAGAGGCCCAATTTCAAGACGTTACATCAGGAAGTAAAATTTCTTTTAAGTCTTATTAACAACCGAAGGTAACGTAGTGACTCAATAGTGTTATGAAATGGCACTATGATACATATAATAAGGAAAGGCTGAATACTTCTGTAAATGTAATTTCTTGTGTTTCTTTTTTAATAAATTTGCAAAAATCCCTTAAGCTATTTTCTACATGATCATAATGGGAAATTTGTGTGTATAATTTTGAGGAAATAGATTAATTTAATAGAACTGGGATAAAAAACGTGAAACGTGCAAACAGTGGGAGCTTTCCATACCTGCTCTTCTCACTGAATCACAGTCCAGATGAAAACAAATCTAACATCTTTCCACCTTTTAGCTGGAAATCAAGTGTGAGCGTTTAAATACTTACTGTTTCCATGTCAGTTTTGTGATGCAATGCAACCCCAGTGTGAAAAGAGAATTTAATCACCAGCAGAAAGCAGCAGACATCATTAGCCGCTGCTGTTGTTGTTGTTGCTGCTGATGATACATTTATGAGTCTCTGTTTTACAGCTGTGCTGTGATAATCAGTCCATTACAGCAGAGGAGCGACTTCCTGCTGACACACAGCAGAAGACATTTCCTGACGCTCTGAAGTGTCAAGCTGCATTTTAAAGTGTCACATGGCCACCGGCGGGCCGGTTCTGATCCGAATCTCAATCACTCAGAGACTGAACATTTCTGCAACCAGGTTTTAGTTTGAGTGGAAAAAAGATGCAGAGTTTTTACCTCTGCATAAAATATCAATCCAGCCTGAGAAAGACATCAAATGTGTTGCATTATGCAGAATTAAAGCTCCTTTAATAAACTCGATTCATATTAAACGCTTTATGATTTCTCAAAAAACGGATTAAAATCATTTTGAACCCAAACTGGAGCTAAACGTGTTAAATTATATTGTTTCAATTTTCAGTCTAGCAAATAAATATTTTTATTGATTAGACTTACTGAACAACATTTATCACTAATATTTTACAATATTTCATAACTAAATAAATATTTTGTTTAGGAACTATAACATTTATAATGGAACAAGCAACATTTATTTTTACATTAAGACATAAATTTTAATTTATTCAAGTTGCAACAAATTGATTTATGGTGACACTTTTTCCTGTTATGACAGGATAAACACATTATTAACCTTTTTAAACTATCTGCTTCTGTTACATCACTTTTTTGTTTTTACAAAGAAACGCATTGCATCTTGAAATAAATTTTTTTTTTAAATAAATTATAATTTTATTTTTTGCCATTTATTATGAACCGCTTTGTGTTCAAATCCCATAAAGTTGCAGATAAACACACACACACACACACACACACACACACACACATATATATATTTGAAATGTGTCAAAATGTGAGAACGTTAAGTGGATGAGCAGCTGGGAGCTCACCAGCAGCAGACTGGTGTCAAACTGGGCAGCTCCCAGGTGTGAACGCCACAGACAGGCTGCAGGTTCTGGATCCGCCCACGCTGACAGCAGAACCTCCACGATCCCCTGATGCGACTCCTACGCAGGCGCGTTGCCATGGAGACGTGAAGCACCTTTGAACGTAAATCTGGCGAGTGAGGTAAAGGGGACGGGAGGGTTGCCATGGAAACATCACACAAAGCAACCTGGAGAAAGGAGATGCCTGAATCTTTTTCCTTCAGCTTCAGCCTGGAATCTCTCAGCAAATATAAACCCAGACTTCATAACTTATGATTGGATAAAAGGTGTTTTTACGTCGTTTTTATGCTTAAATATTATCCTGCACGACTGAGAAACAGACAGAGCTCATTTTTCTAAGTCACTTTTTCGAATCTGACCTAAAAAAATTTATTAATTGTAATAAATAAATGAATAAAATGCCGGATGTTATTCATTTATTTATAAATGCCACAGATTAAAACCAAATATTTAATCAGCAAGCTAAATATTTAGCTTTAAGAATAAAGATTTAATTCTATTTAGTTATCAAGTTAAATATTTAGTTTATACAACAGACATTTAGGTCCAAACTATTTAGTTAGCAAGCTAAGTTTGAAGCTAAATATTTAGTCTAACCAAATGTTTAGTTTTAGCTCTAAACTAAATATTTAATTATACATTTTAGTTTGATAAATACTCAGTCTTGGAGTTAAAACTCAATATTTAGTTTGTAGGCTAAATATTTCTCATTCACTAAATATTTAAATTTAAATACTTGCCAAATATTTAGTTTGGCTCTAAAACTAAAAGTTCAGTTTGCAAACTAGTTAGTAAAACGCTAAATATTTAGTTTTCTAACAAAATATTTAATTGGCAGCTACATATTTAGTTTTTGATGCTAAATATTTAGCCTTTTAATAGCTTTCTAGTTAGTAAGTAAACCACTAAATATGTCGATGGCTATTTATGAATAAGTATTCAGTTACTAATTAAATATTCAGTTTGGAGCTAAAGTGATAAAAGTTAGTTATTTAGTTAACTTGAATTCTCAACTAAACATCTTTTGATTGGTGAGTTTATGTCATGTGACTTTCAGACGCTGTAGTTAGTCTTTTTTTTTTAGTTTGACATTTTACTTTTTCTCCTTCCTTTTTCCAGTTTTAGTTTTTTAAATCGGATCCAACAAATGGACTGAAACGGTTCGACGGCTGGCTCTTTTTTAAGCCTGTTTGAAATTCCTGCCTCGGCGTGTCTAAGAGCCCGTCGGTTTTTCTCAGTGGCGCGTCCAGAAGCCCTTTGTGGGGACGCGGCTCGCCTCTGGGGACCGAGCCGCGTCCCCAGGCCCTTCCTGTGATGTGGACACATGCGATGTCCTGTGAGGAGCTGGAGTCCGGAGCGTTTCTCTGCAGTGCTCTTCCTCTGCAGTGGAGACCGTTATGTAACGCCGAGCGATGAAGAGGAAGGGAGGGGGCTTTGGCTGCAGCAGCGCTCACGTTTTCTGCACTGCGTGGAGACAGGAGGACACTTTCACCATGCACACAGTCAGACACAACGCCTTGCAAAAGCATTCAAATCCTGCAGGGCTCTGTCGTGTTTTCATAAACTTTCACGCTTCTCTTTGGATTTGTTTTGTTTTAACGCGTTTGCAGCAGGACATAAGCAGGAAAAGTGGCATGAAGACACGAGTGGAACCTGGAGGTTGCAGCATGTGAAACCGATTTTATCCACCGATCTTATCTACAGCAGGTCTAAAAATCTGTCCTCTTCTGCTCTGCAGGGAGAGAAGTTGGACTGAGATCATGTCTGCATGTTTGCAGTTAACTGCACTGTCACCAACTCGACGGCTTTGCTGCTATTTTCAGACAAAAAGAAAAACAAATCAATATCGGTCGAAACCAGAGTTGGCTTTTTAAAGATCATAATTGGCGATCGGTCAGAGAGCAGCAATCGGTGCAGCTCTGACGAAAACCCTCAGTAACTTTGGAGAAGTTGAAACATAAATCCAACAGAGAACATTTCTTTTGACCAATAAATGGACATAGATCAGAATCTAGATATAGAAGTCTGTATGAGAAAGACTCCAAATGTTTGCAGCAGGGACTGAAGGAAAAAAGAGGTTCTGAATACCAACCCATAACTATGTTTTTAGATTTCTTTTTGTAAAAAACCCCCCATCATTTTCCTTCCCTTTACAATTATGTGCTACTTTGTTTTTGTTAAAATCTTAAGTTTGTAAGAAAATATTAAATATTGAAAAACATTTTACTGCTTTTGCAAACCTTGGCAAACAGCATTTCAGCACAAATATCTCCACTTTAACAAAAAATGTAACATCATGACTTTATAATTTATTGCCTTAAAATTGGAGGAGAAGTTGCTAATGAGCTCAGCAGGTGCACACATCCTCTAGGTGTTTGCTAATTGCTGCTGACTAGTCTGAAGGAGTTGAGAGTGGGAGGAGCTTCGCCCCTGAAGGTGGAGTTAGGTCCACTCAGGTGTTTTAAACAGTTCAGTGGTTGCCATGGAGATTAAAGGATTCCTCAAAGAATCAATGCAACACTACATCATCCTGACATGATGTAAAGCTGAAAAACTTTGATTTTATATGATACTGTCCCTTTAAGAAAGTCAGTTATTATTTCTGCTTTAGTTCTTCAGCTGTTGAATCATGAAGTGCATCCAGTTTTTCCCGTGACTCACACCTTTCTATTAGTCTGTCCCAACCTTTAAACCTGCATGTTTTCTTCTCTTTGCTCCTCTCCCTTCAGTTTTTATCTTCTCACTCTCCTTCATCTCTAAAGTCTTGTTTTCATCTCACTTCTCGTCCGTTTCCTGCTCCGTTCCTGTCACGGCTCGTCTCCCCTGCAGCCTCAGCAGAAACCAGCAGAAACCAGCATCAACGCTTCTCTGCACCACGGGAGGAAGATCCACGACTGCGTAAATCTGAGGTAGGCGGAAAAACTGCAACCGAATGTCAGGTCATTCTCACTCAGTTACCATGGTGACAAACTGTCCACTGCAAAAGGTTCGGCGCAGAAAGCAAGACGCTACCTGAACTGGGATAAGAACAAAAACTGGACTTTATGAAAACCCCATTGCTGCTTGTATTTTCTAAGAATCAAATTTAAATCTCTCAGATTTTAGAGACCGTTTGTAAAACTTTTGCTTCTCAATATAAATATTGTGTGTAAGTCTATAAACTATGCCATGAGGAAAGATAAATTTATGGCCACCTTAAAGGGGACCTACTATTCAAAATGTACTTTTTTCACATTTTTATAATGTGAAGTTTCAACTGCTTCTAAAAACAGCACAAACACTTAAACAAAACCTGGCTGTTTTTTGTAAGTTAATATTTTTGGTGTCTGGAGAATGAGCCGTTTCAAAAACCTCACAATTGAGTAACATTGCGCTGTTACCTAGCAACACAAGCTTGGTTTACTGCTGTATGCATTGAACAATGGCTGCTGGACAAGAGAAGTGTTTTGATTTTGACTTACCATCCAGAAACCACCTGATGCATCCTCCCGTACAGGAAGCTCCACTTCTGCTTTTCAAATATGAGTGGTTGTACAATTACGCATCTGATAGCAGTAATTTTCACATGCGAGTGCAAACGTTGATTTGGAGGGCATGGTCAGCAGGATCTTATTCACATTTAAAGTGACAGAGCCCCTGAAAAACAGCTCAAAATAAGAAGAACTGATCAGACTATAAATCAAATTGTCTGAGAAAGATTTTGTGCAAAAAAATGTAATGAACATACTTTGCATAATCTGCTCAAGGAAGCTTGATAGGTCACCTTTAAAGAAGCTGCATTAGCAAGATAATTTTGTAAAGATGAATTTAACAAAACTGTTTTATTATGGGTTAGCTCAGCATAGTAGAAAATAAGAAAGCTTAAGGAAACTTTATTTAAACAAACTAGACAGGAAATAAATAACTACAGAGGTCACAAAACAGGCCGAAGCAACGTTCACACTGCGAACTTAAAAAGTTAAATTTCGATTTTTTTTGTTGTTTTGTTTTTCTTGTGAAATCTGATTTCTTCTGGTCGATCACGTATCCAAAAGCCACTTGTATGAGATCCCCTGTGTGACCTGCTATGTCCCGCATGCGCAGTAACGTCACACAGCGTGCTCAGTGTTTCGCCAACCGCCATGTTTGCGGAAGTAAACACGGATGCTAACGGTGGAGCTTAGCTTACGATTGAAAAGTTCTTGTCCGACCAGAGCAGCACATTATCAGCCTCATCCTCATTATGGTCCGCCGTGGCTGCTGTTTTCCTTCTCCGCTTGTGCGTGTCGGGACGCAGAATAGTGACGTGTGTCGAGTATCAATGACGTTCAAGTCGGATGAACGAGACTTGGCCGTTCAGATCCAGATCGGAAATCCCGTTATAAACAATCTGATCTGTGTTGTTCAGACTGTAATGAGATCAGAAACAGGTCGTACTAAGGCCGGAAAAAATAAATAAATGAATTAAAAAAATATAAATATATATATATATATATATATATATATATATATATATATATATATATATATATATATGTACATACACCCAATTAGAATTGGGTCACTTCAGGCTGAAGTGTGAACATAGCCTAAGTTTCACCAGATACGGATTTGCACAATAAGTTACCTGTTCATTAAAGGACCCCAGTTTACAGCTTCTCAACTCCAGTGATGTAATATTAGCTAAAAACACGTGTAAATCGAATTACCCGGCCCGCTGCTTCCTCCTGATGTTCTGCCCGTTTTTCAGATGTGAACGCCAACAGGCCTGGGTTCACTCAGCTGAAACATTAATGAACGTTCAGAATTACGCAACAACCTGGACCGGATCCACCGCCCGGCCACTGGAGGCCTCAACACTGACTCACACACTGCTTCATTATCCGAAGATGAAAGCGGCGAACGGTAATTATCTCTGCTAATTAAAGTGGAAATCCTCAGAGTGTGACAGAAAGAAAGATTTTAGATTATTTTTCTCCCGGATTTACAGAACAGCAGTTTACATAATAGTCTTAAAGAGTTTGGAGGCTCAGGAAACAATGTTAGAAATAAAAACGACTGGCTCAACACTGAGGCTGGAAGTTTCTGCCACTAATCTGGATTTAAGCACCATGTTCATCTGGACTTTCTGGAAAGAAAACGAGCCACATCGTCCAGTTTTTTTACCGTTTTATTTGTTCCTCTTCAGTTGTCTTGAAAAGTCAAAAACAATTTCTACAGACAGATAAATTATGGCTCTGATACAGTAAAGATTGGAGACTTTGTTTGATCTTCTAATTGCCATCTTAACGAGTCTGAATCCCCATCAAAGCTGCTGCTGTTGTGCAAAACTCATTTATGAAGATTATCATGAGATTTCCAACAGGTGGCGCTGTTGTGTGGACAGTTCCTGACATTACGAGTGTTATTGGTTTGTGTATTAGTGTTATAATTTTATACATTAGGTGACACAGGAAATGAATGTCGGCACTTTTCACTCAAAAACACACTTTATTGCACCCAGTAATTAAAATGGGCTAAATACAGGTCAGTTTTCAATTCTCATTTTTGTTGCTGGAATAAACTAAAATTGATTTCTTGACCCACAAGTTTTGAAACTGCACAACTTTGAGACACTTTTTCAGACATTTTAAATAAAATCATGTTAATTTGTTGCTGCGCAGATAAAAAAAAAAAAATTATTTAACAGTTTGTAATATTTTAGTTATGCTGTTATATTTCTGTATTATATGATATAAATTTGAACATGTAAATAAATAATTATTTTTTCACATTTTTAAATAATAAAAAAAACAACTAATAAATTGTAGCCACTGTGTGCTTTCAACTTTGGTGATTTTGTGCTAAAGGTCTGGACACTGCTGACTTAGCGGATAGTCCTGCTTTATTTTTTAAAAAGTGGGGTTATCTGGAGCGTCAGAAGCAGTCAGCATCTTTCGTAGATTTGAAGAAATCTCTGAAAACTTCCATTTTGGATTCATATGAAATAAATTTCTTCCAATCTGCTGAACTTATCAGGCAATCTCACTGGAGCTGAAAAAAAGTCAATATTTTTCAACTCATTAGCAGGTTGAACGCCATTTTATAAGGCCATTAAGTCACTGAAACACATTCATGGTTATTTGCACTGAAGACTGATCTGCTCAGACTGGGCCTGCAAATGGTTGCTTGGAAATATAAAACCTTGAGAAAAGTGACAATTATTGTTTATGTCTCAGAATCAAAAGTGAAATAAATCATAAAAACAATTGTGCTTTATTAAAATAAATATATAAAAGATGTTTGGAAACCCAGCCGGGGTTTGTCACATTTTCATTTTTTTTCTCAAATTTCTGAGATTAAATTTAAAATTAGTTTATTTTTTCGAAGCAAATTTTCAAACTCAGAAAATTCTAAGATTTTTCTAGAAAATGTGTGTGATTTTTTGGCAGACATGTTCTCTTTTTTCCTATCTACGCTGACTGTAATACGCTATAATAAGACATGTTCCCCATGTTAATAGTGAAATAATCTGCTAATAGAACCGGTGCTTTTTCCATCAATATGAAGAAATGAATTTAAAACAAGCTTAGAAGTAACTTGTAAGTTAGTTTCCTCTTATTTCCAGTATATTAAGATATTTGCACCAGAAACTGGATAAAAAATACTTGGTAAGATTTTGTGTTTTTGCAGTGTTTGTGTTTTCGACAGGCAGCTCCTGCATCGTGACTCTTGGTTTAAACTAAATATGGAAAACTACAGAATAGCCCTTTATATTGAGCTTTATGGGGATTCAGACCTGGACACAACAACACAACTGCAACACTTTCAGCCAGTTATTCAACATTGAATGAGGAAGCCTGCGCCTGTTTTTCTAATGCACAGCGGATAATGTTTACATTTTGTTGCTGATTTGCTGCATCGAAATATCTAGTGATAACAGTTCAGCTTTGAGTTGTGTTCAAATTAAATGGAGTTTCGACTGAAAATGCTGCAGCGCGTCACTTCCATCAGACGGTAAAACAAGTCTTAAGCCTTTGAAACAGTTTAAGGCCAGAAGTACCTAAAAAAAACAATTAAAAAAAGAAAGAAATCATAAAGTCAGAGACAGTTTTGGATAAATGTTTAGGAGATGTTAGCAGAGTTTTTAATATTCTCTGATGCTCAACTTCTTATCCAGAAATTATAACCGTGTGATGATCTGATCAATATATATAAAAAATGGTCTGTAAACAAAAGGTGGAACGTGTTTTTTTCTCCTTGCATGTAAAATATACACCTCATGTTCACAGGGCTCCTCCGGGCTGAAAAACGACGTTTACTCGTCTTCTGAAAATAGGATTCAGATATGATCTCTACTATCATACACAAGCATCCTTCATTAATCGTCGCTACGCTCATTTATCACTTCTTACTAAACCGTACCGTATAAAAACAAAGAAAAGGTGGTTCTCATGCACATTTCTCCCAGAGCCCCAAACCGACGCCCAGAGCCACAGATGGACAGTTCCTCTTTTACAGACATGATAAAATAAAGTAAACACACCCTTTTTTAATGCTACAGCTCCATCTACGGATCTGTGAGAAAGTATTTTCCCCCTGGCAGATTTCTTCAGTCTTTTTGTCACACTTCTGTTTCAGATCAGAACTGAATTCAGTTTTCAAATTATTCCTTTATTTGATAACGGAAAACAAAACAATGCAAACCAACGGGGCCTCTATGTGAAACAAGCTAATATAACTAAGCCCCGCCTCCAGACAATTTCTGGAAAGTTCCAGCAAAGTGGGCGGAGCCAAGATGCACAAAGGGGCGTGGCCTAATGTGGCTCTCAAAATTATAAAAATACTGATTCCCAGTTATTAGCAGAGGTGGGTAGCGCACCCAAAATGTGTACTCTAGTAAGAGTAGCATTAGTTCAACATAATTTTACTCAAATAAAAAAGTATTTGGAAACTAAAGTACTGAGTAATTGGTCAAATTATCAATCACTTAATATTTAAAAATTGCATCATCAGACGAACCAAAATTTTGAGTTAAGTGAAAAATTTGGTATTTTATGGGTGAAAATAACAATAATTCAACTGAACAATAAAAAAGTAACATTTCAGGGGAAATAATTTTTTCCAAATCAGTTTCTTTCAATACAAAACTTATGAAACTTTAACAAAAACTGTAGGTGTGTCTGAATCTGGTGGATTTTTATTTAAAACGTTTTTGTCTTTAATTCAGTGGGTAGAAAATCCAGACATTTTACTCAAGTAAGAGTAGAAATAGTCTTTCTAGAGAAACTCAAGTAAAAAATACAGAAAAACTTATTTTTTCAAATAAAGTTTCTCAGTTAATTAAGTAAATGTAACTTAATTACATTTACTTAGAAAATCTGCTTAGAAAATCAGATTTTCTAAGCAAATCTGATTATTACTAACTCTGGTTTTATTTCTTGAATTGCTTTTTGTGTTCATCAGTGTCTAATATTAAAAACGGTTTGATGATCTGAAACATTTTGTTGTGACAAAAAAGCAAAAACAGAAGAAATCCAGAATACTTTAAACAGCAGCTACATGTGAAATGACAAATAAAAAAGATAATTTTATATTAATTTCTTAACGTGACGTAAAGTTGTTGAAGAGCAGCCTGTGGTTTTGGAGCTCCAGGGAAAGACAATGATCCGGTTTATGTTGGACCTCGTCCATCCATGGCTCTGGGCAAACCAGTGTTTCATTAACAAAGTACCAAACCCGACCGGCTCCGCACAGGGCGACGCTACGATCCACATGATTAAAATCCCAACCGTCCACGGTGACAAACACGCAACAACTAAAATCAATTCATAAAAAAACAGGAAAAGGAATCGCTTCCAAAACAAACTAAAAAACGTCCGACGACGTGGTCCTGATTTAAAAACAATAAAAACGAGCCGGCGCCTTTGGGCTCTGAGACGTCCCTCGGTCCCTCCGCCCGGGTCCGGTGGAGTGTTTAGGGGCTTTTAGGGGCTTTTCCTCTCTGCGAGGCGGTTGGGGTGGAAGGAGACGGGGCAAATAAAGCAGCTCCGAGGTAGAAAACACTCAGAGGAGGAGAGAGAGAACGACTCAAGTCCTTCTGAGGGTTTTGTAACCGGGCCGGCGGCCTCAGACTCACGCATCGATGGCGGCGAACGAGAGCAGCGGCAGCTAATTAGCGGTTGTTCTTTGCCGCCTCCTTGGCTGCCAGAATGAGAGGAGTGAGGCTGGACAGAGGCTTCGCCATCTTCAGGAACTGGTGCTGGGAGACAGAAACATTCATTTAAAATAAAACAAATATGGCTGTTGTGAATGTTTTACAATTCTGATGCATTTATAAACCTGTTGCAATGAGCAATTAATCAATTAATCTCATGAGAAGCTCAATCATTTCCCTTCTGATGATTCATCATTATCCTGCTCAGTTTCACATTCCTTTGGATTCGAGTTATGTTATAACTGCACTTTATTTATGTTAACATTTTTCATTAATATTAAGGAATTATTGATTTAAGACAAGCTCACGTTTCTTGCTGAAAAGTTAAATTAACGTATTGCATAAATTTTACTATGTAAACGACCTGCAAATATATTGTTACCCATCAGGTCTGTTAATGTATCTAATATGTAAACAGAGCTCTAAAAATTACTGTCATTTTGTACTTTTACTGTTTTTTTATTCAAACAAAAGATTTTAAATCCAAGCTGAAAGATGGTTGGAAATGACTGGAGGATTTATTTTTATTTTATGATTAGTAATTTATGGAGGAGGGCAGAAAAAGCTGAAAGCATCATTTTAGTTTTATTTGGTTTTATTTTTTCTCATGAACACGCGGACCCGGCGGTACCTGCAGTAGTTCCTTAGCGGATCCTCGTTTCTCCACGTCCATCTCCAGACATCGGTTCAGGAAGTCTCTGAATATTGTTGACAGTTTCTCTGGGTTCTGCAGCTCCGGCGTCCCGTTGGTTGCTATGAGATACAGCGCCTACAGGATGAAGAAAAGCAACATTTTTAGCTTTTTTCCCCCAGAATACAAACAGAGACTGGAAGTTGCTGTAGCTTTATTTTACTGCCCTCTAGTGGTTGATCTAGGAATGGCTGAATTAAAATCTGCACATCCTTCAAGTACAGTGGGGCCTCAATAAGATAAATTACGTTGTAATTAACAATAAATCAATTAATTGCACAATAAATTGAAAGGAGATCAATAATTTCTATTTGCCTGATTTATTGTTTTTCTCTTTCTAGTAAAAACTGGATGATAAAATTTCAGTCTGGTGTTTTGGTCTCAACCTGCTCCTTTCTTTGACAAGGACAGTTTAGTTAATTAAGTAATTCACATAATTCTTTGACTTTGAGGCAGTAAACCACAACTTCTACTCATTAAATGATAAAAGATCCTCCTAACTTTGTGATGTGGTGGTTATTTTTAAGCTGTAAAATCTCTATTGGCTAAAAATTCTAATGTTAAGTAGTAAAATATCACAGATTAACCCTTTCAAAGGACAGTGTAACTATATTTCTTCTACAAAATACCAAAAACTAAACATAAAAAATGATTTTAACGTCCCGGTTCTCACCCTGAGGGGATTCTCGTTCAGGTACGGCGGCTCCCCCTCCACCATCTCGATGGCCATGATGCCCAGGGACCAGATGTCCACTTTGGGTCCGTAAGCCTTCCGGGTCACGACCTCTGGAGCCATCCAGTAAGGAGTCCCCACCATGGTGCTGCGCTTGCTCTGCTCCGGAGTGATCTGGGCGCAGAATCCGAAGTCGGCTGGGAAGTGGAGAGAGAACGAGCCGGACTTCAGGTCAACCTTCAAAAGTTCATGTAAATAAACTCCGATGTTTAAACTGCAACAACCCGGAGCTGCCGAGCAAACCCACACGCTGCCTGGCTGCCATTTTCCCTCCACACCTCGGTTCATTATGAACGGCTGCATTTCCCGAGCTGGGATTTATGAGAGGCCGTCGCCTTGGTAACAGTTTCCATGGTTTCCAGACATTTTCCCCAAAAAACCCAAATTCTTCTCAGGTCTTTATGACGAATTACAAAATATAAATATAAAGTACTAATTTAGAATTCAGGACGAAATAAATAAAATATGGAAAAAAGGAAATAATGAAAAATAATTTAAAGAAATAAAACTAGACTACAAAAAAAGGAAATAAAAAAAGAGAAAAAAAACAGAAAAAGACTGAAAGAATAAAACAATGAAAACAACAAAAGGATAAAATAAAGAAAAAAAGGGAGAGAAAGGAAGAAAGAAAGAATGGAGAGAAAATAGAAAGAAAACAAATGGAAGAAAAATTAAAAAAGAATTAAAAGAAAAAAAGATGGAAAAGAGAAAGAAAAAACTCAAAAAGAAGAAAAGAAACAAAGGAAAGAAAAAAATAAAGAATGAAAATGAAAGAAAATGAACAAAAGAAAAAACAAACCAAAAAGAAAAATGGACACAAAGAATGTCAGAAACAAACTTTAGAAGGAGAAACTTTCTCTGAAATAGAGCAGAATTGTTTTGTGAAAGAGGAAACAGGAAGTGGAGGAGAGACACTGACTGAGCTTCACGGAGCCGTCCATGCCCAGCAGGATGTTGTCGCTCTTGATGTCTCGATGGATGACCTGGTTCGAGTGGAGGAACTCCAACGCCTGCAGACACTGCACAGAAAAATAAACTACAATTAGAACATTTATAGTTACATGAAATCAGCTGAAAATTACCTGTTTATTAAGAATGTTGCTTTTAGATTAAGATGAATTCAAAATAATTCAAGGCAGCACTAAAGGAAACATGGATCCTAACCGGGGCTTAGATCCATTTAGGCTCCAAACAACAACAAATTCACTAATGTAGAATTGGAATGCACCTCTTCTGAACACCTGGTGGTTCTTACCTGTGTAAGTCAGATTATCTACCACTACAAGTCTGAACTGTGGCCATTTGACCAGATTTATAATCTACACTGGACCGAGGAGCGTGGTGTCGTCATTTCTACCCCAATCTTTTTGGAGGTGTTCCCCAGGGACGGGTGTTCGTACCACCCTAATTTATTTTGCTCATCAACAATTAGGACATAACATTTTTGTCATTCTAATTTACAAATATAATGCTTGTGAAAATGTGATTAATATCATGCTGTTATCTAGAATTAAATACGATTAATATTAAGTGCAACTTTGAGTCAGTTTAGACATCTTTTAAATTGCTCATTTTAAAACACAGTTCAGTTTAATTTGATGTTGTGTTGGATGTGCTTTTCCGACATGTTTAGAAGAACTTTGTGTTTTTATCTGTGAAAGGTGCTAAAGAATAAAATTTCAGTTACTTACTTTCCAAGCCATGTTTCTTTAAACATTAACGGGAGCCAAGACTGAGTCAGATATGGCGTGTAAAATACTCTTCAACACCCTTTGTGCATCTTAAATAATTTACATGTGGATGTAAATTATTTGACTGACTAATACAATAACTTAAGAAATCCTGTTTATGTTTCCTGGTTAGCTAACTGTTAAATATTTCTTTAAAGATCAGGGCTTTATATAACCACTCACCCCATGACAACTATGTGTTTATAAACCAAACACTTGACATTTAAGTATTTACATCAGAGGTCGCGTTAACGGAATACTTTCCGTATTTGATTGGTTATTTTTTTAAACCACGGGAAAATTTATTTTGCCAGGTTATAATTATGCAAAGTGTTTATCGCAGAGGCAACTAAAATCCTCTGGGTCTGATTTACATTTTTATTTTTTACCTCTCTGCACACGGCAGCAATCTGAGCTTCATCCATGCAGGTTTCCGTGACGACGTCGGTCAGCGAACCTCCGGCCAGGTACTCCATCACCACCCACAGCTCATCGCCGACCAGGTAGCTGCACCAAAACAGTACAATGAGCAGCGCCGTTTAACACAAACATATCTGAAAGTATCCAGATGTTAAAAACAGAAACATCTGTAACGCCATGATAATAACAAGAACAACAATAATTCATTTTATTTAGGGGCACCGTTCAGCGTACGCGCAAGACAAAGTAAGGCAGAATATCATAATAATAATAACACCTTATTTTGTCTTATAAGGTATAAAACTACCTTATAAGATTAGATAAAAGCAAATTAAGATAAAATGTTACAAAAACAATATGTAACTTAATAGTGAAAGTGAGTCAGTCTAAATGCAAATCATCAGCAAATTGGGTTTAATACATTAAAAAATGTTCTGCAAAGCAAAACATCAACTTTTTTATAAGTAAACATTGTGTTTTCATATTTTCATTTTCAGAATAATAATAATCATAATAAAAGTTTATCAAAAAGAGAAGAATAAGCAAAAGAAAACACTAAGTTTTGGACATTATCAGTGGAAAACCTCTGAGCTTGTGAAGAGCCAGTGGCGTCCGGCCAGAAAGCAGCGACACCGCACCGAAATGAAACCAGACTCAAACGGATTTATGTTGCTGAACCGTTTAACAGTCAAGGTCAAACACATGAACCACGGCGACAGGGAAATGCTGTCTCTGTGGAGACGACAGCGTCGGCACCAGACTCTCGGTGTGTTGCACTCAGACAGGTTGCTGTGGCAACCAGACATGCCACAGACGCATGTTTACCACTCAAAGTTTGGGAAAGAAAAAGACAAAAAAAAGATAAAACAGCTCTTTGGATGTTTTCCTGACATTTCACAGAGCAGCTCTGTGGGCGTAAAGGGAATCCATCAGGGCCGTGTGTTTGCATCCGTCACTTTCGACATCATTCGGGGGTTTCTGGACGCTGAAACCTCCTGGAGAATAGTTAATGAAGTCTCTACTTTTAAACATGTAAATAGGTCAATTGTTTGGAAAAAATGTAACAAATAAAGGAGTTTTTACCAGAAAAAAACCCAGTAAGTCTCAAAAAACAAATAAATTACCTCAAACTTCAAAAATAGATTTATATTTTAACCTTGAACTGCGGCGCAACATTTTACTTTAAATCAATTCCTGAGACACATGTTATAACTGGCAACTTTAAACTGAATAAAGTTTGACGTCTGAGTTGAAGCTTGAAAATTCTTCAAAATAAGAGCGTGGATATAAACTACTTGCAGTGGGTGAAGATCTGTTCCTGTTTCTGTTGTCATCCCAATAACTTTACTTCAAACATCAAACATAAATGGAACAAAATAAAACGCAGGAAGTAGAGAACAAAAGATAAACATAAATACAACATCTAAGGGCATTAAAAACATTTAGTCTTTCAAGGGGAGGTAGAATTTGAATTTAAGTTAGCACATTAGCATTAGCTTTTTCTAAATACCATGTTGGTGTAGAACTTTAGTTTTAGTGCTTTAGATTTAGAGTAACAAATATTTTAGTTTGTGATTCCCAGTATTGGTATAATAGATGTGAAACAAACAACTTTAGCTGGAATAAGTATCTGATTCCAACTTTAGCATTAGCTTCCACTAAATACCAAGCTGGTGAAGTGTTTTAATGTTAGCAGAGCTACTGTTTAGTGCTTTAGGTTTAGCCCTCCACTGGTGTATTGCATGTGAGTATGCTACCATTTCTCACCACTAAACAACTTCAGTTGGAATCAGTGTTTGAAAACGAGGTGCATTACCTGCTTTAAAATGTTAGAAAGCCTAATCTAAGAGCTGAAAGCATTCGCTACCATCGCCTTCTCACATATTCGCGGCTCGAGGCTGAACTGCGAGTGCTGACCTGTCCAGGTAGTTGACAATGTTTGGGTTCTTGTTTTCCCTCATCACCAGAATCTCGTTGATGATCAGCTCTTTCTTTGGTTGCTGCTGCAGGTTCATCTGTTTAATGGCAACCTGACAGGAAAGAACACAATACAAGAAAAACATTGAAAATAAATTTAAAAAACATGTGAGGAGGTGCAAGGAGTTTTTATGGAGTGCAGCGGGCTAATCCTGAGGGTGAAATCGATGGATTAGCTATGAAATAATCCAAGATGTTTCTAGAAATTAAGTAGGTTAGGTCTTTCTGTTGTGTGAACTTCACCTGAACTCAGTTGAACTTCACCTGAACTCAGTTTTTCTCTTCTTTGTGTTGTTTTGCTTTGATTAAAAGCATAAAATTAACCGACATTCACTTTACATGTCTCATTAGAAACGTCAAACTAGATTTTTATTTTTAATTTCAACTGAATCTAATTTGTAGTGAATATTGTACATTTTCAAACATTTTATTTGTGTGTTTTTCTACTTTGCTTGGCAAAATATCCAAAGTAGCTGGTTTTCTTAATGTAATCATCAGAAATGCATCGTTTTTCAAAGATAACTTTATTTTTTTTAAGTATTTTTATTTTTTTTTTGTTTATTTTTTTGTTATTCCTTTTTTTGTTACAAAGTGAAAGAGAAGAAAACAAACGAACCTCTTGTCCTGTTGCGATGTCTATAGCTGTGTACACCGTACCAGAGGCTCTGAAAGGGAAAGGAAAGGCAGGAAAGATCTAGTTCAGAAATGATGGTATTTAGGAAAATATCAACATGTATTTTAGAAGTAGAAACAAGATATTTTTACTATAAAGACAAATGTTCCTAAATAGTTCAGAGTAATAAAATGAGAAATATTTAAACTCCTTTAGACAAAAAACAACTTATGTTTTTACTATAAAATCCCATCTATAAGTACGTAATAATTTATACCTTAGAAAAGACACAAGTTAATTTCACTTTGATTCATATAATAAACAGATTTATTTATTAAAACTATTTCAATAAATAAATCTGTTGCTATGACAGCACACTCTGTATCACAGAGGCATTTGTTTCATAAATAATTGTTTTTAGTGATAGAAAAACACCAAAATGCGTGAAAATGTATTTATTTTCTCTGATATCCAGCTATGTGTGGACTAGGCCTAAAACAAAATTGAGGAAAATTCATTAAAAGCGTGTTGACGTTTAATTCTGTAGGTTTTTTAATGACTAAGCTTTACACAATTACTATGCTTTTATAAAGCACTCACCCCTGTCCTATTTTTTCGAACCGAGTATATTTCTTCTTGGGATCTCCCACGCTAACAATTGTCCCTGAGGAGAGAATAGAAAAGACAAAAGCAGCAGAAATTAACTAAACGAGGTAACAGCAGCAGCATAAAGACCTCCAGAAAAATAATAATAAAAAAGAGCTTTTAATGTTAATTTAAAGATGATTTTAGTGGATAGAAAAGTAAAGTGATTTTCTATCAATTTGAAAACTACCTACAGCATGTCTGTCAAACTCATTAACTTTAATGCTGCATGCAAAACAAAGGGGAAAAAACAAATATTGAAGAAAAATAATATACAATTTGTTTAAATTAAAAAAGACAAACAAACAAACAAACAAACAAACATATGAGGCAGAAAAAACAGCTGAAGAGTAAAAACTGTCAACAGTAGGAAAGATTTGAGGATTAATTCTTGGAAAGATGACGGAGAACGAACAGCCAATGAGATTTGAGGATTGAGCAGGAGTGGGCGGGGTCAGGTCTGTCAATCAGAGGCAGAAGGACAAGTAGTTTCCTGCTCTTACCAGCAGAGGGAGACCTGAGCACATCTGAACAGGCATGGCGCATGGTTTAGAAATATACAGATTTATCCAAACATCACTAATACACATCACAGCATTTTATAAGGTTTATCATTCTTTATTTGAGCTGCATTTTTAGTCTCTTTGTTGCCTCAGTTGTCAGGGAGAACAGCTAAAAATAGACCAGAAGTTCAGCTCAAACAAAACGTTGCAGCTTAATGATTAAAGTTGGTAAAACTCACTGAGCAGGAAACAATGAGGGATGATATTTTTTTAAATTAACTGTCAGATTCCTAAGAATCAAATTAACCTTCTTAATTCCGATGCTTCTTCTGATCTAAAATTAGAAATGCTAAACATTTGATTCGTAAACATTAGATTAACTAAAAACACTTTGGTCAAAAACTTTCTGCATTTCCGGAAAAATAAGTTGCTTTAATGTTCAAGAATAAAATTACTGGAAGACAAATTAGATAAACCAGAGTAAATATAATTGAGCAAACAATAAATAAACTGCACAACATGAGCTTTTTTAGTAGATAAAGTACTTTTATTCCAGATGCAGTTTGTTTAATGTTGTTTAAGTAACAGAGAAGTTGCAGAAGTCAGCAGCAGCTCAATTTAAACCTTAAAATGAACTTAAATTCTGCTCCCAGAAGGAAACAAAGTGATAAACAACATCTGATAAGACAGAAACCAGCAGCTGCTCAGGAAAAACGGCTCCATCTTTCATTCTAGAGCTGAGCACTGCAAAAACACAAAACACTAACTTGCTTCCAGTCTAGGTTCTAGAGCAGATATCTTAGAAAATATAAACTAAAACAAAACCAAGCCACAAGTAACTTTTCAGCAAGAATTAGAAGCATGTTTAATTCTTTAATACTGATTTGAAAAAAATACTAGTACCAAAGGAAGATTATTTCAACTCAATAACTAATTTTTCCCATGTTATAAGTGAAATAATCTGCCAGTTGAATCAGTAATTTGTCATCACTATTAAGGAATTATTTACTTAAAACAAGATGCTATTTCTTGCTGAAAAGTCATATTTAAGTTAGTTTTATCTTAATTAAAGTGCACTAAGATATTTTCTCTAGAAACTGAACAAAAATACTTTGTAAGTTTTTCTATCTTTGCAGATTCCTCCTGTTTCTAAACACAGTATAAAACTGACTATCCAGGTTTTCTTTAATATGATTTAACTTTATTTTTATTGAGTTCTTATTTGATTTGCATCACTTTGACCAACCAGAACATATCAGTTCAATCAGAAAAAATTATTAATTGTTTATTTTTCTACTTCAGAAAATAATTTCTGAAATTAATTTGACTTTATTATGCTCTTAAACTTAAAAAGTAGAAAACAGAGTTGTTGTTTTTTTTAATCAATAAAGTAGTATAGGGATGCATAATCAGTATTTTGAGAGATTAGATTAAATATCATTGCTGAAAAGCTACTAGTGAGTTAGTCTTGTTTTATTTAAAGTGTATTGAGATATTTGGACTAGAAACTAAACACAATGACTTGGTGACATTTTGTGTTTTGCAGAGTCTTGTGCAGCTGTGTGAAACCGGAGCAGAAGCTGCCAGACTTACGTAGTTTCTCCAGGATCTCCTCGTCAGACATCTTCTTCTTCTTGTTTTTATCTTGTGCGCGGGGCAGAGACGGGCCGGGGGCGGGGCTTGCACTGGGGGGGCTGCTGGGAGCCGCCTCTGCAGGTGGGGCGGGGGTAACGGCGGCGGCGGTCGGTGGGATGATGGGGGAAGTGGCTGCATCTTTGGTGGAAGGAGGGGGGAGCGGCTCGATCACTGAGCGGGTGTAAATCTGATGACACAAAAAGGTTAAAACGGGTTAAATAACATGTTTAAACTAAATTGTGCTTTAAAATGCTTGCAGCAATTAGTACTTAGAGCCTTACTAAGAAAAAAAAGTACATTTAGAAAAGTCATAATATTGCAAGAATAAATCTGAAATAAAATGAGAATGAATCACAATATTGTTGGAATAGCATGACGGCTTTATTCTTTTAATGTTATGACTTTATTCTTGTAACTTTACCATTTTATAATTTTTTTAGCTTTAATACTCCGCTGTAATTTAGAGAAGATCTTTGGCCAAGTTTTATTTTAGCAAGAAACAAGAAATTTATGAAAGGACAATAAAAATTGAACTCAATCAAGACGGAACTGAAGATAAATTGAGAGAACAAACAAAAAACAGTAATTCAGACTAATTTGTTATGACCAGGTTTTCTGGGAAAGTTCAATGTTTGTTTAATATTTCTAAATCTTGATAGCAAAAAGCAACTTCAGACCTACTTTCAACAGTTTTTGTTACATTTTCTGACTGATAAAGTCCAGAAAAATCTCTCAGTAGTTTTTAAAAAAACAGGTATTTTAGGTTTTTGGACCGTCAGGATGAGAAAAGTCGGTCAGAATTAATAATGCAAGGCTGCGTTGGTCTGTGCAGGCATGTTTATGATGGTGGGAGTCACTGGCATTAAAAAGTCATCGCCATGGAAACCCTAATGGCGCCGTGGAAGCAGCCTCTCCACTGCCACCAGTCTGAGTGTGTGTGTGTGTGCGTGTGCGTGTGTGTGTGTGTGTGTGTTTGGAAGGAAAGATCGGTGTACATTAGTACATTTTAACACTTGAATGAAATGTTTACTTCTCATAATATTGTGTATTTTACAATGAAACTTCAGGTTGGTTTATGTTGTTTGTTAGACGGTTCTAACAAAGTTCAGCTTCTATGCGCCACAAATCTGGAACAAACTTCCAGAAAACTGCACATATGCAGAAACACTGAGTTCACGGGCTAAAAACCAACATGGTTAGAGTTTTCTTTGAGTCATAAAAACTGGAACATTGATCAACATATCTGATGTCAACTTGCTAAATGATTTTGATGATGACATTCGACGAAAATAAATATTTATTGGATGTTTCATAATTGGTGACTTTATGATGTTTTCACAATGTTAATTAATTCAACAGATAATTCAGGCCTGTAACACATAACACCTGAGAATTTTCTGAACAAACAAATGAAAAACATTTTCATGATTTCATTTTTTTTAATCAAGCATCAATATGTTTTTTGTTTTGATTTTATGAATAGCATAATATATCTCAAATATCCAGCTGGATCTATTACCAGGGGATTATAAAAATACAAAATTAAAAGTTTTCTAAACTAAGATTTTACCACAAATTGTCATGAAACCACATATACTGGATTTTTCTTTTAGTCTTCTGCTCCTTTTTCACAACAATTGAATCATTTTTGGCATTTAATAAATTGTTACACTGAATAAAAAGGTATCTCAATGTATTGTTTTATTTTAGACCGCAATATTTTAAAAGTCCAACTTGTTACAATTTATTTAAATAAACTTAACTTGTCAGATATGTTTAGTACACAACTACAGAACAGATCAGTTATCATGAACAAGTTAAAAACAGAAGGTAAAATCTGAACTGTTCAGTGAGGAAAAGCTTCAACACGCCTCACCTGACCTGCAGGAGGACAAAGAGCTTCTGTGAAAGAGTTTCTCTAAATAAAAACCTGAGTTTCCCTGTGACTGATCTAAACACTGAAGGCTTTGTCTTATTATTATATCAACAATCACTCCACTTGGAACAGGTTCAGTCAGAGCAAAAAACAAAAACAAAAAACTGATGTGACTGAAACCTGACTTCTTGTTTCATGTCCTTTCCTCTAAATTAATTGAAATTTCAGCAGTCATTTAATTTTCTGCTGTAAAAAATGTATGTATGTAGAGTTAAAATGATGAATGGCAGAGAAGGATTTTATTGAGCCTCTCAGAGGCACTTCAAGGATAATTTTAACCACTTTGTGAGAAAAAACTTTCAAATGTGAAGTTTTAAACGCTGCCTCATGTGACTTTTATAAAAACTCAAGTTTTTATATGTTTGTTAAAACTGTTATGAAAGTTTGCTATGAGACAGATAATCTTGAACTATTATTGCCTCTCAACAAAAACAACCAATCAGAGATAATCAGAGGAGGGTCTTAGTGCTGTCGATCAAGTTCTTGTACTTGCTGGTAAATGTGCCAAATAAGGGAAAACAACTTGCTATTACAGGAAAACTGTTTATCCGCCATAATTGGAGACTATGCTAACTGCGGTAGCATTCATGATAGGCTCTCTGCCAAATGGAGGGTGATTGACAGAGCTAAGACCCGCCTCCTGGCTCTGATTGGTTGTTTCTAGTTAGCGCTGGGAGGAAGGTAGAAGCGACAGTTTCAATAAATAAACAAAATATCTTTGTATAAAAATATAGAAATATATTTTGCTTTGACACAAAATATTTTTGTATAAAAGCAGCTTTACGGCTGCTTAAAGGATGCATGAATTAAACAAAACGATAAAGAAAGCGTGTTTGTTTCCTACCGATTTGGTGTGCTCAGGGCGGGGGGCGATCACTGGCGGGGGCTCGGCCTCATCTTCATCTTCATCCTCGGACACAGTTGCTATGGCGGGCGTCTCCGACACCGCCTTGGAGCTCTGCGTGATGTCACAGGGGAGGAATGGGCGGAGCCTCAGTGACTTTACGGTTACATGAGCGATCATGGACACCAGGCCCATCATTGCTTCCTGCTGTCACTGCGGTTTCCTCTGCTGCTACTTAATCTCATCACACTGCCATTCTCCTGCCTATCTTCAGCTCAACTTCCCTCCTCTGCTTGTTGCTCGACTCAACCTGCCCTTCCGTCTGTCCACCTTCCTCATGGTGGGCGGCGTCTGAAAGCCCGGCTCAGGTCGGGCTCCTGGAGCCGCGCTCTGTTCTCTCCCGGTGTCTGTGTGGTACTCAGAGGCTCGGCCTGTGGCCAAGCTGCAGGCAGGCAAATGGCGGAAGGAGGAAAAGATGCTGATTCACAATGCAGGGAGGAAGAGAGCATCTCAACGAGCGCCTCCCTCTCTTTCTGTTTGAGGGCGTCCGTGAGACAATGTTTACAATTTGGACCAAAAGATGGTGTCTGTTTGAGGAAATCTTTCAACCAGTCAGAAAAATGTCTGAGAAAAAGCTGTTTGATTATGGAGAAAACAAAAAGTTTAACCTAAACACAACTAACTATTAAAAACTAGACCAAAAAAACTTGGCAAGAGTCTTTCCAAGAATGTTTCGTCTAGATCTAATTACACTTGAAATAAGACTAAACTAACTTACAAGTTATTTTTCGCAACTTGTTTTATGTCAACAACTTTTAGTCAGTTCTAGTTGCACTGAAAGGTATTTTCACTTACTGACTTGGGAAAAATGACTTATATGTTAAATAATCTCTCAGTGGAACTGAAACTTTTTCATGAATGCTAAGGGATTATGGACTTAAAACATAAAGCTTAAAACTTGTGAGTTAGTACACTTGAGATAAGAAAAAATAACTAAATAAATAAAAATACTTGGTAAGATTTTTACAAGACATCAGAAGAAAACCCCCAAAGCTCACACTTAGGGAAATGTGGTGAATTTTGAAGGAGAAATTATGATTATCTAAGGCTTTTAAAGATCTTTACAAAATATATACCAAGATTACATAAGTGAAAAATATTCTTCTATCAACATAGTAGAGAATAATTAGCAGAGATCATTTATACAAGTTTTAAAGCTTGTGATTAACTCTAATAGCAGAATTATTCTTACCGTTACAATGGAGGAATTGAAGGCGTCTGCAGTTTTATCTGGAGGGAGATAAAGAGAAAAAGTTTTCTCAGGGTTCAGGAGATGCGCATCCCTTGGTCTGAAGGTTAATGGTAGGCGTAAAGCAAAAAACATTTTAATCCATTTTAATGATTAATCCTGCTTCATTTTATGTGATGACAAAGTTTCTCCAAGTCTTAAATAAATTTTTGACTCCCTTTCTGTGAATGAAATAAAGCGTTGTGTTTTCATACCTGTGAAACTCATGTATTTCTGGCTGTTGGCCGTTTCCTTCGAGTCGTAGAACTTTAAGACGTCGAGGACGGCCTGAGGATTCTTCTTCTGCTCCAGTTTGGTAATGTTGGACGTCTGGAGCAGCCGGGCCCATTGCTCTGGCATGCCCTGCAAAACACGCACACACACAGTCCTGTTTTAATCACTTGTGGGGACTTCATATTTTCTTCCATTAATTTCTACAATTTAATCCTTACCATAATCCTAACCCCAACCCTGACCATCACAAACCTAACCACTAACCCAAAAACAACTATTTTCTTCACAGGGACCAAGAAAATGTCCCCATTCAAAGCAACGGTCCCCATAACATTGTAGACAGAATTGGTTCCCATAAGGATATGAAAACCTGGTGTATGCACACACACACACACACACACACACACACACACACACACACACACACACACACACACAGTTATTACTTCATGCACTCATTTCAAGCAGATGCATGACAGCCATGCAGCTTCATGCAGACTTCACTCTGTGCCGTGCTGATCAGGCCAATCAGGATGGAGCTACTTTTATTCGCTATGGGCTGAAAGAAAAAGTTTTCTAATTGTGATTCTGGTCAGCTTGAAAAACAAATTTAAAAAATGTAATTATTTGACTATAGTTGGTATTGTACTTCTTTTTTTTTGTCTCTAAGTGTATTCTTCAAGTAGTTCGATGTTTATACTCATGCTCTTATTTTGAAGTGGGTTCTATTTCTTTCTTTTTCCCTAAACGACTTTATTTCAAACAGGAAATATAGAGGAGCAAAATAAAACTGACACTAGAAACAACAATCTAAATTGTAATTTTATAATTAAATTGGTGTTTGAGTGTTGCAGTCTTACAACAGCAGATATAATTTGAACCCAATTTAGCGATTTAGCGTGAAAACAACTAACTTTTTATTTATCTAGTTTGTTATTTTTATGTTTGTTTTTAATGACAATAGATTAAAAAGTCCAGGTTCTATTGCACTGAAGTGTTGAAATGTCCTGCTGGGAAAACTTAATATTTAAAATCTAATAAATGTTTGAGAACCACTGATCAATTCCATAGTTTTCCAGACTTTCTGAAAGTTTTTTTTTATTTATTTCAGACAAATTCCTGATGATTTTCTGAGAAATCTCTCTTAATTAAGTCACTTTCATGAGCCCCACTTCCTGGAAACATGTTAATCAGGTGGAGACTCTTTTCTTCAGCTGTGAGTCTTCCTTTGTTCGACACTTGTCTAAAATTAGTTTTTTTTTAAGCTGTCATAATCAGATTGGAGTGAAAATACCTCAAAGTAAATATAAAAAACACTCTGCAGATGACAATAAGAGATGGACTTATTGAAAAAGTGCTGTCTAACCCAGGAAGGATGTATAACACAGCAGTCTTGTTGTATTTGTACTTTGGTTAAGCAACTGGGTCACATCTCCTTGTTTTCCTGCTCTTTCTCTCGCTCTCTTCTGTCAGAATCAGTCCATCACAAAGCCGTTTCTGCTCCATCACTCCATCCCTCCTCTGACCTTTCTTTCATTTTCCACCCATGCTTTGCTAATCGCCGCTGCCTGTTTAGCAGACAGTGAGGACTCTTTGCATGCACATATATCACTGAACTGTGACCCAGAATGCAAACAAGGAAACAATAATCATGCACTCACAGAGAAGATGGGAGTTTTTTTTAGTTTTGCACACAGCGTTGGACTCGCAGATAAAAGAGCTTGGTCAAGCGGATCAAGTGACTCAGTTCAACAGGATGGCCTTTGTCTGATGGGACTATTTTAAAAAACTTTTATTCAGTGCGTCTCCTAACATCAAGCTCACGAGCAAACACACAAATATTCACACAGCAATAAGCAACAGGCGATAATTAGAGCGGCATTCAGAGGGGAATATTAAGAGACTTACAGTAAACTCCCCAGTAACAGCATCAAAACCGACGTGGATGGTGTGCTCAAAGTCTGACGGCAGAGAAATTTCAGGACGTTCCTTCTTCTTATAGGCTGACAAAAAAGAAAAGAGAGAGAACAAGGACAGTTTAAGGATATTTTAATTTCAGCAGGATGATCCAGTCCCTTTCTTCTGACGTAAACTGAGATGGATTTGTGGCAAACTGGACCTCAAAAGGCCAAGATGCCATCAGGTTATTAAATCAGCTGTAATAGAAATCTCTCATGGGACAAATCTTTGTGGTAAGTGAATAAATAAGAAGGAGGAGGAAAAAAAGAATGTAAAAATACATAAAAAGCAATTTGTGAGAGAATTATAATGACGGAGACGTCATATGTTGTAATTTATTCCTGAGGGAAATCATAAATCCATATCCTCATCGGATGACAAACAATGCAAGGACCACCAGTCGGCTGCAAGGCATCATGGGTAATCTATGTCTGGATGTGGACATGTGGCGTGAATCAGTCTAAAAAAAGAAATACATAAGAGGGTTTTGTTCCAGGCAGACTTTAACTAAATCATAAAAATCACATTTAGCTGTAACTAGTGGGTAAAAAGCTGTTTTAATCATAAGTTATTTATAAAAACTACTCAATAATATTCGGTGAATTGTAAGACTGGCGGGCCACCAGGTTAAACATTGATTGTTTCATAAATTCAGTTTTTTCATTTACCCTTTTTTAAGACTTTATAGTTGATGTTTAGACATTGTTAATAATGTTTTAATATTTTCAAAGTTGATATTTTCAAATTTCCTGTCAACTTTAAACATCTCCGAACTGTAAACACGGTGGATGACTGTTTTAGTGCGACTGATTAACGAGTCACAAACATTAACAGTTATCTCCAGGAGACTGTCTTAGAAAAGTAGAGGTTTTTTTAGTGTTCAGTCAGAGGCTTCTTCAAATTTGCTGTAACACAGACTGCTACCGGAGAACTTTTCTGCTCACAGAACTGAATTAGAATGTGACTGTATTTATACAAGTGTGGGTCACAGACTGCTACAGTTTATAACGTTACACAAAAAGGAAAGAAATTAAAATGCCACCTATCAAACCAATAATGTACTGAAAAAGCAACAGACTGAAACTTTACAACCTCAAGCATCTGAAACAGTTTTCATCCGGATCTCTCTGCACATGCAGAGGTGTGCACGGCTCGTTTGGCATCCATGTTTTTGCTTCGCGCCTTCATTGCTCAGTTATGTGGAAGAGGAAGAGGATCATGAGACTCCAGTTCTTCTGCAGCAGCGCTCTCTCTAGTCGTTATTTAATAGGATAAATATTTACCTCAACTTGAGTTTGATGCTAAACTATTATTTTCTACTCTGACAATAAAAATAGTGAGAGGAAGTCACCATCCTCCTAATTGGGTTCATGCACAGCTGAACCAGAGACACGTGTTCTTATGAAGGCTGACAGGCAAGCAGCTGATTTGTTATTGCGAAGCTCAAATTGCCTTTTGGCAAATAAAACAGCCGTGAAAACAACAGATTCAAGTCGAGGTCTAAAATATTACAAAAAGCAATGATTCACATTCATGGAAAGTCAAGAGGAGTTGAGAAAGTTCCTGTCCCATAACGATCTAAAGTCGTTTGGATTTTAAAATCTGAAAACTGATCATTAGCTAACGATTATTTTAGTAATGAAGTATTTGACAATTAACATTCTGCAGATTTCTCATTTAATCACTTAGGATTATTTATGCAACATCAGAAATAAATAAAAAATGCAAATAAACAAATAATTATTTCTACTTTTGAAAAATAAAATAAAACATTTTATTCCAACACAGCAGTTCTTTAGTGAACGCTTGATCATTTGTAGCAATGAATACATCTACAGCTAAAATAACATTTCTAATGGTGTAGGGCTAGTCTCTTAATTATTTTATTAACTGATTAGTAATTAGACAGCAAAAGATGCTTAATAGGATTTTTTCCTCTACAAACAAGGTTTCTAATCTTTAATTGAAAATGTATATTTTGTGCGCACAGGTTAGCTTTATTAATACTAGTGTGTTTTTGAGTCTGTGTGCTCCAGCTAAGGATGAAACAATTACTAAATTAGTTTGTAATTATTCCAATAATTGATTAATCATTATTAATCCCATTAATTGTTTCTTTTGCCCTAATGCTTTTTTTAAATTACTTGGTCCCATTCAATTTTTAACTAAATTAAACCTATATGTGAGATTGAGAAAAGCAAAAACATTATTTTTAAGAAGACTTATTTTCATGTATAGTAAGAATTATTATTAAATAAAACAAACATGTTTACTGCTTAATGAAAGGCATGTGTGTGTGTGTGTGTGTGTGTGTGTCAGAACTGCAGCTGGAGCAACACCTGCAGAGATCAAAGTTAAGCCTTCATGAGGGCTTTAATAAGGATCAACAAACAACGCGTTGATAATCTTCATCAGGTCTGGAGGAAAATAAACTCCATTGAAGTTCATCATGGACTGAGTTACTCAGAACGTTTCAACGGTTTGGGTGGCGAGGAGGAACCACACATCTTCCTCCTTCCACCTCAAACAGGAAGTGTGTGATTTAACACCAACTGTAAAACATTTGAGCCACTTTTAGTTGTGTCCACCATCTTTTGCTCTTTTAGTCAAATTAATTTTGCGAGTTTTAGATTTTGAGTCTAAACATGAGTTTGTGAAAGATAATTGGACAGTAGTAAGTTGTGTTAACTTTTTATTAGAGTTGAATAAACTGGAGTTTTCAGATTAGCACTTATAAGAAACTGAAAGAAGAAAAAGGCAGGAGTGGGAACCATTTCCCAGAATGCTTGGCGACATGTTTTTGTCACCTCTGATGGGAGTGTTACATTGATCTGACTCTTGTGTTATTAAGGCAAATGTTTATTTTAATATTCTGTTCACACTAAATGTTTCTGATCTGAATTCTTTGAGATGTTTAATAAAATTCATCATGAGCTCAGAAATTTTGTTCATGCCATTTAAAACAAGAATTGAAACTATTATATAAGTAAAATAAGTAATTAGTTTAACTTGGTATTACGAGTAAAACTAAATTGTGAAATTATTTGGTTTAAATTGCAGCATTAAGTTAAAACTCACAATTCAAGATTAATGAACATAAACAAAGTTTAGACAACTTGTTTCATGTTATTAAATCAACTTAATGAACTTTAATTTCTGAGCCAAAAACAAAACAATTTTCTTGTTGACTTAATTTGCATTTTCAAGGCAGCAGGTGGATTTTCATTTTCAAGTTAAACCACCTTCAAATGTTTTACAGTGTAACTGAAGTTCATGCTTTAAATGGTGCATAAAATGCAAATTATATGAAACCGTGGCTCCGTCTAAGAAAATAATCCACATATGCAAGTGAGGGAAATCAGGACTATAGCGCCTTTTTTTAAACAGGAGTTTTGTAAATAGACAGCAGAAGCAAAGAGAAGGAGCAGAGAGTTCAACCAAGCTGCAGAGCGTTTGACACAATAAGGCCAGACAGATGTACTCTGTCTTACTCTGCTCTAATGCCATGATGGAAGCTGCAAAAAGTAGAAAAAGATGAATTACAAAAGTTTAGTGCACGTCTTCTGCGTACTGGTCGACTCTGTTTAATAATAAGAATAACAATTATAATTTTAATCTGAGAATCAATGATACAATGGCATCTTAGGGCCGTTGTAGATAGAAAAGAACAGAAGTAAATTTCCGCACAAGAACTCTGAAATCTTTTGAGTAATTTCAGAAATCTTTGAGAGGAAACAAGTATATTTATGAGCTTGAAAAGTCAAAAATTTGCTAAATAAAAAGGGGAAATTTTTAGATTAATTTCAGAAAATTTCTAGAAAAAGCAAGAACATTCTTGAGCTTGAAAAGTCAAAAATGTCTTACAGAAAAATAATCAATAATTTTGACAATAATCTCAGAAAGAAACGAGTAAATTTCTGATTTACAAGATAAAAGAAAGGAAATTTTAATATAAAATTTATCCTGTGGTTAATTTATTGTGATTTAATTTGGTTTACTGCCACATTAAATCAATGTAAAGACGATCAATATTTATTTTTAAGTAGTAGTAATTGAATGCAGCCATTTGTCAATATTTTACCAGTCTGTTAATGGGCTCTATCCTAAGGTCTGCTGTAACCGGCCCCTTGAGGACGTCTGTGATCTTGTTGTGGCCCAAAATGAAAGTGAGTGGAGAGCACTCACTCTTATCGCTCCCGGTGAGGATGAATCGGATGGAGCGGTCTTTCTTCTTCTTGTCCTCCGGGTTGGGCGGCAGCGGCTTGGAGCCGTGGTTCAGGGGCGTGGGGTCCTTGTTGCAGGAGCCAATCATGGTGCTGGTGTTCCTCATGGGAGGAGCTGGAGGCTTGTCCTCGACCTCCCCATTATCAGACATCTTTAGATAGGCTGCAGCTGGCCGCTCCTGCACAGAAACGGACCAATCACAGGGAAGAAGCTGTCAGAGACGAAACATCAAGATAAGTAAATTTTCACCCAATTATTAGGATTCAGCCACAACTTTGTTAACTTTGATATTAGCTGCACTGAACTGCATTGTTGCCAAATAACCTCATTTATTTGGCAGGAAAAGAATCTGCCAAATGAAAAATACCAACAATTCTAGTTCTTAGTTAAAGGGGACGAACAAGTTAGAATAGGTATATCAGCTGCATAAAATATATTTAGTATATTTTTTAAAACAAATCCGTCCTCACATGAAATTTTGCTTTTTGTACTCATTTCAGAATCAGCTGTTTAAGCAAATAACCAGCTACTGCTGCTCAGGGCCCCCCAACACTTTAGACACATGAAAATGGCTGCAAACAGATGCACAACTCTACAACGGTACATCTTTGAAAAGCATTAGTAGAGCCTCCTCCAAAAACCAACAAGAGTCCAACAAGTGGATTCTGGATGTTAAGTCAACAACAAAAACGCTGGAATTCTCCAGCAGCCATTGAACAGCGCACACAGAGGTAAAACCAGCTGACCAAACGTGCTGGGTTGCTAGGTGACGGGCAGCGCCATAATCGGGAGGATTTTGAAATGGCTCGTTTTCCAGACACTATAAAACATCAACTTATTTCCAGACATTGGCTGGAAAACGGAAATACAAAAACATTAAGAAAATAAATGCATACATACATTATTACACGTAATGTGTCAATTTATGAAATAAACAACTACATGTGAAATGCATTGCTTAAAAGTTACTATATGTCAAAATCATTTACTGTTATTATTTTTTCTTATGTGATTTCTGGGCTGCAGCGCTCCATAAGACAATTTAAACAGTCCCAATGGTTCATCATATGGTGCAACTCACATCTGATTGGTCGGCCTCGACAGGAAGTCCACTGCAGACCAATCAGAGTTGCGTTCGCCCCGCCCACTAAGTTTGAAGTACATTGATTGTCAAAATTACAGTCAAATATTTGAAGTAGTTTGTATGGAGAGATTTTGTGATCTGCTATAAATAAGAAGGTAAGTAAATTAGATTATTTTACTGTAAAAGCTGGAAAAATCTGCAGCAATATCCTGTCCGTAAAAAGAGTGAGGAAATGGATCTTTGGATTTCCAACGTCAATGCTTTAGTTAATGGAACAAAATTTCCTTCCGAGGGAAAATCGTCTAAAATAAAATGAAATAAATGGACAGAGAGTTTCCATTTGCTCAGAGCGGTCAGTTTGATCTACAAACACCAAGCTGACTAAATCACAGTGTGTGTTTTTTCTGTTAACATGCGTGTATACTGACTCAGAGCTTAATGAGTCTCGGTCGAAAGATAACACCACATTTATCCACTTTGATGTGCAAGTGTAACCTGCAGTTTGCACACACAGCTGAGAGGCAAATAAAAAAAAAAGCCGACGTAATGACGGGTTCTGCCACACACAGAAATACACAATCAAACACTGGAGCTAGGAGCTAACCTCTTATAAATGCTCCAGTGAACACAGAGAGTCACGAGGAGATGTATGTAGGTCAGAGCTACACGAGCAAATCAACAAACAGAGGAAAACATGACATTTACAGAAAACACAATGAAAAAGAAAGAGATTCTCCAGGTGTTTTCAACTCTATGTACAGGAAAGCTGCTTAATATCTCTGTCCTTCCACCTTAAGGCATAAACGGAAACGGCTCCTGATGGACCAAATCTGTCAAAGCCAACTAAATAACTCACTTTGACTAAAATAGAAAATACTATTAGAAGAGACTGAATTAACTCTGAACAGAGACCAGACGTAGAGCTTGAATTACAAAACGTTTCTTCTAAAGTTTGCAGCATCAACTAAACTCCTCTCATACACAGCTGTGTTTTGTACAGCTGTTAGTCTGCTTACAGGGTCTTGATTGCACTGCACCATTTTAAATGTAATCGTTATAAAATGCTAATTTGAAATTTCACAACGTTGTGTTTTTGGGAGACACTATTTAAAAAACTTAAAACCCAACTACAGAGTCTTAAAAAAGGCAAACAATGAAATACAACAACAATAAATAATATTCATCTTTGGCAGCTAAGGTTAAATATTCTTAGGTAATAAATTCAAGTGATCTTGTGATTTTCTGTTTTTCAATGTCTGCAGCTTGGTCCAGGATGATAAACCCAGTTTTCCCAGTCTTTGCTATGACTGTTACTGGTGAATAAGAAATCCCTATTTAAGATATAAAAACTCATTATGTTAAGCCTGCCAGGCTGGGTAAACCCTGTATTAAGAATGCTCCGATCAGGTGTTTTGCTGCCAATTCCGATACCGATCATCCATGAGGCTAATCTCTGCTGATCACCGCAATAAATTCACCTAATTTAGACATAAACATGCAAAATACTCGGGGGCTACAATACAGCAGCTATTCAGTCAAGAAGACAATTGAAAAACCTGCAATCAGTAAAAATTACTTAACAGTTAAACCTCTCAACAGCTTAAATTACAGATGAATCAAATAAATGGCATTAAAATATCACTACCAGTAACGTGTAGCAGCGGTCCAACAATGAGAGCAGAATGAGCGTCTTACATCGTTGACTTAAATCATTTTTTGGGTTTATGTTTAGCTTTCTTACCGTGATGCTAATCCGGGGCAGTGTTGGTGTGATTTACCTGCTATCTGTTGGCTTTTTTTCTGCATTGCTAGGAGACGGGCAGCGCCATAATCGGGAGCTTTTTGAAACGGCTCGTTTTCCAGACACTATAAAACATCAACTTATTTCCAGAAAACGGATGGAAATAAGTAGCCAAACTCTGTTAAGTGGTTGATTTTTACTTGTCATATTAGATTCATTGTGATGCATGTTGGGTTCCGCCGTAACACGCAAACATCCCATTCAAGTTTTACACGACATCGCTCAGGATTCGTCTCGCGCTGGCACATTGTAAAGGAAAGAGGAGATTTAACTCACGCAGGCTGAGACGTGAAACTCACGGGATTGGTTTTGGTGATCGGCAACAAGAGACAGTGATCGGCGATCACACACTTTTTCAAGGAAATCGGCAGATTTTGATGGGTGGCCAATCGATCGGCACACCTCTACCCAATATCTAATGTTATTTTTCAGCTTTTTGAAGAAACCTGCATCTGAAATATAACAAAAAATAATAATACTCATCAGCATCAACAAAAGGCTTCTAGATCTTACCTTATTTAAGTGTAGAGCTCAATTTTTAACCCCAACAATAAAAGCAAGCAACAAATCGAGAAGTTTTTCAGTAGGAAAAGAAAAACGCTGAACCTCCTCAGAGCCTCAGTCCAGGAGCGAGACTGAAACCATGTGGACTTTTAACCCGTCCTGCCTCCCGCAGACGGTGACATCAGCTTGGTGTCAGAAGGTGAGTCACACGTGGAAGCAGTAAAAGTCCACAAACGCATCCAACCATCCCAGAACCGTTTGGGTCTCTAAATCCGGCACCATAACCCCACAGGGGGAACGTCACCTGCACACGGAGGGCAGTAAGCACTTAGAGGGGGTGTTTGTAGCCATCTCGCACACAAACAGTCGCTGTTTAGAAGGAAGTGAAGGAGTCTTTATTGTCTGCTTTACACACACAGAGGGAGACGGCAGACGTCTCAAATTTCAAACACTCCTGCCAGTTTCAGCAGAACCCGGTTTCCAAACAATCCCATACTGTCTACTACACAACACACACACACACACACACACACACCACTGAATACATCTATTGATCTGAAAGGATTCCCCAACCTGCAGCAGAGATCCTGTCCTACTAAAAATCCTAATAATTTGATCTTTATTCTTATTTCTAAGACAGACGCTACAGACATGTTTCAACTTTGATTCTAAAGAAATTAGGAGATATTTAACGAAATGCTTCTGTTTAAATCTATTCATAATTACAGATGCGATCGGTATTGATGGGAAAAAGGAACCTGGGAGGAAGTATTCAGTAATTTGCTTATTTTTTCGGTAGAATGTTAATTTGGTTGAAATATCAATTCATCAATGTGGACTTTATGAAACGTACCTGCTTATGTTCCAACATAATTCTGGTAATATGACTTTATTCTTGTTTTATTATAACTTTATTCTGTTAATATTCCAACTTTAATCTTGTACAAATATTTTCTAATATCATGACTTTATTCTCCTATTTATTTTTTCCTTATTCTGGGTCAATAAGGAACCAGAATATTGTGTTGTAGAAAAACAAGCCTCACTGAAACGCATATGTTCTAACTGACCAAATATGACTTTACTCAAGTCACTCAAACTTTGCACAATTCATGAAAAAGGAGACATTTAAATTTCCTCAGCTTTTTCCCAACAAAGCAGGAAACAAATGCGTTAGCGTGAGGAGAACGTTTTAACTTTCTGCATCTTGCCACTAAGGTATTAAGGTCATTATTATTGAACGCAAAGAAAGGGAAAAGGAAGAGAAGCAGCAACTAAACAAACACAAAACTTTTCAACCTGCTCAGGTGATGAAATCATCTAAAGTTTAAGATTAAAAAGCAACAAATCTAAAGCAGAAAAACATTTTCTGACAGTGTAAACATGGTGAGTAAAAGCTTTGATTTGCTCAGGAAAATGACAGACTGCTCCTGCAGAAACACACACAAACACACACACACACACGGCGTGTGTGTGTGATGAGGAGGCACCGCGCTTAGATGATATCCTGCGTTAGATCAGGATCCCTGCAGAGATGATTACAGAGACTCTCTGAGCTGTCAAATCCGACCAATTCTGAGTTACAAAGGTGATCTGGGCTGGAAAACCCATTAATCCCAATTCATCCCTCTTCAGATGACCTAATCTGGACTCCGAGGAGTCAGACTCAGAACTAATAAAGCCAAGACGGGGAAAAACAAAACAAAAAGGTCAATCAGATGATTCTGCTGTTGTTTTGACAGCAGAATACAGAATAAGTTTGAAATAGAAACAGAATAATTATTTTAATTATTTTGATGGATAACTGGATAAAGAAAATTGCCACATTCTGCAGGTTTTTCATTTAACATCTCAAGTCTTTATTAATACAGCAAATGAAGAAAATGAACTATTCAATTCCTTTTTGAATGACAAAATAAACATGTTATTGTCTAAATTGCAATAACAGTATTCCTGTAGTAAGCACTTGATAAGCACTCAGCAGCTGAGTTCTTCCATCATCACCATGTGCAAAGCTGATCTGGTGACTATTTTTATTATTTTAAAATAATAATTAGATAGAAAAAGGTGCTTAAAAGGCATTTATTAACAGAATTGGAACCAGGTGAAGTTAAAACTACGACACTTAAAGAGTTCTGGGTAGAGCATTTTCATAGACGAAGGGTTTTTTTCCATCTTAAATTAAAAACTTATTAATATTTTTGTATAGTTTTGCTGCTCTGACTGTGTTTTTCTGTTTTTTTAGAGTTTGTATCCTCCTGTTAACGATTAATAGATCCTAAAATTAGTTTAAGTCTAATCTCTAGTGTACAAGAACAGCGATTACACCTGCTTCTTATTTATAAACACAGGTGAACCCAAAATAGGAATTTGCTGTTTCCATCAGTTTTAAGTGGGTCAGAAACAACCAGGTGCTGCAAATTAAAGGACCCAAATAACTGATCTGCTTTGGTTCGACCACATCTATGAAATAAAAACAGGCGCGATTTAATTCATTGCATTAATGTTATGAGGCCTTTTCCAACTATTTAAAGTCCTGTATTCTACAGAAAGAGTTTTAAACTCATTTTCATTTTGGGGCGGCATAGTGGTGGAGGGGTGATGGTACCGTGGAAAAAAATAAAATAAAAAAAAACAGACAGGAAACAAATACTGTTGAATCATGGGATGGTTTTGGCCTCCATACAAATTTCTTCCATTTTCGTTCCCGACAAAGCAGCAGCAAATCTCTGCTGCTTGGAGAAACAAACCAAGTATTCAAATCTTATCCATGTATGTAATAAAATGTAATTTAGCTGCACCATAAAGTCTGTCATTCCATTATCCATCTAATGTGTGCAGGCCTACATATAGAGACATTCATTATTCACGTCTAAAGAGACGGACGCCGGAATGTGTCAGCACTTCCTGGGAATGGTGCATCAGCAGCAGCAGACACATTTACTGGAACAGGACGCACGTTTAAGAACATCTTACAGACAACTAAAATCTGACTAAGATGCCCATATAAAATGAAAAGCTTTTGCATAACTTCCAGTGTGAAACATGAGCTCTGGATGGACAGACATGTAGACAACCAGTGGGTGAATCTGGATTCCCTTCAGCTGCTCTGAGGAATCCCTTTATTTAGGCTGCTAAATAAGCAGCAGCACCGTCCAAATTTCCTCCGTTTGCTCTTACATAATCAGCTGCACCGACTCTTTGTTTATTTCCCACTGACTGAGTCAAATTAACAGGACAGAGATTTCAGTTAAAAGCCTTTTACCTGTGCCGAACTGCCTGCTCTTCTAAATGGTTACATAGTCTTCAATAATTCAAAGTAATTATTCCAAAAGTACATCCAGGTTTATGTGATAGAGACAGAAAGAAGTAAGTGATTTAGGAAGGACAACGACTGACCATGCAACTGAAAGAAACGCAAGAAGAGAAGAGAAGAGAGTTAGACATAGTAGTGGTGGCATCATGCTGTGGGGATCATTTATTACGTGAATCCCCCAGATTTATACAGTAGAGTCGCACAAAGCAGCACATAATTTTAGCAAGGGAACAATTGGCCATGCAAGTGAAGGAAAAAAAAAGAAAAACAGAAAGGATAAAAAAGAAAGAAAACAGTAAGAAAGAAAAAGAAATGAGAAAAGAAGAAAAACATTTCTTAGCACTTAATATTCAAAAGAATAAGCAGCTTAATGCTACGTCACACATGAAAAGTCCTCCAGTTTTTAATCAATATTAAAAAAAATTATTTACTTATTTACTTAATCAGCCTCTTGTATCTTGTTGAAAAGTTATTTGTAGGTTAGTTTTGTCTTATTTCAAGCTCACTAATATATTTGCATTTAAAAACTAGACCAAAATACTTGGTGAGAAGATTTTTGTGTTTTGCAGTGTCAGCATTTTTAGAGGACATCTAAAGTATTTGTGGATTTTAGCGACTCACTGGCGGCTTTCGTCTGTAACCGACAAAAAAATCCAGGATCTACATATTTTTACTTACCTTCATGGTTTAGGTTTCATTCAGATAACAAGGAATGTCTTGGTTTACAAAGTCATTTTTTGTTAGTAGCTGAAACGTTTGCATTGAAGTAATAAAAACCTAATTTCTGAACTCCAGACTTTTAGGAAAGCTGCGCTGGCAGACCCAGCAGGGGGTCTGGTTCCCTCATAGCCAAGGGAAGCAATGCACCTCCTGGTAACCGGATCCAGCATAGCCGCTAGCTGGTGCTGACAGATTCGATTTGTCAGGCGACGTAAATACGAGACATAAACAGAACATAGATTAAGAGGGAATAGTTGAGGACAAATGGAGGTTTAATGCAGCTTTCTTTCTGAACAGATAAAGCAACAAAAATAGAAACTACTGAAGCAGGAGACCGAACCATCTCCCTGCATCTCATTTCATCCTGAAGCCCCGATGACAGAAAGAGAAATGAAACCGGCTCGTTTGTCTGCAGACTCAAACCCGAGGGCGCAGACTTCAAACGTATATTTTAACATAATTTACAGACCACATTTGAAAGCATGCATAAGCATACATCCACTGAGAAACAAGTCTGTTTCTATGCAATCTCACAATGTCAGCGATTCGATTTTCAACTGTATTAGCATAAAATCCTTTGCTATGTTGGTGCAGTTCCTCTAGAAAGCTACTTCATCATTTTTCCAAACAATAAAAATATTGCATTCAACAAATATCAGCAAAAGCTTGAGAGGTTTAAGCCAGAAAGTTTCAGTAAGTCAAATTCTGGACATTTTAAGACCTTTTTAATGACACCTTGAATAAAACAAAGAACTGTAAATGTAGAGGATGCTTGGCAGTTCCTGCTGTATTATAATTAAGCAGAAATTTAAACTAAAACAGGCAAAATTTCTGGAGTTTCTCACTCTGAATATTGGCTCTCTACAGCTTTAAACCATCTTAACCCCATCACACACGATGGATGCAAAACAGACGGTAGTTAGTTAGCAAGGGCGTATTAGCAGCTAGTTAGCAATAGGAACACAATGAAGATGTCTGCCTGTGACTTAAATTTTTGACTGAAAGAAAAACACAGCAGGAGAAAAACCATAAATTTATGACACAAAATGTAAATTCATAGAAGTAAATGTCAGCAAATTTTGTTCTATGAATTTACAACATTTTTAAGGCTTTAATATTAGATCCTTGTGTGTCACCTATCATCCATGATAGATGCAAAAAATGATAGCTCTGTATACTAGCAGCTAGTTAGCGCTAGCTGCCACCGCATTGATTCACAGAATGCAGAGAAGATGTCTCAAATTTTTGCCTGACAGAAAGTGCCACGAGAAAAAAATAAATAATAAAAAAAAAGAAACCATGAATACAAGACTAATAGTCCAGCCAGAACAAAATGTAAGACCTTTGATTAACACATTTAAGGCTAAACCTTTTTACTGGGCATCAATTCATGAATTCAAAGTATGCATAACCACACATGCTCTGAAAAATAAGTTAGAAATGAATTTAAGTCATTATCGCACATTCATTCAAGACTTTTTACGGATGCACTTAAAAAGTCTTTATCTTGTGAATAAATAAATCTGGCATAGGGAAGCAGTGGATGAAAAGTTCAGTCACACTCATAAAAGTATACAAGCCGAAATAATCACCTTCAGTCACTCGTCGCTGTGTTGCTGCTTCAGAAACTCACTTGAGCTCATAAAATGAATTAATCCACAGTTTGAATCTAATCCCAGACGAAGCATAAGTGATAAAACTTTGTGAGCTGTTTTCACAGCTGATCCACCCAGCTAACACATGCAGAACTTTAATTAGTTAACGACCACATCAGAAAAAAGCTGTTCGGGGGGCAAAAATAGAACGTCTTTTGTCATGTGGCAAAAGTGTGTGAGTGTTTGTGTGAGAGAGAGAGAAAGAGGGAGGCAGATGGTGATTTTGAAGGGGAGGACATGGCCAAACATCAGACAAAAAATACACAAAAAGAAAGAAAGAGAGAGAACAGGAAAGTGTGAAGAGAGAGGGATGGTGTTGAGAGGAAGGTGGGATGAGGAAAGTGACAGAGAAACTAAATTAAAACAAAATTAATTTAAATAAAGGTAGAGAAGAGAGAAAGGAAAGAGAGGCTGCGTGATTGAGGAACAGACTGTATGATGGTGGGGGGCATGTCCACACACACACACACACACATACACACATATATCTTTGTTCCCACAGCATGACAAATACAAAAGCTCCACACTTCAATAGTTCAGGCGTTTGGTGTAATGCTACAGCTCAGGTACAGACGAAGGGGAATCTGTTAGATGTCTGTTTCACGCTAATTTTAAACCTCAGTCAGTTGTGTTCCTGCTTCGCTCGAAGTCGTGTCAGATTTCTTCTGGAGCTTTTTGTTTTCTGTTTTGGTTATAGTTGAGAGGTTTCAGACCAATATAGCTGAATCAGAGTGCAGTTTCAGCAGCCATACCAAAACCTTGTTTCCAAACAAGATATTACTTCAATTGAACCTGCCTGACGACGTGAAGTAGGCATAATTGTCTCAAAAAAGCAACATTTCAAGGCCTTAGAGTGTTTTCACACTTGATAGTGCTGCAAAATTCCAACATGTGCTACATTTTCAGGTGCACTGTCAATTGAACAAAACGTTTTGAAAAAGCTGTTTCCCTCCTCACCTGTGGGGGCGCTGCACCAAGAACCACTGAAGGGAACGACATAAAAACCTCTGAAGACAATAAGCTCAGCTTCCTTCTTCATAAAATGTAAACAACATTGAAGTGGCGTCAGATTTTAGCGTTTGCAGGATCTCATCTTTTACCTTTGGCTAAAGAGCACGAATAATTCTCCCGCTAGCGATGGACTCACATTTGTTTCTGTTACATTTACCCAGAATGCCCTGCAATATAGTCCAATCCCTGCTTTTCCGCATTTGCATTCAAATTGCACCAGAATTCACTTCAAACAAATGGACACAGAGAGTTGTAGGCGGACCAGTGTTTGTTGGTCTGTTTGTTTTTTTAGCTTGGATGCAAAATATAAAGAATTTAAGGAAAACTACCATTTCACTAATGTTCTCAAGAACTGCTGATAATTTGGAAAGGAACACAAAATGTTGAGTCAAGCAGATCAGAACATCTTAAATTATTCCAACCTAAATCAATTCCTGCTACTCCAACCTGCTAACTCAGATTAATGGTGCAGGGATGGATGCCAGGAATCGGAGAGCATTCAGAGCTCTTGGCAGTGATTAAGGATGTGATTTTTCCGATGTTCACCCAAGACGACAACCAACGATGGAGAAAAGCGGCGGGATGTTAAATACTGAGTGATGGACCGATGATTCAAGCTGTGGTTTCCGTTTTGCTAAAAAACTGCAGAAAAATCCAGAAGGAGTAACAGTTCTTTGAAACAATAAAAACATGATTGTTAAACCATCATTTGCAAAATGTGACTGAGGTGAAAAAAATGCTTTTGATGACAAAAAGGTTAAAAATAATATATAATTAGTGATATTACAAGAGTTTTATGACTTAGCATCAAGCCGTTGTCTGAAATTCAATCTGAATAATCCATATTATAATTCTGCCTAAATTGGCGGGATTGGTGCAGCCACACAAAGACCGGATTCACTTTGCAGACTCGTAAGATAATGCAAACAATGTGATGATTATCTGCAGCTTTGTGTGTGTAACACATTGATTATACGGGTTATTGTAGGAGATGGAGCCTTTCCCAAAACCCCACCCCAAAAACACACACACCCACACACACACGCACACACACACACACACAGATCCTGCTCCATACAGCCATCTGTACAGCCCCGCCTCAGCTTATCGCCTTCAGGGGACAACTGCAGCCACAGCGTGCGCCCGTTCCAAGGAATCTGTGTAGATTATTAAAAAGAGGAAAATCAATTTGGTTCACTGAGATGATTTAGAGGATCTCCTCTTGCTCAGCGTAGTTGTTTGATCATTTCAGTCAATGATTCAGAGCTGGCTGCTGCTCGGGATGGAAAGCAGGTCGTTCATAAATCACAGCCGGATGAATCCTCCCGGCATCGTCATGACCGCATTGGAGCCGGCTGGCAGCACTGCTGCATGTAAATGTATGCGCTGGTTGGCAGCATCGCAAATAATCTGAGAGAGACGCAAAAGGCGTTTTGATTGCTCATATATTTGTCTGTGGCTAAGTCATTTCCCATGCTGGATATTTTAGTTTAACGGTAACAATAAATAACGTTACCTTTAAAAATTAATCACACAAGTGACATCTGGACCCAACAGTAGACTTAAACTTCAATAAAATAAATCTGTTGTGTGTGTTGTTTTTTGTCTCCTGCAAACTTTGCTTTAATTCTACTTCTTTGTTCAGGAAGAGGAAATAAGTTTCCAGCCTGCAGATTTATAAAAATAGTTGAGACAAATAAAATGGAGTTTGATTAAAGCAGACTACGGGTGAGCCTCTATTTTATTAATGCAAGTTTTATGATATGATTACATTTTAATTAATCCAACCAGAAATGTAGAAAAATATTAATAAAAAAAGAACTTAACATCAATAGGAGACGGTTTGAGTATGTTTTGTTAAGCTTGTGTGAAGCACAAATACAAAAACCTCAAGCGTGTTTTCTGAATCATGTTTCCGTCTGCGAATCAAAAACCAATCAAACTGTAAATTGAGCCATGAAACATTCAGGTTCTGAAGGCCTTTTGTCACAAATAACAAAAAAAAACTAATAACTTGGTTCAGAAAAATCAGATTGTCTACAGAACCATGTTCAGCTCAGACGGAAATAGTTTAGAAATCCAAAAGGGCAAGAGGATGATTTGAAACCAACAAAGGAAAACAAATAGAAAGATAAAATGTGAAATAAAGGTCACTAAGCAGCAGCAACATACTGATCTGTAAAAGATAAACGCAACGACACTGATACACGACAAAATCCAATAAGGCTACAACACACACTGACATACAACTCTGCGTAATCAATACAGACACCAACTACCAGGTCACATTAAGACCCCCACCTGTCCCAGGTCTGGACATCCTGTAAGTCCACTCAAGTAGCAAAACAGACAAAGAGCCGTCTGACTGATGAGAGCGTTCAAGTTTCTGAGATTTTGACATGTCCGCTTGGTGAATTAGAAAAGACATTATATAAGTTGTTTAAGACGTATGAATGAAAGCAGTTCCTCGAAATGAACTACAAGAACTCAAGAAAACATGGGACGCTTGTGATGAGGAGCTGGAGCTACTCTCTGACTGAAATAGAAGATGGGATTAAACTGACATTACAACTGCTTCATAATCCAGGGATTTAGTGTGCATTCACATCAGACCCATTTAGGTCTGCTTTAAACCAACTCCAGTCCATTTGTCTAGAAATCCGGTTCGTTTGGGGAGGTGTGAATGCGTAATCGAACCATGATGTGGACTAAGAAAGCAAACCCTGATCCACCTAAAAGCCCTGGTCTCAGATCGGTTGAAGTGAACTTTAGTGCGGTTCGAATACAAATGTGAACGCCAAACGGACCGGAGAACACTCCAAAAGCAGGAGCTGGACTGTAGCACAGAGCATTCTGGGTAACGCAAGCAAAACAAAAGCGCAGGTCAAACGGGAGAAATGGCTCTTGGACAAAAAGAAATCCTGCAATCGCTAAAATCTGATGCTACTCCGTTTTTGTTTACATTTTGTGGAAAAGAAACTTTGGTGTTTTCTTTAGTTGTTCTGGGTGCAGCGCCCCCTGCTGGCGGGGAGGGGAACAGGTTCCTCAAATGGTTTTCAGTGTGAATGCAAATCGTACCAGATCAATATGTAACAAATGTTCCAATTTTGGTCATCTATCAAATCGAGTCTATGAGGCTTTGATGTGTAGACTCACCTCTACACAAAAGTACACAAAGCAAAGAAATAAAGAAAACAATATGTGATTTTTTTTTTAAACCACTTATTCTTTTTCTATGAATGTAAGTAAAAATAATTTTATTATACAAATTTTTTGCTAATTTTTTTGTGAAAAATTGTTTATTTGCAGATTTTTTCATACTTCATATCTAAAATATTTGAAAGAGAATTTTATTTGGTGAAGTTGAAATAGTTAGACACGATGCTACTTGACTCGCTGCTGGCTGGCATTTCCCAAGCAGCCAATCGAGAAGCACCTTTCATTTTCGTTGGTGCTGATTGGCTGAACCCCTGTGGTGCTAAGGTGGCTCAAAGATTTGCAACGATTTGCAACCACCTGCAAATACCAGGGGGTCACCTGTAAAAAGGAGGTATTCAACATGATCCACCAACTCAAATCTGGACATCATGGTGGAAAATTAGAAAAGTGAGGCGAGAATAGTGACGTTTGTTGCATTCCCATGGTGCACTGCGGTGCTTTAAGCGGCAGACCCAGCGTCCGATGAATTTATGAGTTTAAGAACTCTCCAACCAGAAATGAAATCAATAACATGGATGTAAATTGCTGCTGATGTGCCGTCATGGCTGAGAGGATCACACAGAGAGCAATCAGAAAGCATAATACGAGTCATAAACATAATGGATGATTTATAAAGTTTATGGGACGCGGGCACTTAGAGGCTACGATTGATTTACCACATTTAGTGTTCCTGTCCTAAAAGGGAAGAAAGGTTTTTACAGTCTGGTCAATGAATACCTGCATGAGTCCAACCATTATTATCGTTCTCAGGAGTTTTACCACCACGTTATTATTGGAGAACATGTAGAAGAACTTTCAAGGTAACCGACTCCTCCTGTCTGGAGCAAAAGATGAGGAAAGAAGTTGTAAAAAACACACAAGCATCAGTCTGTTTAATCTGGGAGGAAGCTGAAAACTGAAAAGAAGAATGAAGCAGGAATCCGACCATTGTTAATGGTCCGACAGAGACGGACTGTGAAAAGAAGGCAGAGACAAAAAAGGGTCCAAAAGAGGAGAAAAGTATAATGGAGACAGAGTGGAGCAGCAACAGCGAGAGACAGGAGGAAGAAATGAGAGAGAGAGACGGGGGGAAAGGCGAGGAAAGGGGTAAGTGGGACTCAGAGGAAGATAAAAGCACAAGGCAAGCACAGTAGCAACATAAACTACCACAAATTAGAGCTGCACAATATGTCAAATCACAACCGACTGCTGTGATGCAATACTTGCTCAGCTGTCGTATTTCCACAGTTTGCAGTGCAGTTAAGAAAACCGGCTAAAAATTCACTCATTTTCACACTTTAGTAGCTGCATTTCCGTTAACTATGAAATTAAAAAAAAAACAAAGTTGCTCAATGGAAACATGCCAATTTAAAAAAGAAAAGCTGGCATTTTTGATAAAAAGTTGTTGTGCTAGGATGAGGTAATTTTTCCATCATACCAAAATAATTGCATTTTGCTAACCTGCAATGGAAACACTTTTTTTCCACATCACATGAGTCACATGACCAACTGCTGGATGTTACTGCTGGGAGAATCGACACAGATGACAACAGGAAGTGGTAGGAGGGTGATGTTTTTAATGACTTATCGTATTAACAAACTTATTCTTTATGGTATTTTTAATTTAATTGAAATACCTCAATTGAGAAATTGAGTTTTCTCAACATTAGTGGAATTAGTGAAATAAAGTTTTGCGCACATTTCTACTGCAAACGCACCTGCTGACTTGGCAGTCTGGACTGCTCTTCAGCAAGGAAAGCAGCTATTAGCTGTGCTAAAACTCACAAGATGACATCATCACCTGATTTGCATATTTGGCCATGTGTATATTTGCACCTTGTGTGATGACACAAGGTGTCGGGCATGGTGGTGGTGGTATGATGGTACGGGGTTGCATGAAGCTAAAGCACCCTTCAATTATGCAGCAAATAATTATTAGGAAGGGTTTAAGTAATTTTTGAAATGCAGTGTTTTATTAAAATTTAATAAAAACAGGTAAAGAAAGAAGAAAACATTCTCAAAATATACTTTTTTTTGTTTTTAGATTGTTTTCTATCAGAAACAAACATCTTGGTTATATATTTTCATATAGAGATACATGCATAAAGCTCAAACATGAATGAAGGAATGAAAGCAGCAAAAACATTTAAAAAATACATGGCAATTCCCCAGTGTGTAGAAACTCTGCTCCATCCCCCGCCAGCCTCCACACACACACACACACACACACGCACACACACACACACACAGGTATGCTGAGGGTCTGGCTTCATCACCGATCCACCAGCTGTCAAACTCCACCCCCCAGCACAGCCATGAATAATGGAGGCAGCAATGCATGCTGGGAAACATCAAGTCAGATAGGCAGAGTTGCATTACAGCTCACTTACAGAAAGTGAACAATCTTTTCCTCTCACTAAACCGAGCCAAAGTCTGGTCAGCTAAACCTGTGCTTCATTCAATGGCTGACTGGGAAATGTAATAAAATAAAACTAAAAATTATCACAAAGCATTGCAACAACATATATGATTGATGACTAACAAATTATTAGACAAGTTTAGTTATGATTTTACTAGATCTTTTGCAAATCAACATTTTTAAAACACATCTTTGTGTTCATCTTTTAAATTTTCTGCTGAGTTAACAAACAGAAGGTCCGACAGTCTGATTTTATACGTGCCACACCCTCAGCGAGCCATGTGGCTGCACAGCCACTGCTGAACACCAACTTATTGTGATTCACACGGCTTCCATAACTGTTCCCATAAAAAAGGAATATTATTTTGTTTATCTAACTGAAAGGTTTCTGGCACTTTAAAATAATTTCCACTTCCAGTAATCTGCCATCTTTAGATAGCTCTGTGTCATGGAAAGGGATGTGCACAGAAAGCAGCTGAAACACCAGTCAGTAAATGTTACAGTGATCAAAACAAAAGAGGTATGTTTAAGAGAAACAATGGATTTTTCTGTAACCTTTGAACACACCCAACTAACCGGAACTGCATTAAAGTATATTACGAGCTAAATCACCCATCGTGATGTTTTATTGTAACTAAGAAATCAATTGAAAGGTAACAAGTTATACACATGATCATAAACCAGTAACCCCTATGCACCGACCCCAGTGTGATTATTTTGCCCACATCCAACGTTTTCACTGCAGTCTGAACCATCCAACAGTGATCTTTTCACCCAAACAATTCAAATTTAACCACAATGATTTGTTACTCTTACTGAACAGCATCAAACTCTTTAGAAAGCCATCTTTTACTGCCAACCCCCCAGACAGGCTTTAGACTTACATTTTCTAGACATCTATTGTCCATTATGCTTCCTTGAGCAGATTAAGTTAGGATGAGCAACAGATTACATGTTCATTACATTTTTTTCACAAAATTATTCTTGGATAATTACAGTTTAATCTGCTCAGTTCTGCCTATTTTGAGCTTTTTTAGTTATCGCTTTAAATCCAAATAAGTTGCTACTGGCCACAACCCCCAACTCAATGTTTACACTTGCACAATTTTACAAGCGTGCATCTTTGAAAAGCATTAGTAGAGCCTCCTGCACAACCAGCAATAATGCAACAAGTGGTTTCTGGATGACAAGTCAACAACAAAACACTTGTCTTTTACAGCAGCCATTGTACAGTGCATACAGCTGACCAACCGGGCTAGAGCTCAGCTTTCGATGCTAGGTGACAGCATGATTGCTTTCCAGACACCAAAAAACATTTAACAACTGGGTGTTTTTTTAAGCACTTGAGCAGCTTTTAGAAGCAGTAGAGACAAATAGAAATTTTAAAAAGTTAAAATTTTGCATAATAGGTTCCTTTTAAACTTACCTGATAACGTTGAGTCCAAGTCACTCCTCAGCAGACAGGTTCAACCGCAGCCTGCAAAGAAACACAGACACAAGTTAAAAACATAAATACACTGCCCTTTGAGGTTCAGCTACATCAGTTTGTCCATGTATTAAATTGCTCTGATTTCCAGACTAACAGCAACAGTAAGTTGGTGTGTTGAGTAGGTCAGCAGCTTAGGGAGAAAAGATAATCTACCCAACATCAAACGGTAAAGCAAAATAAACAAACAAAGCCGTGTAAGTGTCGACCATTTGTGTGTACGGAGCATGTTTAAGAGGGCAACAGAAGGGCAGGAGGCGAGTGGCGGCCCTGCAGCTGTCCACACATTCACACCTTACTGCGAGAAAACACACACAAAGACGGTAACACAGACAGACAGAAGGTTGCTTTAGCAGCTTTAGATTATGGCTTATTAAGGTGTTTTTAAAGTCTAATGACCACTGGCTCACACAATATGCTGCCACCTGTAAGGCTGGCAGTGTTGCTGCTTTTGCTTTGCTATTCAAACTTAGTAAAAGAAAAATAAATAAATAAAACAACCTGGTGCTGGTTTCTTTTACTTCTTACTCTCTATTGGTTCTAAAAACATAAACAACAAAGAACTGCTCTGGCATGTAAAATGTAACTTAAACACTTCTACATTCTCTACAGTTTTTCTGGCGTTGCCTGAACAATTATTCCCTCTGGTTTTGTTTGCTGTATACATTAAATGACTGTTGCCACCACATTAATTTTTTTTTGTTGTTGTTGAACTTTCAGACAATTGCTATGATGCGTAGCCATGGCAACAAGATTTTTCAAACCTTTTTTTTCCCTCCCAAATCAATTACAATGGGCAACGTTCATAATCTAGACTGAAACCTCCATCTGCCCGGCTTGCTAACCGTAGATCCCGATGAAAATTACAAGCAGCAAAAGCAAATGAGGTGGATTAGCAGTGCTTACAACTGATAAAGTCACAACAGGATGTGTTACTGTGCAATATTGTCTCTTCTCTTAGTCTATTATATCCATATTATCGTTTGTTTTCTGTGTCATGGCGCAATAAAACACTTTAACAGGGTCAAGCAGAGGTTAAGCTGACATTCTTGGCTGGTCATATTTAAGAGTGCTTAAGGGAAGAAAGGTGTCGATGACGTTTTGTTCAAGCTGAGGTGAGCATCCCTTAAGGGAAGACAACAGAAGGAGGACGGATCCGAGAGCGACGGAGCAGAGAAGAAGGAAAATCTCAGATAGAAAGGAGGAAGGAGGGAAGATGGGGAATCTTTATGTCGCAATTGGATTAAAAACTGATTTCCCCCCATTCAAAACAATTATTTATAACAATTTTTGTGAAACGATTAGAACATTTCTCCAATCCGATATGAATATCTGTATTGATCCTGAAAAGAATTCTGGATCGACCCACCGGGCCAGATCTATTCAGTCTAATTCCACGCTTTGTGCTCTGAGGAGCATCATACTTTATTATTTATTTTACATTATATTTAGGATTCCTAATGCCACTTTCTGAACCATTTGAAAGGTTTGTTACAGTTTATTTTTTACAGGTCTGACCAAGCTGGTCAACCTGTTTGGCAGTTTCAGTTTTTATTTATTTATTTTACATTTGTTGTTATTTTCCTCTAATTAGACTAAAACCCACCTGCTTAAAGTCGCTTTTGAACCATAACTAATGGGACTTTATCCAACATATTTGATGTTCAGTGATGATTTTAATAACAGCACTTCACAATATGTCATGTCTGTTACTGTTTTTCACATCTATTGACAATACAGAATACTTTATTGGGGATAATCTAGGGGAAATTGATTATTTCTTGACAAGCTACTCCATCCAAGGTGTTAAAAATTAATAAATAAAAATATATAACCATAAGTAATATTTAACAAATATGTTTGTGATTTTTTTTTAATGTCTTTATGACCTAAAGCACTTTGAACTGCCATGTTGATAAAATCTGCTATACAAATCAACTTGATTGATTGAAAAAATGTAAGTTTTTACATGTTTGTCAAAGCTTGTGAAGCTGTTTGGATATTTAAGTGTGCTGTACTAGTGTAGCATTATTAAATTAATAATAACAAAAAAGAAACATTTTAAGTCAACTCAGCTGTTTTCCTGTACTGGAGCGACTGATAATAAACCTCACATATTTGATAATTTAGAGAAAAACAGTCAGAAAAAGAGACTTCCCATGTTTCATTGTGATATGGAGGGTTTATACAGCTCCTGTACGCACAGAAAAAAAACAAATACAAAACAAAAACAAGTCAACCTGAAGAAGTGAAGAGAGACATTTCAATGAAAAATAAACCAAGTTACAGTATAGCAGTGATTAGGGGAAATGTATGGAAAGAAAAAGCAGAGAAGAGAGGAGGATGTGAAAACAGAAAAATGGGAAAGAGGAAAAGACCATCTGCCTTGCAGTGTTGGGATACTTGGAAAGGTTTGTGCTGGGTGGTATCTGTACAAATGATATCATGATGTTGGTATTTGAAAATATCAGAATACACAGTGCTGGAACTCCCCTTCCCTGAAACCCAGAAAACAACCAGTGAGAGTAAAACTGACACCCAGCGTTATTCTGCTTGACACAGCCGAACCTGGACCCAAACTTTACGGCTCCATCCACTTTATGGTTCCATCAATCTGCTGATCGGCCAGTCAAAGCAACATTTATGTTAATAAAATCACTCAGCATCAAAATGTTGGTTTAGCTTAATGTTCTGAATCCACAGAAAGCTGAACTGATAATGTAAGAGACAACATGCTGCTCCAAACCCAAGATCGCCACTCCCCAGAATCAACAGTCATTGGAAAGAAAGCGCTGGTTCTGCTCCAAGTTATGACCAAAGGTTGGATCATATCAGCACCAGTAACAAAGAGCAACCTGCTGGTGAAAGTACTTTTATTGCACCTTCAGATAATTATAAAGACTGATCGGTTAAGTGGATGCGCACACTGCTGTAAAACTGGTTTAAAAAAAAACTGTCTGACTGTAACCTGCATTAAGTTTTACAGACAGACAGAAGCCAGTTTTGTGAGCTGAGGAGTCTCCTGATTGGACGAGAGCCAGGAACAAGTGTGGGAATCCGACCAGAGTCACAGACTGATTTCCCACAGTGTGTAAAAAGAAAAGCAGCTGATTAGAATCAGATTTAGTGGGCTGAAACCGTTGGAAGAACGGCAGTTCTGGCCAAGTGAACTGTGGCTGTAGCAACCGGGTCTGGAGAGGTAGTGATAAATCCAGAAGCTTTATAGGGTTCCATCACACAGGATTAAGACTGCGCTACACATCAATGACCCCAACGACCCGGCAGAATGCGACTGGACCGTGGCAGATCTGAAAAGCTCCTTAAGAGTCAAAGCAAAAGGTTGTCTTTCCCAGATACTGCAACAAGCAGCAACATGTTGACCTCGTCAGGATCTGGGGAATGTCCTTGTTCAAAGGGGAGGTTTCTGCTTCATCACCATCAGTTTCAGTCCTGCACTGGAGGACGACGTACGACCATTCATCAACCGACTGGCTTCTGAGTTAAAAATATTTCAAGTAGTGGTGAAACTTAATCAACATTTTTAATCAATTATCGGGTCTGTAATTATTTGCAATTAAGCACATTTTAATCAAAAACTATGTAGATAAAATAATAGGAGTGCTGATGGCAGTTTTCTGGCCAATTAGCAATCTTTAAAAAGCCTTGGGGACGTCTATGCTATATATTTAGCATTGAGATGCTATTTTAGGCTTTAATATCTGTGCCTTACCTAAAGGACTTACTTAGCTTTGGTACGCTAACTCCTTCTATCACAACAATCGTTTTTTCTGGTACCACATCAGATTGTTTTTCAAAGCAAAAATGAACTCCCAGTCGTTCATCGCTGATGTTTGCGAATATCCCTGGTGAGTCAAACTGACTGCAAAACCAGAAACACAAGGAGGGTCCGGTTTGTATTTCTTCATTACAAAAGCTTTACCATGAGAAATTAGGAATAGTATGGTTTTCAGCTTAACCAGATCTTTTGTAAGCACGGACCACTCTTCATTGCAGATGCTATTACTGATGGAGGAAGACTCAATGTTAAACTATCTCAGGGATCCGTTTAAACTAAAGTCAAATAAATCTTGTTTATGGGCTTTCAGGGTATTTGTAAGGATTTCTGTGTCAGTTGAGTTTCAGTGTTGTCCCAACTACCTTTGATTGATCCCAGCTGTATCTAGTTCCCTTGATTACCCCTTGTCTATTTATACCCCCGTCTTTCTTGTCCTCTGTCAGCTCATTGTCTAAGCTATCTATCTTGTGTCTGCTGTCGGTTGATTACTGTTTACCAGTTGCTACCAGAGACCAGCTCCTAGCTTTTGCTCCTCTGTGCTGCCTGGATTTCTGTCCTTTTTCCATCGTTAAACCATCATCACCACTCAACCACCTGGATCCTCCGCTCTATTCTCAACATCTTCACCCCCACGTCATGTCCGTATTTATAGTTCTAAACTGCAATTAGACATATTTTTAAAACAATCTAGATAAGCGTTACTTTGACAAACATTTAAAACTCTATTAGCAACTGACATACAACCTGTTGGTATAAAAATTTCAAAACATTTTATTAGCTTAAGTGCAACTGAACCCTCTAATCTGATCGCCTTTAAACACACTATTAATAATTATTACACTGGCTGAAAATATTGCATGCAGTCTATAACAGACTGGATGAACTCTTGAAATGACCTGTTGTCTTCACAGCAGGGGGAGTCATGAGTTTAGATTAATGCACAGATTGGGTATGAACTCATTCACCTTGTGTGCTTTCATTGGCTAAACCATGGTTTACTCTGGACAGAGTCGTGTTGCTCTCTCTGCAGATTACATTATCCCACAAAAAACATTTACAGTATGAAGTCATGTGATGACGATGAAATGCACAAAGCAGAAAAAAAACAATTACAGCACATCTTGAGGGACGCAAGGCAGCAGGGTGTGAACGCGATACATCAGCACTGAAAAATTCAGCTTTAAACAGCTGGCTGGTCGAAAGGAGGGTGAGAGAAAATACTAAACCCTCTTTATGCCTCGACTCTGCATTCCTTTACGTTTATTATTCAAGTCTAATCCAACAGTTTCTGTTGAAATTAAATAAAAATTTGATTTAGATATTTGACGGCCAATGTTCTGAATTTGACAGAAAAGCAACAGGAATTCTGGTAAAAGAGAAACTCAGGCAGAAGTCTGCCATACCTAAATTATTAAATACTGTTCTAGCTCTATGAAGCCAACATGGCTGAAAACAACAGACAAAGCAGTAATCAAGCTAAAGTTGTACAAAAAATATAGAAATTTTGCATCTGAGATTAAGAAGAAAACAGCTTTGTCTATAAATATGTTTTATCCAGAATTCAAGAGTCATAGTTTTAGCTTCACCTGGTCCTAGTTATGCAAAAAAAAATCTCCTTATTCTAATTATTAATCAACAGTAATAATTACTGCATCTTTTTATGTATTTTTAATAATTTATTAAATAAACCTAAGTGGTAAAATAAGAAAATCTGCAAAATGTGCCAATTTTTTCATTCAATTAATTGACACAATGCTCAGTTACCAAAATAATCATCGTTTCCAGCGAAGGGTGACGATACATCCAAATAATTAATTATATATATATATATTTTTTTTAAATACCTCAGAAAAAATATTACAGTCAATATTCCACATTTTCTGCTTTTTTTAATGGATTTGGCCAACTTCAAAACATTTAATTATTGTTCTCAACAAATGTATTTATAAATAAATGTGTACAAGAATCTCCATGTTTAGTGTGTCAGAAAACATTAAATATATAAATAAAAAAAACAGTCTGAAATCAGTTACCAGGTGTAACAATAAAAATGTTTAAATAGACAAATGAAAAACTCATGTGGTTCATCAGAGCATTAGTTTTACAAGATGTTAAAAAGGTTTCTTTAAGAACTTAAACATGTGCAAAAGTAAAACTCTTGCTTAGCAAGAACAATCTTTTTTTCCCCCAACACCAAAATATATTGAACATGAAAAAAGCAAAAGCCTGTGCACACTTCCTATTGATCACCAACGTTGTTCACTTTTTACATCTGTAACATGGAAAATCTCCATCAAAGTTAATGCCTGGCAGCGTTTTGGTTTTTAGCAACATAATTCTTTTCAGTGGTGTTGAGAAATCCACTGGTACTACTGTAAACGCGATCGCATGGCGCACCTCTAGTTAACAAATAAAGGGCCTCCATCTAATTTCAGTTTAATGAAACTGAACTAAAGCTCTGCTTTTCCTGCAGAATGTACCAGCATGTTAAATACGCCCACTGTAGAATCAAACCATTTATTTCCAACTTGCACACCCACCCTAACCTGGCTGTTTATCCGCTTTCTCATCAGTGCAGTGGATTTACTTCAAGTGGGGAAAAAGAACTGATCCCGGATCAAAACTTTCACCTGGACTGATGTGGACCACCGGCTTCATGGGGGAGAAATGAGCAGAAAGCTTGTAGTTTGGTGCTGGGGTTGGTCTAGACGCCATGCTCAGCAGCTCAGCAGCCTTCCAAGCAGACAGTCTATGTATTATTCAGCTGCTGGCTGGCTTTTTGCTGCTCTACAGCCAATCCTGCTATTTATGTGGGTCTCAAAGTGAGCGCAGCAGAGGAAATATCAATGTAATTACAGCGTTGTGTCAGTGTTGGTTGTGGAAATGATTCTGCACTTAAAATCTAATTATGTTTGGAAATGTTCATCTTTAAAACCAGAGGAAGCTGATGAGTAAAATAAAACAGACTGCATGTAAAAGCTACACATGCAGGGAAATATGCTTGTTCACCATTTTTGTGGCTCTCTCTTGGCATTTGGGGGGAGAAAAAAAATAAAAATATCACAAGACTGGAAACAGATGATAACCAGGCTCCTTCGCTCAGCAGCAGCAACAAACCTGCCTTCCAGCATCTTGAGAGATTAGGAGATTATAAATACCAGGAACTGAACAAAATTCTTCTGTTCTGGTTCAGACCTCGTAATAAGCGGCTCGTTAGGGTCCAAACGGTTAAAAATATCTTCAATGACAGGTGAGATGGAGCCGAAACATGAAGTGCTAACGCATACAAGCTCTGACAACAGTCTGCTGTCTCCTGGAGACACCAAGTCACAGCAGCAGGAGACAAATGGGTCGTTAAGCCCTCCCTCATGCTGCCGCGCGGTGTCAGAGCGACAACTGTGTGGCCTCATGCCTCACATGGGACAATAAAACACTCCTTTCACCACACCCAGATATCCATGGCAACAACTGGGCCGCTATCAGCCCTTAGCCATAACCCACTGCTCCGGCTAGCATGCTCCTGAAGTACGGATTCTCTCATTGGTTGGTTTTAATGCTTTTGTCCTTGATTTTCATTTGTTTGAAAAGACTGAAGAGCTGATAGGAGGTACAGAATAACTCCTGTAGCTCCTATCTGGTTATATGTACAGATCATCGGTCTGAGACTTTACTGGTATACCACACCATCTTTCAGTTATAAGGTTCTATAACAAAAATTATCTGGTGACTCCAAATGTTTTTAGAACATTTGACAAAAACAATAACTTTTGTCAGACAAAAACAATAACTTTCACTTTGTTTGTCAAGTAAGAATGGAATGAAATGAATGTATGAGAAAAAAAGTTCAATAGGTTGACAAAGTAGATGTTTTGACTATTATTGTCGAGAAGTTTTGGCCAACTTTTTTCATTTACTGTGTGATTTAATGTAAAAGTAAAGTTTTAGGTTTTAATCACTTTAGATTCATTCACACCAGCCCTGCTTGATTCATTTTAATCGAACTCCAGTCTGTTTGCTTAGAAAGTTCAGCTCGTCTGGCAAAGTGTGAATGCGAAATCAAACTTTCCAAACAGCAAACAGTGGTCCACGTAAAAACCTAGGATTTGGTTTGGTTTAAATTAACTCTGGTGCAGTTGTGACCGGTGGACTTCTGCATTGTGTGCATTTTGTGGTGATCAGACAAACCACAAGACACCAAGTCTGGGTTTGGAGGCGGTCTTCGTTTATTTAATCTGTCAACTCGGAGATGTTAGCATTAGCACATAGCATGTGCTCCGGTTCTCCAACCCGATCTATTCAAAATAATAGTGTTAGCATGCATAAAATGTTACAAAGGCACAATAGCAACTCAAATAAAAATATCCAAACACCTATCATTAATACAGAAAGAAAAATAGATATTTTAACAATATAAATGAAAGAATTACAATGGATTATAAAATTTGCCTCTCCCCAGTGGAACGAGTAACAAAAGGTAAGAGGAAATAACTTAATGTTTATAATAGTCCTGGAGGAGCCTGAACAAAAGAAGAAGAAAGTAATGCAGAGCTGGAGGACCAAAGCCCTGATAGCAGACACAGAGGAACAGTCAAGTATAAGCCGATAAATACATTAAAGAAAACATTTTCTGAAAATACACAACTATTAAAATAGACTCAGTTACACAGTTTATATATGAACACCAAGTGGACCAGAAACCGCTCCAAAAGCAGGAAGTGCAGAGGGCATTCTGGGTAAATACATCCTAAACAAACGAAATAGTAGTGCGAGCGGGAGAAATAGACAAAAGAGAAACCCTACAATTGCTCTAATCTGATGCTGCTCCATTTTTGTTTACATTTCATGAAGGAAGAAGTTGTGCTCAATGTCTTCTTCTGAGGTTTTCATGTCGTTCATTTCTTCAGTGGTTCTTGTTGCAGTGCCACCACAGGTGAGGAGGTGAACAGTTTTTTCAAAGAGTTTAGATCATTTGACACAGCGCAGTGAGAAAGAGAACCGCACCAGGTGAAAATGTAATAAATGTTGTAATTTTGGCCCCGAATCAAACCACGTCTACCAGGCATGAAAACACTGTTAGACACTGTTAGTTCGAGTAAAGATGGTCCAATCATGTTTGAACAAATTGAAAATTTTTTACTCCGCCTGGTTCAACGCACTATATCTTGATATGAATGGAATCAAGGGTATTCCATTGATAATGGTTGTGTGGTACCAGCCCCTTTCTTTAGTTCCTACTTTGTTTCTTCCCAAGCCAGTGGCATCGGACTGAAACCAACGACTGAAAACTGTCGGTCACTGATTGGCTAAGTGGTGGATCCACTAGTTGGATCATGGGAATGACTCTATTGACCATTATCAGAAAACACCAAAGCTGCAAAGCAACTGCTGGACTATAATGGACAAGAAGAGATAAATGGTTTAAATTGACGACATTTATAGGCAACAACTGGTGAGCAATGGGAGGGAGAGTTGCTCAGTCAATTTTTTCCATGATGGATGATGTTGAGCATTTTGAGACTTTCAGCATCTTCTAGGTAATTCATCACATCATTTGTGAGCTTACTTAGAAGAATCTTCTGAAAGTAACGCCGTTATGTCCTGCATGAAGGTAGTATGATAGCTAACTGCTGTCCATTTCCAGGATTCACAGATGTCTTCCATGTTGATTGTAACTCCTTAGGCATCAAAGAATATGTCCTGGACCTTTATCTGATTTTACTAAGCTTCAGAGAAAGTGATTCATGAAACATCATGTATGTTTATGGATTTATAGGCAGAAAATGCATCAGCGAATGGAAATGACTGATAACTGACTGATTGACTGGTGCATAACTACCAAAAACCCTGGAATGAACTTTCCTTTTCCGTTTCTTCATACCCTTTAACTGTCACTTCCAAAAGCACTTACATGTTATCCAGTTGGTGCAAGTGGTTTCAAACAACTAGCACGCAAAGTAGCGTCTTCAGATGTTTATGTTGTTATAAAGTCCAAAAATAAGAACACAAAAGATTACAATAAAAAAACTCCCTTTAAGAGTTGGAACAGTGTTATTTTTTGGTGTATGTACTCACTTAACAACATAGTTGCAAATTTCTGACCTTTGACTCATTCAGCCATTGAAATGCTCAAAAGTTTAAGAGATGAATCAGCTGTGACTTTCAGAAATGAGCTATTTTTAACTGGCTCTTCAGACAGCCGCTCATAAAGACACAGCTTGTTCTTTCATAGTTTAATCCGTGATAATTACCAAAAATAAAACAGAAAATAGAATTTTAGCCCAAACATGTTGGTTCCCAAAAAAATAACAGCTGAAGCAGATGTTTAGGTCCTATATGAGGACTTTGCTGGATTTTCCTTTCCATTTTTAAAGAAATTACTTTCAGATATGATTTAATTATTTTCACTTGGGCTGTTTATTTAGGAACAGATTGAACAATCTTTTGTCATGGTCAGGGCTTTGATTAAAAATGAGCTAAAAACCAGGCAAAACCCAAAGAAAAACTTGAAAATGCCATCAATAAGTCTGTTGACAAAAATATAAAGAAATGAGGAATGACTGAAACCTTTTGCAAAAGGCATACAGATATTAAAAACACATCGGCAAAATTGGAAATACCAGTCTAACGGTTTTGTTGTTTATAAAGGAAACAACCCCCCCAAAAAAAGACAGAATCATTCATTAAAGTTGTTAATTCTTAACTTAAATCTAGGCCAGCTGAAGCGAACTGTCTGCCTTGGTGAGTACGCACTCAGAGAAAATGTGTCAGCTGACTAAAGGCTTTGGCTGACTTTAAAGAGTCAGGAAGCAGCAATAACAGCAGATCTAACTTGTAAATCTAATAAAAATGCCAAAAGTGTCCTGGTTTGTTTCCAATCAATGTGACGCAGCAGATATATGTGCAGAACAGCGGCCAAACCCAGAGTTAACTTGTGAGGATGTACAGGGATTCTGCTGAGCCCTGAGGAAAGAAGAGTGCGAGTGCATCTTGTGCAGAGTGTTGCACAAAACCTAGAAACCCAGAGAATGGCTTCTCTACCATCAAAGACACAGCAGGCCGTGCAAAAGCACAATGAGGTTACGGTAAAGTAACACGGCTTTACAGGAATGTTTGATTACCTTCTAAATTGGACAGTTTTCCAGGCACACAGTGCCTTGCCAAAGAATTCAACCACAAACTTCAATGTATTTTATTGGAATATTTATACAATAGACCAACCTAAAGCTATTCAGAACTAAAATGAAGGACAAAGGATACATGGGTTTTATAGTTTTCACTCACAAAAAAATTTTAAAATGTGGAATGCAACTGTTTTACTTTGTTAACTGTCAATAAAATCCAGTATATTATTATTAAATAGAGTCCACCTGAGAGTAATTTAATTTCTCAAGTAGATTCTGTTTGATTAGGGAACAAAATTGCAACATTTGTTACATTTTCAGGTGGTATGGCTTTCTTTCACAATGCTCTGTGTCAAACGATCCAAACATTTTGAAAAACCTGTTCCACTCCTCGCCTGTTGCTCCGCCAAGAACCGCTGACGGAAACAACACAAAAACCTCTGAAGAAGACACAGAGCACAACTTCCTTCTTCATGAAATGTAAACAAAAATGGAGTAGAGTCAGATTTTAGAGGTTTTCTCTTTTGTTTTTGGTTAAGAAAAAAAAAAAATCACAAGCCATTCCTCCCAGTGGTGTTTACCCAGAATGCCCTGCACTGTTGTCTACTTCCTGCTTTTGGAGCGGCCTTTGGTCCACTTGCTGTTCACATCTGCATTCGAACTGAAGCAGAGTTAACTTCAACCGAACCAAGACCAAGTGGATGACAAGAGTTCGCTCTTTTGGTTGGCAGCCAAGTTCATTTACGCATTCACAGTTTCACAAACGATCCAGACTTTCTGGGCAAATGTACTACAGTTTGATTAAAGCGGACTCAACATGGCTGATGTGAATGAACCTTTAGGGATCATCAAACAGTATCAAAGACCCAAGAAGACAATATCACAGGCTTGGAAATACTAATAGAGCTCAGGAAATCATCTGAAAAGGGAAAGATCAAACAATTGCAAAAATAAAACAACATGGCTGTCCTTGAGAGAATCTGATATCAGGAGAACAACTGGCTGTCCATTGTACAAATCTGGAAGTCACTGGTGAAAGAAACCAATTTGAAGTCCCATTTGGACCCAGAAAACAGGAAGATGGTCTACTTGTCAGATGAGGCCAAAACTGAGCTTTTTGTACAAGCAAAACAATGTGTGGCAGAAAACAATCGCCCTGGGCAAAACACAGTGGTGGTGCCATCATGCTGTGGGAATAGTTTTCTTCAATAGGGATAGGGGAGCTGTTCAGAGTTTGGAAGATGAATACAGAGTAATCGTGGAGGAAAACCAAAGGCTGCAGAAAACCAGCAACTGATGCGGAGATTCACCTTCAATGACCCTAAAAATACAGCTAGAACCATAATGAAATGATTTAAAGTAAAGCATATCAATTAATTAGAATGATCTAGTCAAAGTCCAAACCAACATTCAACTGAAAATTTGTGGCAAGACTCAGAAATGGTTTGCACAGAGAATGTCATCCATTCTGGCTAAGTTTGCAAGGAAGAAGAATGGACAAAAATGTCAGTTGATAGAAATATGCCCCAAATCACTTCCTGCTGTCAATGCCAAAAATGACCAATTTTTTAAAAATATCAGATTAAAAAAGAAGTTCAAAGACTGCATAGTACTTTAATCCCAATTAGCCACCATATTGTGTCTATCACATAAAGGTCACATAAAATACACTGAAATGTGTGGTTTTAATATAGCAAAATAAAATAAAGGAATCCTCAAAGAATATTCGTTTGCATATTCCTTGCAAACCATCTTGCAAGGTGCCTGCCTGCTTTTTTGTTTTTGTTAACTCACCACACTTTATGATATATTTAAAGTGATTAATTATCTATTTTGGAGTATTTTCTCAAAAGAAATGTATGTAAAACACGCAATTAAATTCTCTGTCTTAAAAGATCCCATTTTTTTTAAACCACATGGGGTAATTAATAGTCTCTGGAAAATCCAGGAGATTTCAATGGAAAAGTGAAAAGTTCATTCATTCATTCATTCATTTGAACTCGGCCTGCCGTGCCTCCAGTTCTCCAGTAAAACTCAGCCAAGTGGAGATCTGGGAGGTAACCCGGTAATATAAAGGAAAATAATCACACCACCCACGCCTCTGGCTGCTATAACCTCACCGTGACAGACTGAAAGTCCACAGTAAGTGGATGTTCACGAACCAGCAGGGTGTCAGGGATGCAGATAATGACGAAAAAGATGATGTTGTGCTCCCAGTGTAGTGTAGGAAGCAATAACCTCCTCTTATTATCAGGGAAATTAGCCGCTTAAATCACAGCGCACCACGCGCGCGTGGCAGGGAATCCGCACCAACGGCTAATCTAACGGTAACGTATAAAGTAGAAAAAGATCACTCACCACTTGGTCTGTCAGCAAATGTAAATCCCTGAATGATTTTTTTGTAATTTTCCGTCACCGTGTCACACCGTCTCATGTATCCAACTAACTCTGTTCCCCCCCAGTTTCTCGCTCCCGATTTGTCGATCCGGACCTGCTCCGCTCCGTCGCCCTCCTGGTTGCTCCTTTTTAACGATAAAACTTGCCGAGCCCAGGCTATTGTTAGCGAAGCCTGCTGCAAAGAAAGATCCGCCTATGGTGACGTGATTCCAAGAACGTCATTGGTCAATCAGAACTCACTCAAGCTTCTGATTGGCTAATGCAGATGTTCGTTCTAAAATCGGGGCGGGTCCAAGTTTGCCGGTAAAGATTTAGCGGTGTTACGTTCAAAGTCGATGACGAAATGTCCGAAACTTTAGCTCTACCACAGATTAGAATAGATGGCGTTGCGTTCAGGTGTAAATTTTGAATTGAATTGTGTAAAAAAAAAAAAAAAAAAATCAACTGGTTCTTCTTTCTCTGCAGATCATGAAGGAAACATCTACACTACTCCAACGTATCTTTACAAAATGAAAATGAAGAAAAATTATAAAGCTTTGTTTGTTTTAACAGTCAACTTGAGTGAAAATATATCTTAACAATGACACAATTAATAAATCATACATTGATTATAATATTAATTGCATTAATTACAACCCGAATGTCTTTTTTACACCACTAAAACTGGATCTAAACAAAGTAATATTACAATCTGTTAGAACTTTGACCATGACTGACGCAAATAATGCAGATTAAAGATTGGGTCGGTAGCGACATCTGGCGGTAAAAGAGTGCATATCAAGGTAATTAAACTGCTAAACAATGTATTATTTCCCTATTAAGTAACAATATAACTGAAGGCACAAATAGTTATTTAACATAGAGGCTGTCAAAGAAAGAAAATATAAATAAAAGAAGTATGCAAATAATTGGACAAAGGAGAACACAGAAGGGGAATGCAAAAAGAAAAAATAAAGGAGAAAATAAGTCAAGGTACAATAGAATAAATAAATAAATAATATTGGATATGTTGAAATGAGGAAAAATAATGAATGCCTCAATGAAAGATGAACTTACAAATACAGAATATGAAAAAAATTTAAGAAATTAGGAAGTTAAAAAAGAAAAGTAATTTAAAAAATTGGATTGGAGATAAAATTAAAAAATAAATAGTAGTGATCATGTTAAATTAATATTGTTGAAAATAACAAATACATATGAATCTTTATCATAATGTATCATAATATGCAATTTTATATGCAATATTTGGGATATTGACATTGATGTGAATGAAGAGGCAGATAATTATAGATACTTATCATTAAAAACAATTCAACAACACATTGTCTAATGCATTTCAATCAACATTTGTTTTATTTTATTTTTTTCTGTTTTTACATTTTGTTGTCTGTTCGAAAGTAAATAAATAAATATTAATTACTCTATCACATAACGGCGTATTAGGGTTATTGTACATAAAAAAGAAGACTAAATTTCTGCCAAAAAATCAGAAATTTTTTGAAAAACAAATTGGCTACAAAAAGAAATTTTTGAGATAAAACATGGAAATTTCTAAGTTTCAAAAGTCAAAATTGTAAACTTTTTAAACTTTTCAAGTTTTGTTTCTCAAAAATTTCTAAGATTGAGGTAAACTTTTCTGACTTTTTTAAGCCAATGTTCAACTTTTCAAACTCACAATTTTCCTTTTTTCTAGAAAATTTCCTAGATTAATCTAAAAATGTTAGTTTTCTGGCGGAAATTCTCTCCTATTTTTTCCACACTGTCAAGCCATTTATTATTTTCTATATTTCTACATATATTTGCAATTTTTGGCAGGATCCATCCTCCATAGAACCAGTTCCAAATTTGTGCAAAGGTTGGCAGAGGACCCAAAAATTGTACTGAGGTAAGAATTGGACTTCTACTGACTTTTACTCAAGTAAACGAGGAAGAGGAGGAGGAGGAGGAGGATGAAGAAGAGGAGAAAGAGAAGGAGGAGGGGGGAAACGGGCTCAGTCACTTCCGCACCATGTGAGTAGCACCGGGACTGAGGAATACTTTGTCCCGGATGGACCCCGCATCCTCCGGGATTGAGGAGCTCTAACTCGGTGGCCTCCAGCGGGGGACCGAGCGGCTGAGAACCTGCGCCCAGAGACCGGACCCATGGCTGCCGACGTGGCCGTGTCTCTGTCGGTGCTGGCGGTGGTGGTGCTGCTGAGCGACGTGACCCGCAGGCTGCTTGTGCGGGGCCTGGTGAGCACCGGGCTCTCACCGTACGCGGTGGAGCTCGTGTCGACCTTCCAGCTCTGCTGCTGCACGCACGAGCTGAAGCTGCTCTCCGAGTCCGGCGGCATCCCGCCTCAGCTCGCGCTCACCTTGACGTATGTGACGTCAGTGGCTCACGGGCTCACCTTCCGTGGGGCCGTGGGTAACCCCTGCGGAGCGCTCGAGCACGCGTACCGCGCGAGGTTGTCGGGTGGGTGCGCAGTGCGGCGGATCGCGTGCCAGTTTGCAGCGGCGGTGGCGGCGCGCGCGGCCGTGCCGGTGATTTGGGGTATGGGGATGTCGGGGCTCCACAGCCGCCAAAAGCTGCTGGGGTTCCGGTGTGTCAGCGCGATCCACGCATCTCTCCCGCAGGCTGCTGCGGTGGAGCTGGTTTGCGCCTTCGCTATTCAGACTGTAATCACGCACACGCAATCTGTGGAGGAGAAATACCGCGTGCACGCGGTAGCTGCTGCCATAACAACAGCGGTTTATGCAGGTTTGTTTTTTAAGCCGTTGTCAAATATGGGGCGCCGTTAGTGAAAAATTAACAGCAATAATTTTATTTCTTTAAAATTTTGGGGTATTTATTTTTCAAAGTCATATTTTCATCGTATTATTCACACAATTATAAATGTCAGAGTTCCAAACTAAATATTTAATTCAAAATAGAAAACTTACTAAACTAAATATTTAGCATTCCAATTAAATATTTAGTTCCCAACTAAATGTTTAAGTCTGAGCTAAATATTTAGTTTGGAAAATAGGTATTTTATTTGAAAATTAAATGTTTTAGTATGGAAATGTCATGTTTAGTTCCAATTAAATATTTAGCTCCCAACTAAATGTCAGTTTTGGTCCTCCATATGCTACTGGTTGTATGTTCTGAATAAATTGGAGTAACTTAATAAATTCTCCTTGTGTTTGTATTTTAGGCGGCGGTGTGACCGGCGCCGTGTTTAACCCGGCGCTGGCCTTTTCCACGCAGTTCCCCTGCAGTGGGAACTCATTCCTGGAGTACTGCTTTGTGTACTGGTTGGGTCCACTTCTGGGTAAGACCAACTGGCAAAACAGTCTGAAACTTCACCAACTAACATCACATTTTATAGATTTGTCATTAATTATAAGTGTCATGTTTTTGTGCATTCGTGTAATTTTTTTTCAACATGTAAGACTCCAAATTATTCTATTTATTCATCTATTTTTTGCTTTATGACCAACTAAACACTGTTAATAATATTTGAAAAAATATGGCTTAGAAGTTCAGCAAACTGTGTGATTATCAGCTCTGAGTTCAATTTTGCTTTTCAAAAGTAAATAACAATTTAAGCCAAATGTGAACTTTTTATTATTTCTTTATCAGAAATCCATTATTTCAGATTAACATACAAAATTATTCAGTTGAATCTTTGCAACATTAAAGAAATTAAAATCAGCTTTGTGTCCCTGCCTGCTTACAACCAAAGTGTTGACATAAATCCTATAAGCTGATTAACTACTGGATTCTCAAGTCTCATTTGTAAGTTGCACACAGAATCAAAATGACTAAATACATATTACATGTAAGAGATATTGGCCTTTGCAACCAGCCCTTCTTTTACTTTATTTTTTATCTTCTTTCTTCTTGTTTCCTCAGGTATGATGAGCTCAGTGCTTCTCTTTGATAAACTCACAACTGCATTTTCCCGAAAGTCGTCGCCTCTTCACCTCCCGCTGCGAAGCAAGAAGCAGGCATGAGCGAACAGCAGCGCTGCATGTTCACCCCACAGCACACGGGCGTAAATATCAACAGTTCACAATATCTAGGTTTCTGCTGAGCTTCTAAATATTTCAATTTGAGACTTTTTAATGTAAATTAGACTAGATATGACATCTAAAGCACAACTGAAACACAAAACTCTATAAATCAGTCATTTGTTTACTTTATAATTCAGTAAAAGTGTTTGATTTTTGGCAAACTTTATCAACACTTTCAGATTGATAAACACAATCTGAAAGTGTTGATAAAGTTTGACCATCTGCAGCTCATTAAACCACATAAATGTAGCTAAAATGTTCAAATCTATTGCAACAATTTCATATTTGCATTTGGATAAAAGAATGTGTAGATAGTATAATACAACATATTAATTCTGTGTAATATTTTAAGCAAATTGTTTTTCACATAGGAAAGTAACCAGTATTATTCATGTATTAATGTGATATTAAAGCTGTACTGTGACTGAATCTCTTTTACTTTTTGCACAAATGTAACTGGTGCCTTTGGATTCCAGTAAAAAAAGGTAGAATAAATAAAATTGTTAAAACTGTGCAGTTTGTTTTTTACATATACTCAGCAGACTGAGCTGCTGCTAAAAAAACAACAACAACGAAAAGAACAGCGTGGAGGGACAGGAAAAAAATTATAACAGTTCGAGAGGAAATTGTTGTGGATAAAAGAGGAAATAGTTTGGCAGTTTTTAAGATATTTAAAACAAACAAAAAACCAGAATCAATAATTATCTATATCCACCAACATGCACTACTTTAACTACCCGTAAAGAAAATTCACTTCAAAAGTCACTTCACTGCAAAAACACAATCTTTCAAAGTACTTTGACTATTTTCTTATGTTTTGAGCACTTGAAATAAGAAAACTTACAAGTGACTTTTCGGCGAGTTGCTTGTTTTAAGTCAGTCATTATTGAGTATTGATTAAATAAGTAGCAGTAGTTTCACTTGAAAAGAAGAAAAATTAATTGCTATAGAGGAAATAATCTGTCAGTGGGACTAGTACTTTTTTAAAGGTCAATATTCAAGAATTATTGACTAAATATTGCTGAAATATTACTTGTAAGTTAGTTTTGTCTTATTTCAAGTGTACTAAGATATTGGCACTGGAAACTAAAATATGTTAAAAGTAAACTTTATAAAAGATTTTACTCTGTAAAATGTTTTTTTTTTTGCAGTTCTGCAAAGTGTGTATATTAATCTCAGTATTAATGCAGCTGTTCTGTGAACATCTCAGGCTTGTTAAAGAACATTTCCAGATGCTTGAAGGTGCCACATCCATCTGTTTAAATAATTAAATTCAAGTGCTGATATGATGGGAATCTCCAGCCATCTTACCACTCAGGAAGGAGGCGGGTTCTGGTCCAAAACGGGTTCTGTTATCTACAGTGAAACGTTGTCTGTATTGATATTGGCTGAAAGGCCACGCAGCGAGGAAGAAGCCATAAATCCAAAACACACATAAAAAGCCAGATTGGAGTTTGCAGACGTCCACAGGGACGCTCATAATGACCGTCCCTATATCTGGAGAAAAAGCTGGGATGGTTGTACCTTCCAGTGACGTATGGAAGTGGCAGCATCATGTTGTGGGAATATTTTTCGTTTCGCCCTTAAACGAGTCTGATTAAGCAAAACCTCAAGACCAAACAAATCAAACTTGGAACAAAAGATACAAAATTACTTTATTGATCATTTCTTACAAAGACATCTAGGGAGGGAAAAAAAAAATCTAGTAAATTAACTTTTAGGTACAAAACAAAACGTTTTCATCGAGTCAACAGGATTTGTGTATTTTCTCCAACAGTTCATCAGTAGCTCCCTGCATCACAGCATGACCTAACCATAAAAATGCATCAACATGCTGCAAACTGAGCTTCAACACGAGACATGAGATGATGCGAGACGGACCACAAACAACAGAAAGCTCCTGAAACAGGAAGAGGGTTTGGGCCAGAGCAGAACCAACGGAACTAAGTGCTGCCGTCTTCTTCTCTGACCCCACTGGTGCCTCGTTTGGACACGACTTCGTCCTGCAGAGAGAGTCAAACATGCATGACGAGGCCTGCAACAGCATTTGTTCTGTTTATATCTTATTGCTGCCATTTGCTTTTCTTGTTCAGGAACGCAAGATCAAATCTTCTTGGTGCTAAATTTATAAATTATCATTGAAGGAGCCTTTAGATTCCATCAGTTTGAAGTACAAGATGAAATAGATGAAGGCCTGAAACGAACAAGTAGTCTGACGATTAATCTGGTAGTTTGATTATTAATTTGATTAAAACATTGGCACAATTTGCTGATTTTTTTTTTTTTTTACCACTTCTGCCTTTTCTGAAGAATATTAGAAACACTTAAATATGCAAGTAGAAACTAAACAGGAAAGTAAACGTGCAATAACATAGTATTCCCCTACTGAATACTAAACATCTACAACTAAAAAAGTACTGTGAACAGCTCAGTTTGACACACCACAATGTAGAGTTGATCAGTTATTTTTGGGATTAACTGATAAATAATTGGATGCAAAAAATGATTAATTTGAGGTTTTTATTTTTACAAAATTTGAACCAAGTAAAGTTAAAGCGATGATGCCACCTGAGGAGTTCTGGGTAGAAAACATTTTCAGACAAAGAAGGTTTTTATCCTAAATGCAAAATGTATTGATTTCTACAGTTTTAGCTTAATATCAGCTCTGACTGTGTTGTTCTTCCAGCAAATGGTCTTTTTTTAGTCTGTATACTCCAGTTCACGAATAATCGGTTACTAAATTACTTGATTATTTCAATAATGAATTAATCACAAATTATTTGAATTGGTTGATGTTTGTTGGAATCCACAGAAATGTGACTCCATTTTAACTGCAGTTAAAATGTAGTTTGTTGTTTAAACCTTCAAAAGGAATCAAGTCTGGAAAACATTCACCACTGAGACAGGATCTGATGCACATATTTATAAAAATCCAATTAAATAAGAAAAGATTGTCAAATATAAAAAAAACATTTAAAAATACACATTTATTCTAAATAAATAAAACAAGAATTGTCCTTACTAGTGCTCAACATCTGCGTCCTCAAACTGCCCGGCCTCCATCGCTGCAGCGTCCACCTCCATCCCATCTGCAACAAAAAAATGTGTCTTTATGCTCACGTTGGCTGGACCTCTATTGAATTAGATCACTTTAAAAGGAGTGAATATTTCTGCACTTATTTTTGATTTTTTATTTTGAAAAAAAAAAAAAAACTGCTTTCACTTTCATATTATTACTTTTTATTAAAGCCAAATTCTATTGATTGTGGTTTAATTGTAAAAACTATAAAAATGCAAAACATCCCTGGGAGTGGAAGCTTTTTATAGCCACTGTTTCGTGTTTCTTTCTCCTAAAACAATAGAAATTTTAAGTTTATTTGAGAAAAATAAACATTTAAAAAACATAAATCACATCATGTTGGAAAAGGCGTTTTGTCAAACTGAACTTAAAACAAATATTGCATAATTTTATAATTCATATAAGTAGAAATAATTTTCAAAAAGCCCTTTTATGAGTCTTGATTTTTTTTAAAAACTCGTTCTCAATTAAAATGTGGAGGATTTTCAGACAAACGTTTAAATAAAGTTATCTGGAAAACAAAGCAAACCTGTCACAATGATAAGAAAAACACTCTGTACTGTTTTTGATGCCATGGAAACATTTGTTAAAACCTTCAAACTCGGCTTTTGTTTCTTCGGTTCTGACTCCGGCCATGTGGTACTGCTGGCTGACGGACTGGGCCAGCATCCCCTCCAGCCTCTCCAGCGTGGCCTGGCCCTCCTGCGTGAGCGCCGACAAACCCTCGTCACACGTGTAGAAGGTCGGGATGTCGGCATGGCCGTGCTCTGAGTGCATGAACAAACAAGGACAATCAATCTGTCCTGAATCAAGAATTGTTTTAGCAGGTTCTGGATTTTTATGAAGCTATGATCAGACATATTGATTTTAACCTCTAAGAACTTTAAAATGTGCATTTGAAATAGTTTTCTTCTGGAAATATTTACTTCAGGACCAGAGACGACGTCACACTGTGTGTTTTAAGTTGGAAATATTTTTTTTTCTTTCATTAATTTCAAATAAACTTGTGATGACTGCTGAAAATTTCAAATCAGCACAAAATTCGCAAATAATGAGTGAACATGCATTTATGGGAGTGGTTAGCACAGGTTTAATTGTAACGCTTTGGTCCTTATGTCACACTGGAAATGTCCTCTCATCATCTCACTGAGATGATGAGAGGACATTTCAGGGTTTTATGGGGCTTTACAACAGCAACTAGTGTCTCTGCAGGTTTGACGTTTCTCTGGAACCTTTAAACTGATCTTAGATCGTTATTGCAACATTTAAAAATTTCAACGTTGTGTTATTGTGTGACAAACTTTACACATCTTACCTGCCTCTGCAAAAAACCCGGTCCATGAGGAGATGAAAAACAAAAAGAAATGAAGAAAAGTTAGCGTTATCTATGTAAATCAGGGATAATTAAGATGAGCAACTGAGCAAATCAGCAGTTCCAGAATCACTTTGAAAGAAAAATACAGCAATATTAGAATGCTATAGTCAAAAACACTAAATATCTAAACATACTGGTTCAATAAATCTGAGATTTTTGAAGAAAAACATGTTAACAATTTCAGCTTGGTGAAAAATACTAAATTATTTACAAGTTAAACACACAAATGAAGAAAATTAACTTTTAATTTCTGCTTTAAATGACCCAAACTTTAGTTGAATCTTTTCTTTTATGGCTATTACATTTTTACATTGTTTAAAATGAAGGATCACAACAGTAATATTCACTTTCATTTTTGAAATTTAGAAATGTTAAATAAAAACAGAGGACCAGGGGAGGTAACTGGCAAAAATGAATTGAATCCATGTGGGAATCAGGCTGCATCAAAGCAAATTGTACACAATTGTCCTTTGGTCAATTTAATTCCAGCTGCAGAGACACTAACCTCTGAATTAGGAGGTATCAATATGAAAATATGGGCCGATGTAAATATTGCTGTTGTTACTGTTAATAGTGACACAATTAAATGACTCCAGATAGGCTGATTGAAAGGGGCTGTATCACGCAAAATTCACTTTTTGTGCGTTTTTATACTTCCGTTTGGATCTCTGCTGTTTTCAAAAACAACCCAAATGCTTAAAAGAAAATATAAAACACAACGTTAATGTTTTTATCAGCTTTAACTCTATTTTTGGTGTCTGGAATATGAGCCATTTCAAAAACCTTCGGAATGTTGAGTCACATTGCGTTATTACCTAGCAACCCCAGCCAGCTTAACCCGTTACCTAGCAAGGCATGATAGGTCACCTTTAATTATTACAGAAACTCTGGAACCTTGGAAGTAAAACATATTAAAATCACAGGTCAGTTTTGCTCTGTGTTGTAGATTTTTTTTTTTCCTCACCAGCTTCTTCCACGTCGTACTCCTCTCCCTCAAAGTCATTATCAGAGTCTTCGTCATCCGGGTCGGGATGAAGGGCCTGGCATTCACACATGGCTGAGAACATGGGCTCCACTGCATGGAAAAGATGAAACCTGCATCACTGAGGCAGCACTACTCCACTACTGTCACTTACTTCAAACACAAAACTGTTTGTTTTGTTTAAAACAAGTAAAAAAAAAAACTGAATAAATAAAGAAAATAAGGATGCATAGACGTAAAAGTAAAAAAGAAGAAAAAAAAAACAGTGGGTGCTTTATAATGTTTTTGTTTTTTAAAGCAGGATAACTCTTGATGACTATAGTATTGATGATCTAAGCTTTTGTCTGATCAATGCATTGATATTTGATCCTTTCATAAAACCATTATTAAAAAAAAGTACACCCTCCTTCAATCTAGAACAGTGGTGTCCAAACTTTTTGCCCCACAGACCAAAAAGAAAAAGTTTTAAGTACTCTGGGCCATTTTTCCATTGGCTAAAGCACATTTTCTATTTCATCTGACAATGGAAAATACATCTGATAGAATATCTAGTATATGGAATATTCACCCAACTCTGATCCAGAACCGCACAGCATTCTGAGATGTACACAGAGCAACGACTTTAACCGCTAACAGCTAAAGCTTAGTTCACACAACACGATGTTTCCCTTCTAACAATCTGAGAACTTTGGTTACCTAGCAACTCACTAATTCTTTGGTTACCTAGCAACAAGCTGTTGAGTAAATTGTTCAGCAGCAGTTTAAGGTTTTGCCACCAGACCTCATAACTGCTTAAAAATAAAAACAACAACGGCGTGGGGAGAAAACTGTGTAAAATAGGAAAGCTCATGCCACCAGTATGGCAGTATATCAGATATTTAAAACAAAAAACTAATCAATAATTATCAATATCAAAACAATACAAGGCTGAAAGTCAATTCCTACAGTGTGGTCACTCACATGATGTCTTGTCGGTTGGCACAAACCGGATCTCTGTGATCGTCCCTTCATCATCGTCACCTTCCCCGTCGCTGCTGCCGCCGCCATCATCGGCTTCATCACCAGCTCCTTTGTCGGCCATTTCCGCCTCATTCTCATCTGTGAACATCAAACCAGTGACTCCAAAGATTTTCTCAGAAGGTGACAGAAACATTCACTGCCATAAAAACAGGTATTTCAAACCAACTTCCCCCTTACCGCTGAGCTTTCCGTTCACCATGACGTACAGGTGTTCCTGGGGGTAAGAGCTCACGTCCCTGGAGATGGCATGGAGACCGATGGAGGGATACTCCAGAGAGAAACCCAACCCTGAACCATCAAACCACGACAAGCGCCTGACAGAAACAAAAATACACAAGGTCTGGGTTTGTGCAAAACTCCCCAATCACGTTTATTTGAATAGCAAATTTCTGCAACAAGGCACTTCAAAGTGCTTTATTTCATCATAACACAAAAATGCAAAGACACAGTAAACAACTGAAACACACCCTGACAGTTTAATATACGTTTGTACACTTTTCAAGCATTTTCAAACTTTTCCAGCACCACACATTGGAGATAAATACAATACAAGCCACAAAAGACCATTTCGATTCACTTAATGCTGGACAATAAATCAATAACTATATATATCGCGATAAACACGTAACCAAAATCAACAGAAAATAAAAGCTTTAGTACTCTATGTGTAACTAATCTCTAGAAAATAATCTCTTTTCTGAGATTATTGACAAGAAGTATAGCAATATTCTAACGTTTGTAGATGTAATTTTTTTATCTATACTCTTAACAGTCTGTGCGGTTTGATGCAACAAACAAAATAAACATCGGTAATCATGCAATTAAAACCAAGTATGACGATCCCTGCAGTATATTATACTACATATTCATCTACTTTATTTGTAACTATTTACCCATTTTCTGCAATAAATACGTTATTAAGAGTCCTGCCTGCTGTGCAGATGAAAACAAGCGCCATGTGCATCACTTCACTTACGTTTCTGCGACGTACAGCGTGCCGCAGCCCAGCCTCTGCCCGTCCAGCACCGCCGTGGTGTCGGCTTGCTCGTGCCGCACTCCCTCGGTGGGAGGGGGGATGTTTTTCAGAAGAGCCATCGTCCGTGTAACAGTAAAAATTCGTCCTCAACGTCGAATCTGGACCGAACAAGTAGCTGTATGACCTACTTCGTGTCGCAAATCTGGCTAATTTATCCCGAGATAACTTCTCGGTAACAGCGTGACGGTGGGACGACGGGAGAAGAATAAACCGTAGCCGCTCTCTTCCTTTCTCCTCCCGGATAAACTGACCCAGGATGAGTCGTTTGGAGAACTTTCACGGGAACTGATAAATAGGAAAGTTGTGCTGTTAGTTAGCTAACTGCTGTCCCTGTTGCTTGGCTGCGTCGGCCTGAAATAACGCGGCTTGTTCCATTCGTAACGTATGATACGCTAAAAAGAAATCACGTGTCGCACTCTAGCCCGACGGTTGGAGGCACAGACGTTCGTACGTCACTACGAGATTCACGTACATATTTCTACGTAGTTTGGCAGTTTCATCTTAAAGAGTTTCAGACGCCCTCCAGCGGTGATAGTGCGCAAACTACCAAGATTAAAGCAATTTTTAAAAATTTATTTACGTATATAAGAATAAATAAAACATTTGCTGTATATGCATCTGTGCTAATTACATAAAATATGTAGAACATATATCTATAATTATGAAAAGGTGTCTATAATTTCTACAACAAATCTGCTACAGTACAACAAGTAGCAAAATGCATATTTAGTTTTTATTTTTTAATTTAAATTACATTTAATTAAACTGTAAATGCATTTTCTTAATGACTTAAGACAATAACATCATAAAATAAATGCATAATAAAATATTACACATAGGCATGTCATTTTCAACTGAAATGTGCATTAAAAAACTAATGCTCAAGTTAAGAGCACAAATTAAAGAACTTGTGCTCTTAGACATATATTAAATGTGTTCATAAATCAAGCAAAATTATGAACATTGACATGGTCTTTATTATTATTGTGAATTTATTTTACAAAGCATTTAAAAAAAAACAACATATGGTGAATGAATGCAAACATGCAGAAAAATAAGGTGAACCCAAAACCTTATTAGTGCAAACTGTCTTATGAAAATGTATATATTTCTGGGTCAAAATCCACAACGGGCCTGTCTCTTTTCTGTTTTCTTGTATGTTTTTTAAAGAACTACCAATATTTTGTATGCAACCATCATTTTTATGCTCTGATTTAATTAGTTTCAGGGTGCTGGGAGACGGAGACAGACTAAACCAAACGAGGTTCAGTCCACATCAACACAAATTAAAACTCTTGAGCTGTTCACATTTTTGTGCTCTGATCAACAGTACGATCTCCATCAGTTACCTCTCCAAAGCTTTGTGATGAATCCATTTTATCCGCTCGCCGCTCTTCATTCTCCTCCTCTACCTCAGCGGGGATCCTTCCTGGATCTTCATCTCTGTTGGAGTCATCCTCAGTCGCTCCAGGATTCTCATAGCAGCCTTCCTCGCAGATTGAGGAAGAGGAAGAAGCGATGGCAGTGGCAGTGGGCGTCGGCACAGCATTGAAGACGATGAAGCCGATGAGGATGACCACAAGAGAGACCAGGTAGAGTCCGGAGAACTGAGCAAAGAATTAATATTTTTACAGATGCAAAAAAAAAAAAAGAAATAGTGAAACAATGAAGTTAACCCTATAACTCAGTGTAACATTTACAGTTGCATATTTCCTTGGGGCTGAAGTAGCTTCACAATATTTATGTTGAAATTTTTACAATATTTTACCATTTTTTAAAATTCTTTATTCTGTATTTTAAATATTTTATGTTATATTTCGTGTGAGCCTGCTTGCTTTATTGTTTATTTTACTCTTAATTCTTAGATTTGGTTCTTATTATATTGCATCTCATTTTGATTTCCTTAGATTTTGAGTTATCTTCTGCTTTCTGTCTTACAAACTTCCCCCAAAATAGTTTGTGATTCTAACAGATAAGGAGCTCCTTCTTTTAACTGGTCACAAAACAAAAACATAGCCGTCTTTTTCTTTCTTTTTCTCTGATCAAATCAATCCTTAAAATTAAACATGTCGCTCACGTTGTACTGGAAGAGGAAGATCCCGCAGAAGAGGCTGAAGAGGTCGGCGGTGAGCAGCGAGAGATTGACTGAGGTGGCGCTGCTCAGCTTCATCACTATGGGCATGAAACTGTACAGCGCGTACATGCACAGAGCATATGCAGCAAGCAGAAGCCCTAGGAGGAGAGAAGAGCAACGGTAAATTCAGATAAAAACAGTGAAAACCTGAACAAGCGACTTAGGTTGTAGCATGTGGTTATTATAAAACAAAAGGTTGGTGTGCGGGAAACATTTATACAAAATTTTTGTAATTTTTCAAAGAGGTGTTGGCCAAATTTTTGCCAAACTTTTGCTTTTTTCCTTATATTTAATTCCCAGTTAATTTATTTGTAAACAATTTCAGTCAAATTGCAAAAAAAAAAATTAAGAACCTGACATTTAAGAGATAGTGGAAACTGTTGACTTAAAAAGATTACATGAAAGTTTCTGTAGGTCAAACTGGGACCACTGCAGTTGAATTTTCCTGTTGGTTACAACAGTACAGCTTGGTTGATGTCTATCTCATGGCCAATGGTCAGGTCTCCAAAATCAAAGAAAAAGAAAAAAAAAGTTGCTGGAGTGAAAGAGGTATGGAAAGTTGCTAAATATAGAAAAAAGTCGTTAAGTTGGAAACAGTGCTTTCCAGCAGCAGGAAGCTTGACTAAAATCACTTTTAAAGCTTAACTATTTAAAGTGATGGATGCTTTAAAAAGTCGAACAAGAAAATAAGAAGTGAAAGGAACAATCTTCTATCTCATGGCCAGTTTCATTACTTTTTTGAGTGACAAATTTATTTTTTATTTCTTTATTAGTTTGGTTTTAATTAATTGTGTTAGTTACCCATAAAAAAATAAATATGTTTTTAAATGTAGTCGCAAGGTATCAACATTTATCCCTCTCTGTTTATAAACATCACTGAAAAAACACTAGTTAGCTGTTATAACACTATAATTTATGCTAATGCTCTTATTTTGAAATGTAGCCGGAAGTCTGTGTTAAGCGAGGCGGAAAGAGAAGCTAGTGTCGGACCGGCTAAAACAATTTGTCTGCCGTTGTTTTGTCTAAAAGGTTAATATGTCTCTAGTACCGTCGCTACAACAGCAAATTTGTGAAATTAAACAAATAAATGAAAGGCCGATGCCACAGAAATAAGTTGGCTATATTTAGAAACAGTCAAAAGATGATTAATTGACGTTAGTGTCGTCATGCCTGGCCAATCTTGGCCTTGTATCTTGGCTCCGCGCGCTTTGGTCGAAGTTTTTACACTTTTAACGTTCAAAGTTATTCTATGTAAACTGAAGACTTACCAACTTGCCAGCTCCAGGTAATACTGGACAACTCTTTGCGCTCCAGGATAACCCTAGCACGGAAGGGGGAGAAAGAGGTCAAACAGCTAAAAGGTTAAATAGGATGTTAAATTAATGCATTATGCTGATGACGGCTCACATCTGGACGGTGCTAATGGCGGCCCCAAACAGGCCAATCATCCCCAGGAACTCCACTCTGCTCAGGTTCTTCACTGTGTACTCCTGAGCCACATTAGACACCGCGTACAGAGCAGCACTGAGCAGAACCAAACCGTCTCCTAATAAGATGTTGGAGGCTGCAGAAAGAGGGGAAACAACTTTTAAGAAGACCAGGATCCAATTAGAATGGACGTTTTGATGCTAATGAGAACCCGGATGCAGAGACAAGCTCAGAGGAAGATAGTGATGTTTTTAAAAATTAAAGCCAGGAGATTGGAACAGGTTGGCGATACCAGGGTAAGGAAGACAAAGGACCAAACATCAGAGGAGAATAAATGAGTATGGGGCGTTGATTGTAAAGTTATACAGTCAAAAATTAACAAGACTAATTTGGGTTATTTAGCCTGTCATAAGAGGCTAATGACAGCCTCTTATGAAAGAGGCTGTCATTCATAAGACACTCTGACATACTCTGACTCGTATGTCAGAGTTTAAAATATAAATATTTAAGTACATAGCTTCAGATTAAATATTTTGCTAACTAAATATTATCTGATTGAGCTAAATACTTAGATTGATACTAATCAATTAGCTTGTGAAATATTTATTTCAAACTTAGCTTACATAGCAAGCTAAGTAAATAACATGACTAAATATTTGGTTTGAAGCTAAATATTTAACTCGTTCATTTAGCTTGGTAGCTAAGTATTTAGTTTGCAGTTGTATGTTTAATTTGCTAACTAAATAATTCATTTGAAGCTACATATTTACTGTAGCTTAAAGCTAAAACGTTGGCTTTCAGCTACATATTTTGCTCGTACACCAAATATTTGGTTAGAATTTATAAATGTAGCTTGGTAGGTAAATATGTAGCTTGTAACTAAATTTTTGGCTATTAAATTAAATATTTTGTTTGAAGCTACATATATATTAGCTTGCTCTCCAGGTAACTGGCTTCAGGCTAAATAATTAGCTTGTTATTTAAATACCTAGTTTAGCTACATATTTAGCTTGGTAACTAAAAAAATTGGTTTGAAGCTAAGTATACAGCCTGCCAATTAAATATTTAATTTGAAACTGTTGCATTTTCAAATGAATGAATAATATGGTGAAAATATAACTTTTTTCTCTTATGAAAGGCTAAGTAACCCAAATTGTTGCTGTCAATAAATTGACGTCACCAAGCAAAACTTAAAATCCGAACCATCTCATCAAAAACTTTTGATTTAGCATTTTTTATGCAAAACCAAAACAATGGAGTCCAGTACAGCCACTACTTTTATCCTAAAACCCGGTTCAAATATCACAGGAGTTCTTACTGGAGCCCTGGTCTCTTCCAGCCAGCAGATCGGCGCCCACCATGGCCCCGACTCCCAGCAGACAGAGGCAGACGGCCACGTAGTGGATCAGTCTGTACCGGGTCTTCAGGATCCACCAGGACAGAATCATTAGGACTGGGATAATAAAGCAGTCCAGCAACTGGGACACACAACCACACTAACTTAGGATGATAAACATTTAAATGCAGACACAGTAAAAAGAAAGCACAACCTTTAGAAAATGATAAAAAATTATTTTGTTGTTAAAAGTTAATTAAAGCTGCAGGATGTAACTTTTATAAAAAATATCTTTCATATTTGTTAAAACTCACCATATTGCGACAGTTTGTCATAAGACAGATAATCTATGAAAAAGTTGCTCTCCTTCATCTCTTCTCCGAGCTGCTATTACCGAAAAGCAAAATCTCAACTAAAAACAACCAATCAGAGCCAGGAGGAGGGGCTTAGCACTGTCAATCACTTCATATACGCGCTGCTAAATGTGCTAATGGCGGTGACACAACTTACAGTTATAGGAAAACCTTGGCCGCTGTTATCTGTGCCTATACTAGCATTTATGATAGAGTGAGCTAGCTGCAGCTTAGCAGAGAACAATTCAAACTCAAAAATACTTTATTGAGCCAAAAGAAAAATTAGATTGCAATAGATCACATGGATGGGGTGATTGACAGCGCTAAGACCCGCCTCTTGCCTCTGATTGGTCGTTTGTAATTAGGTAGAGGAGCTAAAAAAAAATTTCCTCAGATTATTTGTCTCATACCAAACTGTCACAACACAGAGACAGCTTAAACAAATTAGAAAAAAAGGAAACGGCTTTAAATCAGTTAAAGCAGACGAAGAATAACTGAAAAAGAAATTTGCTATGAAATTTAAAGACAACAAGAAACAAAATGACAAAACCTATATAAAAGGAGAGCATTTCACTCAGTAAAAAGTTTTATTTTTGACAAGAAGAGCTCAAACATTTCTTACTGAAGCTGCAAACCCCATGGTGTACTAACCTGGACGCTGGTGAGGGTGGTGTACTGATAGGCTTTGACCACGGTGTAGTTGGCCTCCACGTCCACCAGACCCAGCAGTAAGTACCTCCACCATCTTCTCTTAAGGATCTGCAAGATATTTCCATCCCCTGCGTTTTAAAGGGGATCACCCCGGAGTTTCAGTATTGATGTGTTTGTTTCTTCACCAAGCATGAGGACAGTTCATTAAAAATAAGTAGATCAGATGAAATGCGCGCAGTAATTCTGCAGATAATGGTGCAAACAAGCTGTGTTGTAACTTCAGAACAAAAACCATACCGTTGCATAATTGTGAAAAAAAAGCAAAAGTCAAAACCTAGAAGGTGTCAGAAGAGAATCAGGGGAGAAAAAGGTATTTTTTCTCAGAATCAGAAATATTTAAGTTGCTTATGCACTATCAGGCAAATCTAGTCTTAAAACTCAAATCTAGCAAATACATTTGTTACAGGGTTTATATATATATAAACACGGAAGAAATAATTCTGAAATTAAAGTCAGAATTCTTCAAAAAACAATCTGAATTTTGAGTTTTTAGACAAAAAAATTCTATTCTCTTTTTTCCTTTCAGTGGCTCAAATCCTCGTCTGTAAAAAACGTTTAAAATCTTGAAAAAGTCTGAAAATGTGTCTGCCTGAATAAAACACGAACCAGTTTGAATTTTGGCATACATGCTGTAGACACTGTTAGCTGTGTTGCTCTACCTCTCCTGCAGATCATCATGCTAGTGTAGGTGGCGCACAGCAGCGTGTAGTTCAGGAAGCTCTGCAGCATCGGCGTGTTCAGGTGAAACTCTGCGGCCAGGTATTGAGAGGAGACCGCGGTACCACAGATGAGCGCAGCCAGACCCTGACCCATCGCCAGCGTTTTGGCGAGCTGCCTGAGAAAATTAAACATCACCGCCTGGTCAGAGATATCCACACGCTCACCAGATTCAATATGTGACTTAAATCTAGTGGCAGATTAATAAAACGATAATTTCACTGTAAAAACACAAAATATTACCAAGTAAATTTCTCTGTAAATATCTTTTTATGCTTAAAATTGGAGAAACCTAACTTGATAGTAACTTTTCAGCACGATATAGAAGCCTAAGTAATCAATTTCTTAATGTTGATGGGGGAAAAAAACAACTGAAAACAAAACATTTCTCACATGCTTTCAGTGAAATAATCTGCCAGTGAAACTGGTAGATTTTGGCTCATGTGTGGCCTAATTTTGGAAAAGACCCAGAAAATAATGAAGTCAGAACAGAAAAATAACAGTTAAGTAAACGATATATGAATTTCTCATGTGAAGAAAAAAAATCACAAACACAAAAAGGAAAAGAAATTAGCTTTTCAGTAAGAGGTAGGAGCCCATAAATTGGTTTATTTCCCTTATAATGTTGGAATAAAGTAAAATAATCTGCTTAAAACAAGCTCTTATATTTTGCTGAAAAGCTACTTGTATGTCTTGTCTTATTTATAGATGAAAATTCTTGATACAAATTTGTGTTTTTGCAGTTTATTTAATTTATTTATTATTTTTTTCCTTGATTGTTTTTAAGTTTTAAACGTTAAAAACAGAAAAGGAATGCTTTGAAGGGTTTTTTTTGTTTTTTGTATGAATTTGGATTAAAAATAGCTTTTCTAATGTTGCTTTTTGCTTAAATAACCACAAATATCCTTACAGAGTTACTGTCATATCCTGAAATGTGTTTTTTTTTGTTGTTGTTTTTTACTCACCAGGTGAAAACCTCCTTTGGTTTGAACTCCCTGATCCTCACCAGGAATCCGCCCCGCTGGTCCTCAGAGCGCCCGTCCCTGCTCTCTTCACCGGCTTGTTTAGCAGCCATGTTGTCTCACTGCTGCAGCTGCTTCTCACTTTTTGAAAAAATCTTTTCCTTTCTTTGTTTTGGAGCTGAATGATTAACTGTCTGAGCGGTCAAAGATCATTCCTTTACTTATTTGTGCTCTTAAAAAGCACGCAGGACACAATCAGCGCGTGAGATAAGAGCTAATTAGAGAGTTTTATTTTATGGTAGTAAAACTTTTACTTTGATAAATATGAGACAATTTAAAGAAGTAATCACTGTGTTTCCTCTTGTTATAACTGCTTATAATATCAACAAATGTACTTATTCTTTGTTATTTTAGTAAAATTGGTCATATCATTAAAAAAGAAAATATATGTGCATGTAAACTATCACAAAACACTCCAATATTTTTTCTAGGGTGATTTTATCTATAAAATTGAAGTAGTAAATTATTTAAGTGTCTATCATGAGTGTCATAACTTTATCTTTATGACTTCATCCCTTATTATTTGTGTAATTTGAATGTCCTTTTATCTTGTCTGTCATAATAATAAAAATAATATGATAAACTTATTTATTTTTAACCACAAGGTTAACCGAAGTGTTTTATGAATAAAATAAACACATAAAACACAATGAATAAAACTGATTTAGAATAATATTCAACTCAACAAATACAATTTCACTGTACATTGTATAATGCCAGTAAAGGGGTTACATTAAATTGACAATTTAACAGGGCCATGGATATGTACACTTTTAATTATTTCACTGGAGAATATTGACATCTTTTGGAGCTTTGTTCCATTTTGTTCATTTTTTCTGAAATTTGTCATAAGTAGAATTATAAATATAACCGTTAAACTCACTGGATTTGCTCTGTTGTTTATATATTTGTACGACCTGTTTTATTCAAAATGGAAGAAAAAATATGAATTTTGTATTCATCAATAAAAGCAACAGGGATGCAATTTAATAAACATGCACTGCTTCCTACTCATTTTGAGATCTGTGATAATAAATGAGGATTAAAATTAAAGCTGCACATTTTCTTTTATTTGCATTGCTGTATAATGTATATCAATAAATGTTTCTGAATCTGTTTACATCTTTTTTAAAGATTTGCACTGACTTATTGTAGCTGAAATAATGTGGAAATATTAAAAAATTATTGTTCAGAAAAAATCTGAAACCATTTAGTTTAGATTTTTATTCACAAATTTTAAAATATAGCTCTGTTTTATCATGGTAATATTTTTCTCTTTTTAAAACCAACGAGACACTTAAAAAAATTTAAATATAACATTTTATGTTAATGAGCAAGTAAATCTGTCTGCATCAGATCATATTATCACTGACCAGCAGGGGGCAGTGTGGACTGCCGTACATCTACACAAATTAGAATCAGACCAAACAAAACTGTTTTTATATTAAATAAACATTTTTAAACATATCGTCCACCTACAGCTCCACTCATAAAACAGTTAATATTATTGATTCCTCTCAAAAGTCCCCATTTAGAAAAAAAATAGTGACAAAAACAAACTAATAATATGTTTGTTGAGCAAAATAAATTCTGTCATGTTGTCATACTTATATCAACTGTAAACATGTTATGTTGTGAATGCTTAGTACAAAATTATCAAGTGAATAAAGAAAAAGGGGAAATCAGTCATTATGCAGCGGGCCCAACTGCAGGCGGTTCCCCCAAGCAAAATTTTGCTCAAGGCCTCATGCAACCTTTGACCGGCTCTGCATGCACGACTTCATTTCATTATCAGCTTTTTCGTACTTCATAGGTTACATTTAAGAAATAACAAGATGGTTTAAAAGTAATTGGTGCTGATGAAAGGACAAAAATTTCCAACTTAACCAACATTCAGGACAGTTTATTTGTTTACTAAATCCAACTTTAATAAGTGAAAAGAATATATTTTCCCCAAGTTTTACTTTTATTTCACTGTCTGGGTTAGGTATAGAGGTCACTATTCAACTTCAAGATAGATAATTTGTTATCTTGAAATTGTTCTTAGTTTACCAATTAATTAAATTTAACTAAAACTAAAAATATTTACGCAATCTACTTATTTTTAAACAACTTTTCTACTGTTTTTTATCTGTTTTTATGCACTGATATTCTGTATTTCAAACAGTCAGTCTTTTTAATGTACAATACACATGCACTTTATGTACATTTAAATAAAAACTAATTTCACTCAGTTGCATATTCCTTTTTCTATTAACGAGACAGTATTTTCTTTATGTTGAGGCATGATTGCTTTTTTTACATATTGTTTTAAACACTTTTAAGATTTTTTGTGAACTTTTACATCTGAGTACAATAAAGGTTGTTTCTATTCTATTCTATTCTATTCTATTCAACTGTACAAAATATTGATGAGTGTTGCTTTAAGACGTTTTAACTTTAGTTAAATAGAATTAAAATATATTTTCAGCTGTAATCAGATCATTGTCTGCCATACTGGGAAGACAATAACTATCAAATGAACCACCAACTCTGTTTATAGAAGCAGAGTTTATTTCTGTGAACTGGGTTACCATTACCTAATCCAGACACCTGTCTCGCGAGAATCTGCGAGGTGATAAGTTGGAGAAACATGGCGACGCCTAATTTGTTAAAGGTAAGAAGCAGCTGAATTACATTTACTGTTTCTGTGCACATTTAGGTTCGTTGTTGTTACGTCTTTTCAGGTTAACTGCTGATAAATGTTCTCGGTGCTTCAGCCTCCGCGCATCTCCGCTGATGTTAGCATTTATGTGATAAAACCCCAGAAAGGTGCGCCTGAAGTGGCCGCTGCCGTTGTTGAAGTCCGGTGTTATGCCGGGGTTCGTTTCCCCGATCATGTCGTCCCCTTTTAATCTCTTCACGCCCGAACCTGCGCTTAAATTACGAACCCAGCCTTCAATCCTGAGGCTCGGAACCGAACACAGAACTGTAAGCCGTTAGCTGGTCACGTGGATCAGTCCGAGAGATGGACCAGAAGAAGCAGGTTCCAGCCGAAAACGCTAGAAACACGGTTCGGAAGGAAACCGGACCTCCACGCCACGAACTCCCCCACACGCCCACACACGCCCACAGCAGAACCGCTTCAAGCTGCTTCTGTTTGGACTTTATTTCGACTGGCTAACCTCTCAACAAGGTTGCTAAACCTAGCGTCTGTTCCTGGAAGGCCTTTCAAAATAATATTCACCTCAGCCAAAAGTTTAGTCTGCAGAGATACGCAGATCCCAAACCAGGGATAATAATCCCCCAAATATCCGCTAACCTGCTCGGTAGCGCTGAAACCAACTTCACGTTGGCTCCAGTGCAAATCTACTGACCCAGATAACACATTTAACGGGACATTAGTGTCTAAACATGCCTGATAACCCCCAACAGGGCCGGTCCGAGCCCTCTGGGGCCCTGAGCGAGATGTTGCTTTGGGGCCCCTAGTTTATCAGACCACAATGAAGAGATCACTAACTCTTTATATGGGTCACAAAAATGCCACATGAGTCCAAAACAGATTACAGCCAATATTACAGTGTTGAGGTGAATTAACAGATTAAAAAACTTTAACAAAAACTGCAATACTACATACAAAATACTGATGTTGATTGCTTCTAAAATCTGCTAGAATTTGAATGAACATGTCTGGTGTCAGTTTTTCCTATGTGACATAGTAATGAAGCAAACACAAAAGCTGAGGTTATAATGAACAAATTCTAGCCAGCTCACAGCTGCACTTAAGGAGTTAAATGCAAATACAAACCGTACATCTATTTTGTAAAGTTTTGGGTTAATTATTTGAACATTTTCTTTTCAACAAATGTCTTTCTTTTTGAGTTGACATACTCTAGTTAATCGATTACTAAATTAGTTGATGATTATTTCAATCACGATTAATCCATCGTTTCAGCACCAGTAACAGCAGTGCTGTTTCTATCAAAGAACCTGCATTGCATTTTTCTTCTTATGTGATTTAAGAAACAGAAATTTAAACTGCCGACAGGTAAGAGATCGGTAATCGGTATCGACCCTGATCGGTGTGTCTCTTCGTTTTGCTCTTTGTCTCACTCCCAGCCTGTATTTTCTCATGTCTGTGCTGTAATATTAGATTTTCCTCCACCCTTCCCACATGTCTTTCTGGCAGAACAAGGGGTCCCTGCAGTTTGAGGACAAGTGGGACCTGATGCGGCCCATCGTTCTCAAGCTGCTAAGACAAGAGGCCGTCACCAAGCAACAGTGGTTCGACTTATTCTCGTAAGAGACGCTCTTTGATCCGCCGCGTTGGAGCAGCTGCTTCTGCAGAAACAGCTGCTTCAGTTTTAATGCAGAGTGGACAAAAGCCGTGGGTTATTATTTTATACAGAGTTGCTTCAGATTCACTAAAGTAACGCGACGTTAATGCATCTTAGGCCATCAAATGTTTATTTTCTTATTCTAAAAAGCATGTTTAATAGCATATTTTAACGTATTTCCAACTGGTTAACTGAAAACTCTGCAGAATGTTTAAAATCCGATTAATCCCCAGAATGATCAATAGAATAATCGATTTCTGAAATGATTGCTAGTTCCAGTCCTGTTGCAGTCAGGAGCTGAATAGCTGAGCTGTGTTCCTTGTGGACAGAAGTCGGCACCTGTTCTGAGGGAGTTTCATCCATGTTTCAATCCGTCTGTGTGAATTTCTCTCTTCAGCGAAGTGACTATTCGACTGTCTTTTAGCTTTCCTTTGTTGTTGAGCCTCGATCAGCGTAAAAATGTGAATAAAAATGAGAGAAAAACCCTCTTCCACGTGGAACGATGCAGAAATTGTAAGGTAGTTTGAATTTTAGACACAGTTTATGTCAAAGTGAGACCTCTTGTTAACACACAAGCTTTGCAGTTCTGCTATTTTCTATTTGTTGGGCCTTTTGCATATTAATACAACATAGTAAAAACTATATATTGTTTCTTATTTCCTAACTGTAAGTATTAATTTTATGTAAAATTTGATATAGTCTGATGTCGTTTCAAGTCCAGCTGATGTGTTGAAAGATTAATTTATTATTTGTAAAAGTGATACAATAACTTCACAAGAGGCTCAACATTAAATTTTTTATTCATTTTATGTAGGAATTATCCTAAAATTAATACTTCATTCAGTAAACATATACAACTTTATTCAAGTAATGTGAGTTTATTCATGTAATTTTGTCATACAACTTTATTCTGGTGACATTATGACTTTATTCTTATATTATTGTGACTTTTTGTCATAAAATATTATCATAAAAATATTACTTTATTATAGTCATAATTTGATTTCAATCTTGTGTGACTTTTTTCTTGTAAAATATATTTTTTTCTTCATCTGGCCCGAATGCTCTGTCATACATTTCAGGTTAAATAAAAAAACAAAACAATTTAAGAACCTGATCTATATCATGACCTCAGATGTAAAACCTTTGCTCTTTAGAGTTGTTTAAATCCCTGAAATATACTATTTTCTGCTTGAATACCATTGTTTTTCTCACATAGGAAAAGGCTGGACATGTTTTGTTTTTTCCTTTGTAGTGACGTCCATGCTGTCTGTTTATGGGACGATAAAGGTCCTGCTAAAATCCACCAAGCCCTCAAGGAAGACATCCTCGACTTCATCAAACAAGCACAAACCGTAAGAAGCTTCTTATTTGTCTCCTGTGTTTGTTGTTGTTTCAGTGTGATTCTCGTTCACACTTATATTATTTGGGTAATTCTAATGTCAGGTTTCGATTTGAGGCAGACGTTTCTCTCCAGGATTTCTGAAGGTTATTGTTTAACCTTTGTCTGCTTATTTATTCATTTGCAGTTGATCATCTACTGTCCGTAGCCAACCTGCAATCACCATGTTGGTGCTTAAACCTTATTTTCTGTTGGTCAAACTCTTAGTATAAAAATAAATCTCCAGAAGGGGGAAAAACTATTTTAAAGCTGGTTTAGTTTTGCTGCTTTTGACGTTTAATTCTTAGCAGATTTTACAGATAACTAAAAAAAAACTGAAAATAAATATTTAAAACTTAACAAAAAAAACAAAAAAAATTCAAAACTGAAAAAAGGTTTGAAACTTAAAAAATGTAATCTGGAAATAAAATTTTGAAATAAAATAAGAAATATTTTGAAACTGAAAAGTTTTAAAACTGTTTAAAAAAAAGAATTAAGATTGGAAAAAAAAATAGAAACTGGACAAAATAGAATCTGAAAAATATTTGAAGCTGATAATAAAAATTTTAAACTTAAAAAAATGAAGCTGAAAATAAAAAATGAAGCTGAAAATAAAATTTTGAAACTAAAATAAAAAACATTGAATTTGAAAAGCAGGTTTTTTTAGCTTCACATTCTTGTTTTGCAGTTTCAAAATAATTGTTTAGTTTCAAATCTTTTTTTTTTTTATCTCCAGTTAAATTTTTTTTGTCTTGAACCAACTTTAAAAGACAAGCTGGTCTTCTAAAGACCAAAAACAGACTTACTCAACATACAGATTGAGTTTGCATCTTATCGCCACACAAACTCGGTTCCTTGGGAGTTTTCAGGAAGTACATTTTCCTCTGTCTCCGTTGCCATGGCAGCGCGTGCTGAGCCACCAGGACGACACGGCGCTGCTGAAGGCGTACATCGTGGAGTGGAGGAAGTTCTTCACGCAGTGCGACATCCTGCCCAAACCTTTCTGTCAGCTGGAGATCACGCTGATGGGGAAGCAGGGCAGCAACAAGAAAACAAACATGGAGGACAGCATCGTACGCAAGGTGAGACGGGAAAACAGGACAGGAAGACACAGCTGAAAAAAGAGAAGCTGCAAGAAGGGAAATTATGGGCAAGCAGAGCCCATAATTTGATCCAAATACTTTTTTACTTCAGTTCAACTTTTGGAGTAATAAATTGGTGAGGAGTAATAAAAAAGAAGCACATAAAGAAATAGTGAGAAATAGAAACTCATGCATCAGAAACACAGTATTGATCAGCTGCCTTATAAATCCATCCATCAAAAAGTGATTATTAATACGTTTCCAATAGTTAAAAAACAGATTATTATCTTTTGCGTCTTCGTTGAAACATTTTTGTGTAGATTCAACGTGTTTCACTCTCTGCAGCTGATGCTGGACACGTGGAACGAGTCGATATTTTCCAACATTAAGAGCCGCCTGCAGGACAGCGCGATGAAGCTGGTGCACGCAGAGAGGCTGGGCGAGGCCTTCGACTCGCAGCTCGTTATCGGCGTCCGGGAATCATACGGTAAGGAAGACCGTAAAGTCGACTCGTAACGATAAGCAGATCGGATTGAAGCGTCAAGAAACAACAAGCCAGAAAATTAGTTTGCAGAGAAGAAGAGATTTCACAATTTCCAGATTTTGTGGTGACAAGTTTATTTAGATTTTTTTAATTTTTGCAATGGAGCATCTCAGTTGTTTTCTTTTTGCAGATTTCTGTTAATAGCTTTTTTTCCGTTTGTCATGTTGCTTTTTTGGACAATTATTGCCTGTGGTTGTGGAGGAAATGCGACCATGAAGGGTTTTCCTCTCCCTCTCCAGTCAACTTGTGCTCCAACCCTGAGGACAAACTGCAGATCTACAGGGATAACTTTGAGAAAGCCTACCTGGACTCCACTGAGAGGTTCTACAGAACACAGGCACCGTCCTACCTGCAACAAAACGGTGTCCAAAACTACATGAAATATGTACGTTTTTTTTAAGTTTCTTGCTCGTTAGTCTTTGTCGTGACATTTTACAATTCTTTCTGGTGTCCAAAATCACAAATAATAAATGCAAAAAAATAATTAGCATGCAGTATTTTAATAAAAAACTCAATGTACGTTTTTTATCAGATAACATCACAACATGATGTGAAGCTCAAAAAAGTAAATTTTACATCCCCAGTAAAAATGATTTAATATCAACCAGGAGTGGGGTCACGACCCCTCTTACATTTTTGTTTTCTGGGTCAGAAACTGGAAAGTTTGGGGATCACAGCTCTATGCTGGTTGTGGCAAAAGACTTGTTACGCTTTTCTTTCACTTCTCCAAATTTCATGAAAATCCCAAGTGAATAAGCAGACCTTTGTGGTTGCAACATGTTTGACATTATTTCTCTGCTTCCTGTTTGTTTCTTTTTTTCCCCTGCAGGCTGATGCAAAACTCAGAGAGGAGGAGAAGAGAGCGCTTCGATATCTAGAGACACGACGTGAATGTAATTCTGTTCAGGCAGTAGGTGTCTTTCATGAGATCCTTTGAATCAAGTTTTTATTTATCAGCTGGAAAAGGAAGTCATGCATTAAATACACAAAAACAACCAATATTATTCTTAATAGTTAATATTTTTTAGGTTTAGGTAAGTTTATGTATGTGTTGGATGCCAGTTTACGTGTCTTGTTTCTTTCCCTTGCAGCTAATGGAGTGTTGCGTTAATGCTTTGGTGACTTCGTTCAAGGAGACCATCCTAGCCGAATGTCCAGGAATGATTAAACGCAACGAGACGGAGAGTGAGTATCCAGAACACTATTTTGTAAAAAAATTGTAATCTTTAAAGTAAATTATGACAATTATTTTTCACTAAGGGAATTTTACAGCATGACATCAAGATCCCGCCCCCGTTTTCCTGCTGGAGGGAAAAATGCTCCACGCTAGCGATGACTAGCATTGGTTTTAGCTCCTGAGTTGTTAACATACTGCGCTAAAACTTAAATGTACACCTAATGTGTAAAAGGGAAAGGGATGCAGTACTTTGCTGCTATTTGTCAACACTATGACAACTAGCTAATAAGGTCTGGAAAAGAGTTTTAATTAAGAAAAAAATAGCGAGGTAGAGGGAAGTAGCTCAGTGATGCTAGCTTGACTATGACAACTTTAACATTTAGATCCGATGTAGAATTCAGTGTGTTTTGGTTCACTTACAAAATGAAAATGAAAACACCAACTGACTGATCCTCAGTAGAGCAGGTGTTTAAATTAGATAATCAACCACCGCTGTGTTAGCTTAGCTATTAGCAGTGTTAGCTAATCTACCTCAGAGATCACTTATTAAACATAATACTTATTATAATAATAATACATAAAACTTATTAAACTCAGAGATCACAAAATAAACATCAAGACAGAAAACATCAAACTGTACCAGACTGGATGTTTTGTTCTTTGTGTGGGAAATGTTTGAGGGTTTTTTTGGTGTTGAATCCTGATGCATAAAGTGGTGGTGTTGTCAGTTGCTATGGCAACAAGACTGCGTGTAGCTTAGCCAACACGTAGGGCGAAGAAAACGTGGTTCTGATTATGTTTCACAAAGAAGAAAGTTGTGCTCAGTGTTTTCTTCAGAGGTTTTTATGTCATTCGGTTCATTGGTTCTTGTTGCAGCGCCCCTACAGGCAGGGAGGGGAACAGGTTTTTCAAAGGGTTTGCGTCGTATGCGAACCACAACAACTGATCTCCCGCCATCATGCTTTGTTCCTCTGATTTGTTTGTCTCCCCCTCCCTGTGCAGAGCTGCACCTCATGTTTTCACTAATGGACAAGGTTCCCAGTGGGATCGAGCCCATGCTGAAGGACCTCGAAGAGCACATCATTAATGCTGGACTGGCGGACATGGTGGCTGCCGCTGAGACCATCACTACTGTACGTTTACCGACTCCAGCTGCTATTTCTGATCAGATCATCTGTGGGTAATTTCTCTTCATGCGGCTCATTGTTTTCAGTGACGAGTCGAGTAGCTAAAAATTGTACTCAAGTAAAAGTAGGACATATTTTTACTAAAGTAAAAGTGAAAAGTGTCCATCTAAGTGTAGAAATGTATTTGGTAAATGTACTGAAATTATCAATCAATTAATATTTAAAAATGACATAATCAGATGGACCAAAATATAAAGTTAAGTGGAGATTTTGGTATTTTAAGTACAAACTCACAGTAATTCATATAAATAACCAAATCCGGCAAAATATTTTTTTTTCCAAGTCAGTTTCTTTCAGTAGAAAACTTTAACAAAAACTGCAGGTGTTAATCTGGTGAATTGTTTTTCATTCAGTGGGAAGAAAATCCAGAAATCTTGCTCAAATAATAGTAGAAATACTTTGTCATGAAATTACTTGAAGTACAGCATAGTAAAAAAAGTTACTTAAGTAAATGTAAGTAGTTGTTACTGAACTCTGATTGTGTTTAAATGTTGCTGCAGGATTCTGAGAAGTATGTGGAGCAGCTGCTGACGTTGTTTAATCGCTTCAGTAAACTGGTGAAGGAGGCTTTCCAGGACGACCCGCGTTTCCTCACAGCAAGAGACAAGGTGTGTTTTTAGTTTCACCCTCAAACCTTCTGCGCTCAATTAGTCACAGAAATAAACGAACTCGCTGGTATTGACCCGTTTTTGTACGTTTTAATGGAACCTCAAGTGCACAAATGGAGAGGCTTTGTGCTACCAATTAAAACACTTTTAATAGATAATAGTTGTAGTTGTAAAATTAAAAAGTTTTGCCAGAATAATTAAATATTGAACAAATAAATAAATTAAATTGAAGCATAAAATCTAAAATAAAAATAAATGAATAAAATATGACATAACTACATAAATTCACAACAAATAATTATAATAGTAATAAAAAATTAAATCTAAAATAATAATATTTAGCAAACATAAAGTAAAAACCAAATAAAGTTGTAAATAAATAAAATATGTAAAAACATAAATTAAAAGTTGATGACAGAATAACCACGTATAACAAATAAAAAAGAAGGTAATAATCAATAACTAAAATCATAAATAAATAATCTTAATAAATTAAAAGTTTATAGCAGGATGATATCTCATAAATAAAATGGAAAAACTAATACAAATGAGATAATTAATAAAATATTTAAAAAAAAAATACAATTAAAACAAATATTTAACAAGTAAAGAAATAAAATGGAAAAAAAATAAATTGTGTTTCAGTCCTAAATAAATAGTCAAAGTATTAATGACAAAACCCAACAACTTTTTCCTTTTTTTTTTTTTTACACATTCGCTGCACATTTGTAATCCTTTCGTTGTTTCTTTCCAAGGCTTACAAAGCCGTCGTCAACGATGCAACAATCTTCAAGCTGGAGCTTCCTATGAAGCAGAAGGGGTGAGTCTGAAACTACCGTTAAAACCCGTCGCTGTGGCGCAACGTCAGCATCAACGCACGACTATTGGTTTTTAATCAGAGTGGGAATGAAAACTCAACCCGAGTCCAAATGTCCCGAGCTGCTGGCGAACTACTGTGACATGTTGCTGAGGAAAACGCCCCTCAGCAAGAAACTTACCTCTGAAGAAATCGAGCTGAAGCTCAAAGAAGTGGTGAGTGGATTTCCTGACCCGTTCGCCTGTTTCCTTCCCGCCGGTTTCGTGATTTCTCCTCCCTCCCTGCAGCTCTTGGTGTTGAAGTACGTCCAGAACAAAGACGTCTTCATGCGGTACCACAAAGCTCACCTGACGAGGCGCCTTATTCTGGACATTTCAGCCGACAGCGAGATTGAGGAGAACATGGTGGAGTGGCTGAGGGTGAGTCTCCTTCACAGACGACGGCAGAAATAATCATCGTTGCTGGAAGTCCTTGAATTTCAGTTCTGTGTTTGGAAAGAGCTTTATGATTATGTCTCTGTAGGAAGTGGGGATGCCTGCTGACTATGTGAACAAGCTGGCCAGGATGTTTCAGGACATCAAGGTCTCAGAGGATCTCAATCAGGTCTTCAAGGAGATGCACAAACACAACAAGCTGGCTCTGCCAGGTACGACTGCAAACTCAAAACAAGCCGACAAACCCAAATTCAGTGGCTGTTTTATGAGTTTCAGCTGCCAGTTCTGTTTGAAACGATAATAAAACTGAAATTAGTTTTCTGTCGAACCCTAATACAAAGTTCTCATGTGACGTTTCACTTCTGTGACCTGTAACCGAGAGCCACCTGAGCATGCAGTTGCTATGACAACGACAAACAAGCCACGTTGCTGCATAACTTATAAACAATATAAGTACATCACAGCTTTAATTGGTCACAGTTTGTGAATAATCTGCCCACCTCTGTGTGAAACCAAGATAAATATCCGTGATGTTTTCTGGAATAGTTGCTACCGAAAATCAGCTAAGCTAATGTAGCTTTTATTCACAGAGTTTGTACATCTTTTACAAATCAGTTCAAATATTGATTGTGAGTCCTTTGGTTTCAGACCGTGAAGCTCCTCCATGTTGTAAAAACTCTTTATTAATAAATAGCTGCCTCTGCATTCGATATGAACCAATGAACATAGTTTAACTTTCGTGATTGTTTTTGTGATTTTTTTTTTTTCTCTAGTCAAAACCACTGATTTCGTGATTCTAATTTAGAAATATTTGAAACGAATTTTGTATTATTTGCTCTAATGTAAGAGGATAAATGTGACTTCATATCGTTCACAGAATATAATCTGATATTGAGTCAAGTTGAGGCAGCAATGTAGAAGAAGAGAGAAATACTGCCACCTTCAGGTCGGCATTAGTATCACATAAACCAGATTTTTTTCTTCTTTTTACAATTTTTCTGTAAAATTTGCAAGAAACTCACAATTCTTCATTAGTTAACGCATAATTTTCCTGTGATTGCAAATTGGAAACCTGTAAAATAGTTTAGGATATGAATTTACTGTCCACAAAAGCTGGGAGAAAACACCGGACTCAGTCGGTTGTTCAACAATAATTTAATGTATTTTTTGAAAATTGTGTCTTCTGTTGAGGATTCATTACCAAATCAACACAATACTTGATCAATTCTGCACCTAAAGATTATCCAGACAATGAAAAACTAAAGCTAATACAACCTAAACTAAAGCTGCACGCTATTTAGCGGACACATTCAAAAAACGAATTAAAACTAACTGAATTGGACAAAGTCTGAACGAAACAAAGCCGAACCATAATGAAAAACCCAAATCGTGTCTCTGCAGCGGACAGCGTGAACATTAAAATCCTGAACGCCGGGGCGTGGTCACGGAGCAGCGAGAAGGTCTTCGTCTCGCTGCCGACGGAGCTGGAGGACCTGATCCCCGAGGTCGAGGACTTCTACAAGAGGAACCACAGCGGTCGGAAACTCCACTGGCATCACCTCATGTCCAACGGCATCGTGAGTCCAACAAACTCCCGCTGCGTCTGTGAATTTAATCCCCCACATTTCAACCTCTTCGAAACCTTTTCGTTGTTTGTTCAGATCACTTTTAAGAACGAGGTGGGCCAGTACGACCTGGAGGTCACGACCTTCCAGCTCGCCGTGCTGTTTGCCTGGAATCAGAGGCCGAGAGAGAAAATCAGCTTTGAGAACCTCAAACTGGCCACGGAGCTTCCTGACGCCGAGCTGCGCCGAACGCTCTGGGTCAGAACAAAACAATCAAAACGTCTTTTTGTTTTCAGCTGCAATGTTGGCATTTTAGTCCTTAAAATACCAATATTTCCACTTAATTTTATAATTTGGTGTATCTGATGACAATCAATCATTTTTAAATATTAAATTATTGATCATTGATCAGCTTCTCGGTACTTGAGTGGAATTTCTTTTACCAAATACTTTTTCACCTTTACTTGAGTAAAAAGTATGTCGAAGTGTTGCTACTTTTACTGGTGTACAATTTGTGGATACTCTTACCCTCTGCTTATAATTCACTTTTCATCAAGTTTGTTTTAATTCCTTAATATTGATTAAAAAAAAAAACATTTTTTAAAGTACTGCAGTAGCAGATTATTAGATTTATTGCAAGAGAATTTTTTCCATGTTATAAGTGAAATAATCTGCCAGTGGAGAAGAAATGTTTTCTCACTTTAAAGTAGAATGTTCCGCTACGCCGTTACCTAGCAACCCCAGCCAAGCTCAGCCCGTAACCTAGCAACCCAGTTCAAGTTCCGCTGGCAGGATATTTCGCTTAGAATAAGAGGAAAATGTCTTGTTAGAAATTAAATACTCTGCCAGTTGAACTAGAGCTTTTTCCTCAGTATATTAAGGAATTATTGACCTAAAATAAGCTGCTATTTCTTGCTGAAAAGTTGCTTTTAAGTTAGTTTTGTGTTATTTCAAGTGTAATAAGACATTTACAACAGAAACGACACCAAATATACTTGGTATTTTGCCACATGAGTTGCTGCTTTCTGTCTTTACAGTCTCTGGTTGCGTTTCCTAAACTGAAGAAGCAAGTCCTGTCGTACGACCCGTCTGTTAGCTCGCCCAAAGACTTCACAGATGCAACGCTCTTCTACGTCAACCAGGAGTTCTCGCTCATGTAGGTCACTGCAACAGAAAATAAGCTTTTTCCTTTATTTTGGAATAAATGCTCAAGGCGGTACAATTTTTTTACACGTTACGTTTTAACGTATTCTGCGTCTTTTCTCAGCAAAAACTCCAAAGTCCAGAAGAGGGGGAAGATCAATTTGATTGGTCGGCTGCAGCTCACGACGGAGCGAATGAGAGAGGAGGAGAACGAAGGAATCGTTCAGCTCAGAATACTCAGAACTCAGGTGTGTTGCCAGGTTGCGCTGCTGCTTCCTCGACAGCAACGGAGCAACGAGTCGGATCAACAAGTCCTTTCATTTCCAGGATGTTGGTGGCTTCAAACACACTAATGAATACACAAAACAACTGGAGAAACCAACTGTAAAATCACAGTTTCACCAAGTATTTTAATGTAATTTCTAGTGTTAATATCTTATTATACTTGAAATAAGACAAAGTAACCTTCTGGCAGGATGTAGGAGCTTGTTCTTAGTCAATCCTCCAATATCGATGATAAAGCTGGCAGATTATTTCACTTATAAAATTGTAAAAATGTCATAAATTAAATAATCTGCCACTAGAACTACATTTTGTAATCAATATTAAGGAAGTATTGACTATTAACAGGCTATATATCTTACTGACATGTTACTTATGAGTTAGTTTTATCTTTTTTAAGTGTAAAAAGACATTTGAAAAACAAGTATTTTAGTCCAGTTTCTAGTGCAGATATCTTAGTTTTGTCTTATTTAAAGTGAACTAACTTACAAGTAACTTTTCAGCAAGATATAGAAGTTTCTTTTTGGTAAATAATTCAAGAATTATGTAAGATTTTCTGTTTTTTCAGTGTCTGAAGAGTCAGTTTTAGTTTCTGTGCCAAGCCCTCTACCAGCTTTGCTTTCGCTTTGTTTTCTATTTTATTTGACTTACGAAGGACATTTATTGCATTACATTTTCTTTAGGAGTTTCTCTAGCCGTATTTACATACGCAAAACTTTGTCAATATTTCACGAATGCACAAAAAGAAAAAACACAATTTTGCAATTGCGGTGTTTCCACTTGGTAAGAAACGTGTGTTCACGCAGTAAGTCATTACAAACATGCAGCTTCGTCATCCTCTAACTACTCCTGTCGTCTTCTTCTTCTAAACAGTTTTATTTACTTGAGTTTTTTCAAAATTATTATGTTTCCAGTAAGAAAATTTATTTTCGTAATTCCAATTTGCGCTGCTATATGGTGAATAAAAACACAGCTAATATATGTCTGGTTAAAATAAATGTAAATGTGTTAGTTAAGTGGATAAAATGCAAAAAAAAAAAAAAAAAAGCATTTTTAATTGAAAATCCACATTATGTGTTCAGGAGGCTATCATCCAAATCATGAAGATGAGGAAGCGCATCAGCAACGCTCAGCTGCAAACGGAGCTGGTGGAGATCCTGAAAAACATGTTTCTGCCTCAGAAGAAGATGATAAAGGAGCAGATCGAGTGGCTCATCGAACACAAATATATAAAGAGGGACGAATCGGACATCAACACCTTCATCTACATGGCCTAGGCACCAGCAGCGAGTGCATTTCCGCCGTTTTTCTTTTACCGCTGGGGCCGCCACCGGCGCTTTGTGATCCCGAAGAGGAGCAGGCCTGACGAAGGTCGACGGAGGGACGAGGTTGAGCCTTTTCAACAAAAGTGTGGATGTTTTCTTTCTGTTTGTGTGACGCCGGTGTGTCATTTAAAGATGTAGCGTTGAGTCGTTGTTTGTCTTCGCTGCCCTCTAGTGTCCGATCCGGGGAAACGCACGGCACGGCGGGCCTTTTTGCCAGCAGCTCAGCTCAGAAGAAAAACAAAAACAGTTACACACTAAAAATTAAATACTTCCTGCCTTACTTTCCTCAGCAGAGAGCTGCAGAAGAGACGGAGGGTGACGTGCGCAGCGAGGGGAGGACAGTTTTCCACTTAATCTTGAGGCCTCGGCTGCCGTCTTTGCGGCGGCCATCTTGCATCCCTCCTATTCGCTACCGCTCTTGTTGAAACTCAAAAGAATTGCGAGTGAAAGTTGGCGACCGGGAGGAGCGGAGACTGCGAAAGGACTAGTTCAGAGTACCGAGGAGTATTTTTTGCCAAATTGTGTGTGTGTGTGCGTGTGTGTGCGTGTGTGCGCGTGCGTGTGTGTGTGCGTGTTGGTGTTGCGTGTGTTTGGGTGCATGACGTGTATGTGTTCTTTTATGTGTGTGTATCTATGTGCACTTTCAACAGCATGCTGCTCTATGATTATTATTATTATTATTTTGTTTCTTCCATCGACGGAAAAACGATCACACTTTGTGATGGAGGTGATTGAGAACCGAGGATCTGCCACCGTCACAAAGCCGGTTTCTGATTTTCTTACTCTGCCATGTGATTGACGTTAAACAGTTTATATTTTTAGTCCATTGCTGAACCGTTATCACACTGCAAACTATTTATTTGGTGTGTAAGAACCAATGATCTCGACATTATGAAATTAAATTCCAAGCCGGACAAAGTGAAATTAATGACCAGGCTACTTTTTTTTTTTTGTCAAAATAATCAGATCAACGGGAAAAAAGAGATAATTTCTGTCGTTTCTGGTTAATAATGAAGCCTGATGGTGTTTGGAGACACACTGCAAAAACACTAAATATTACCCAAGTTTTTTTTGTCTAGTTTTTAGTGCACACAGCATATTGTACTTAAAATAGGACAAAATTAATGTACAAGCAACTTTTCTGCAATATATATGAGCTTGTTTTTAATAATTCCTCAGTGCTGATGAAAAAGTATTAATTCAACTGGCAGATTGTTGGACTTATTAAAATTTTCCATGTTATAAGTGAAAAAAATTGCATGTGGAACTAAGTAGTACTTTTTAAATCAATATTCAAGGTTTAGAGAGTTAAAACAAGCTCCTGTACCTAATTGAAAAGTTATTTGTAAGATAATTTTGTCTTATTTCAAGTTCTTAACAAAATTACTCAGAAGATTTTGTGTTTTTGCAAGTGGGAAAAGAAAGTACACCCTGTCTCAGCTCTAGAGTTTCCCATATTGGGACATATTCCGTCTCTATCGAGCTCTAGAATCACCTGAATCTGATATTAAGTTTGCAAAAGCAGACAGAATATTTAAAAAAGAAAATGAGCAAGTATCACTTCCACACGAAGCAGCAGATTCAAACATTAATGTGACAACTTCCATACAAATGCACCATCCTAAAATGATTTATTTCATTTATTCAGTTGAAAAATTAAACTTGTGTACAATAAAGATTCATCACACAGTTATTTATTTATTTCAAGTGTTTCTGTTGATGTTTATTATTCACAACTGATAACGTACCAACAACGTTAAAATTAATACAACTTGAAAAAATTAGAGTATTTTATAGAAGTGCAGTATTTCTTGTAGGATATCACAAGAAGAGTAAAATATTTCTACTTTATTTTCTTTTTTAATGATTATGGCTAAAAAACGCTAAATTCAGTGTCTCATAAACTTGTCACAAGATCCTGTTTTAAGCATATTTGTCAGAATTCACATCTTTGCACTCAGTGATTTGTTGGGATTGTTTTTGCATGAATTAGTGCATCAATGCGGCGTGGCATGGAGGAGATCAGCCTGTGGTTCTGTTGAGGTGTAATGGAAACCCAGATTTCTTTTCTTGGGTCTGGAGTCTCTCTTCTTCCTCGCCCTTGAGATTTCCTATGGTGTTAAAGGTCAGGGAAGCATGAAGAGCTCTAGAGTTTTCTGGTTAACTGTGGACTTCAGAAAACTCAGTGGACCAGAACCAGCAGATGACATCCTGACCCAAATCATCACCAGCTGCTTTTCCATTGCAAATGGTTGCCAAGCTTTATAGATATTCTGCTAATGTTGGGGGGGAACACAATTTTTCAGTTTTGGTGTTTCCATTAAATAAGAAATTCAATTAAAATCACATTTGGATTTCTTACTTAATGCGATAAATCATTAAACATCACACCGCGCCATCATCCTCCAGCCACTTCCTGTTCGTCTTCTTCGTCATTTCCACCAGTAGTAACAAATGGTTGTTGGTCATACGACTCAGAAAAGCCGTTTCCATTGCAGTTTTGCAAAATAGACTAATTTTGATGCAACCAAAACAGCCCTCTCATCATAGCGCCGGAAGTTTCTGTTAAAAACAATTTCTTTATAAATTGGCTCATTTCCTTTAAGCAAATTTAATTTTGCAATTCCAATTTGCACAATTTTATGGCCAGTGGAAACGCAGCGAGAAAGCATCTTTTTCCTCTGCTCCACTAAGAATATCTGATGTTTGTGGTTGAGAATTGGTTTGATACAAGGAATCCAACTATTATGGTTATACTTTTTGGCTTTGCACCTGCCTTTTTTTAACCCTCCACTCAACTTTCCATTGCACTCTGAACAGCCGACCCTTTTTTGGCTCTGCTTGTGGAAAATATCAACGTCTGCGGGACGACTGTTAAGTCAGTACAGACGAAAACATTTCCGTATCAACTCTGTTTTTATTGATCTTTTCTAATATTTTCATTTCCCGAGAATTTTTTTCATCTACAATCCATAATCAGAAATATATCACTGTGTGATGAGTCTGTACAATATAAAAGTTTTATTTTTTTCAATTTGAATAACTGAAATAAGTTCACTTTTGAAGAACGTTAAAATTAACCAACATGCACCTGTAGAAGCTAATCCCCGGTTAGACCTGGACTCCCACCTGTCCATAGAAATGCTTTTTAATGAGGTTTAATGTGATAAAAATCAGGAGGGCTCTTCGTTTCCTTACATGGATCTGTTCTGTGCTCATGTTGCTTTCATATAAAGTCCTTTTAAATCATCTGTGTCGACGCCTTTTCTTTTTCTTTGTGAGGTGAAACGGGTTGGTTGATGCATCCAGCTAAAAACGCATAGAAACAATAACAATTTTAATTGTTTTCTTGGAGTTGTTAACATCAGTGCTGGAAATATAACAAGATTAATATTAAAGACAATATTTATTTATTTGTGGAGCTTAAATGACCTGCTGATTGAATATGTCACTGCAACTACATATATCAAAACTTAACTTCAAAATGTAGTTTTTATTTTTTGCTTACAAACTTAGGTTTTTCAAAAATGGGTTTTATTTTTGTATTTAATTTGATGAAATCTACTTTTATAAATAGACCTTTTCTGTCACGGTAAAAAAAAAAAAATTACGTTTTTGACCTTAAGCATGATATAACAGAGGGCTTTTTCTTGTCACTCCTCAAAATGGGAAATATCAGAGAAGATATTCTGCATGGGTAGGAAGTAGGGGTAAAAGTGTTGCAACGTTTTAAATATTATATGACCATTAAATAACTGCCAATAAATTATAGAGAGTAATTTCTGCTGTGAAATAAAAAAATAAATAAAAGTTGCAGCAGGAAGTCTTAATTATGAAAATGAAAGTTACAATTATAAGTTTTATATGCAGTACCTGCTCAGTCATAAATTACAACTATTTTAATACTTTAATTTTAAATTTAATAAAATTGAAACTTATTTTTCTAATTATGAGTAAAATTTAAAAAATGTACTTGAAATTCTGACTTTTATTTCCGTGATTATGTCTTTAAATCTGGAAAATTATTACCTTTATTCTCTCAATTATTACTTAAAACTCAAATTTGGTTTAAACTTTAATTGATTACTTTTATTCTCATAATTAGGATTAAGAATTGGCATTTATGTTCCATTAATGAACGTGTGAAGGTTTCTCGAACACCAAAAATGAGGACGGCCCCTTTAAGAAACTCACGGAAGATTCCACTTCTTCTACTACGTAGGGTAGATGTGTTTTTTCCACATTATTTGCTGCTATATAATTTTATGTTTTTAGTAATTGCTATCTATTAGAAGTTACATCTCTAAACACCACCAATAAAATCCGCTATTTCCTGGTGGTTTTCCCCGGAACTCAGACGGTTTTGTTCTGCATCCCTCGCTCAGAGATGGTATCGCCCACTCCCAAGAAACGCCGGTACAGCTGAAGCCTCAGCAGTGTGTGGAAAGCAGGTGGAATTAATTAGTCAGGCAGTGTGAAGCTGGACACAGTGAGTGTTTTAACACGAATTATGAACTTGAATAACTATTTATGAGTAGTTCTTCAACATCGTTAAAGTCTAAAATATTACACTTTGTGAAGCGTCTGTGGATAACCATCGTCACTAAAGCAGCTCTGCAACCCGCGGTGTGCTGTTAGCGTTAGCTTGCTAACAAAAGAGAAGCGCTTACAAGCAAAAATATTCATTACACTGTTAGGTTTTAACATGCCTCTGTGTGTATTATATCACTTAACATTAAGAGACTTTGACTGACTATTTTCAAACAGCATTTGATGTGAAATTCTGGGTGTTAGCCGCCGTGACTGGCTAATTTGCTGCTGCTAACGTTAGCATCAACTGTCGTATTTGGTCAAACGTTGAAACCTTAACGTTCAAACAATCCAAATTAAGAAAGCTACGAAAAAAGTGGCTCTCTAGATGACGTAGAAGTGTTCAGATTTGCCGCAGGCATCGTTTTGGATGACGTTTTCGGCTCGACGTCAACAGACGCGTATTTGTTTTGATGTTTGAGACGGCTTCACGGTCACAGGTCGGATTTTGAACCTGTCATGCTTCGCTCCGGGGAACGTGATTCTGTCGGTTGGCATGTGTGAAATCTTTTACGAACCGACTTCAAGTCTGGACACGGTTCTGGAGGAGGGGGGGAATCGAGCTTGTGACGCAGTTTTTGTTCGCTGTTGCTGTGTTTGTGATGACAGATGGTGATGGTTCGACCTGAGCCGACCTGCTTCAATGCAGCTTAGAGGCTTTAATGGGCAGAACAGCGAGCAAAGCTTCTGCTGTTTCTGACGAAATCATAATTAGAAGTGGGAAGAGTACATAAATATTATACTCAATTAAGAGCAGAGATACTGCAGCATATTTTACACATGAAAATAAAAAGTAGGAGTGCATGAACTTAAGAGTAAAAGGTTAGTAAGAGTACAAAGGTATTCCTTTTAAAAAGGCCATGTAAGAGTAGAGCTACTAATTAGGCAAAGGTATAAAATTTTCTGCAAAATTATGGTTTTGAATGCAAATAATTAGGCCTGAAGCAATGAATTGTGATTGTAAATGTTAAAACAATAATCAACAGATTAGTCCTACACTATTGATGTAAAGTTAAGCTATACAGCAATAAAGCTCAATTTTATTGATGTAAATAAAGCTTAACTTTACAACATGTGATGAACTGTAAACATTACATATTGATGTTTACAGTATTTTTCTTTTTAGCTGCAGATTCAGCCTTTGCTACAAATAATAAAGTATCCACTTAAGGAATGCAAAGTTATTGCATGTTAGACATTCAAATGTTTTCATATTTAAAAAAATATTTTGATCTGCAGTTTTAATGGATTTGTAATACTGAATAATAATAGGGATGCTTCGATCAGGTATTCTGATCATCCATGAGGCCGATCTCTGCAGATCACTGCTAATTTTTCGCTTTAATGATACTGTGTTATCTGGCAATAAATTGACCTAATTTAGACATAAAACATGCAAAATACGTGCAGGCACAATGCAGCCGCTATTCAGTCAAAAGGACAAATGGCAGTAAAATATTTAACAGTATTCTGTCAGTACTGTAAATGATCAGTATTGATAATTAAAATTGATAATTTTACATTATCAATTAATGTAAAATAATGTCAAGAAAAAAGGAAAGAGTCATTCAAAGTCAAATCCATGTTGCCTCAAAATAAACAATCCTGAGTTACTAAATCAAAACTTCCTGGGAGCATGGCAAGCTGATTAACGCTGGCTCTGATTGGCTAGCTGATTAACGCTGGCTC
>VMRN01000025.1:1151814-1165394 GCA_010277015.1 Poeciliopsis turrubarensis
GCTGGCTCTGATTGGCTAGCTGATTAAGGCTGGCTCTGATTGGTTGTTTTTGACCAAGCTGAAAATGCCAGGAGGAGGCAGTGGAGACAGATCATCTGTCTTATGTTAGGTCAGCAAAAGTTTTATATATCTGAATTTTTTTATTTATTTTTGTTACATGCTGTAGCTTTAAGCAGAGGTTTGCTTAAAGCAGACCTCACTGTCTGGTGGAGGTTGAGCGGCGCTACGTCTGTGAACCATTACTACCAGTAGCGGCGGTCCAAGAGCGAGAGCAGAACCGGCGACAAAGACTTAATTAATTTTTCTGGGTTATTTGTTCATCTTTGACTGTCGCTAAATGAAATGCAAGCAAATCCCCTCTTTCTGTTTGACTTCGTATGCGAATGCAACACAGCTCAGTGCGTAATGCAGTGGACTCTGAATCAGAAGGCTGCAGGTTTGATTCTGGCTTGAAACGCATATTAAAACCTGCTGGATCGGGCAACGAACCCCTGATAACTGCTTGCAGTTCTAGTTTTATTTTTTTGTGTGTGTTTTAGATGCCAGTAATGTTTTGCCTGTTTGTGTGACAGATCATCGGGTCGACTTGTGCGGTCTGGCAGACATCGGTTACATTTCAGAAACGCTGGATAAGCTTGTAAGTCAGTTTTGTTTCTACAAAATTAATTTTAGCCTTTTAATTTATCCATATTCTGAACTTTCAAGGTTTTCACTGTAAATTTATACTTTTTTTAACTTCAGAATCTTGATTTGAATGGACAAGGCAGCCAGAAGTTTACGGGTAAGGACGAGATAAGAGATTCTTTGATAATGTATTGATTAATTGATTGATTGTTGAGCTTCATGCTAGTTTTTCAGGAATAGAGCTGATCCTTTGAATACTAAATATAGAACTGGTATTTTCTTGAGTCATTGCTCACTCAAAATTATTTACAGACTGACTATAAAAGCATCAACCAACGTAAAAACAAAATATGACATCTCACGGTCTCGCTGTTAATTTATTTGAAAATGCACGACTTAAACTTAAGTCAGTTTTATATTACGTTGCAACATAACATAATTTGTCAAATCTGCACACATGGAAGTCTTTTTAGGATTTTAAGTTGGAGAGTTGTAATTTGAAAGCCCTGCAGACTTTGTGTTCAAAATATTTGAGATTCACGTTGCATTAGTCAGATTTTTTCCATTTTCTGGAATTGGTTGTTTTTCCAAACTTTCTTTGTTTTGTTCTGTGCAGCCCAGCTAGTAAAGCCCAATAAAGGTTCCATAATGCCAGTGAAGAAGAGGAAACTGCCCGACTCTGAAGACCACGGGCACAAGTGTAAAATTACCAGGTCAGATTTATTTCCCATAATGTCTGAATTTGGAAATCTTTTTTTTTTTTTTTGCCTTTCCTTCACTTGTTTTGCTGCCAGTCTTGGAAATAATGGAAAATCTCACTGAGTTTCCATTTATAACCAGTTTATCAAATAAAGAGTTTATTGCAGGAACCAGCATTTAGTTTCATACCTCACTAATTTCACCGAGCATGGAGAACCAGTATTTAGTTTTATACTTAATATTGGAGCAAAAAAAAAAAACTCCTTTTAGTTTACTTAGTAATCCAGAACAAGAATCAAACATGGAAAACCAACATTTAGTTTTATATGAAGCTAAATGCAACAAGCAAACTTCAGATCCAGAGAAACCCTTATTACTTTATAAACTATCGACAACTTATTAAACATGGGGAGCTGATATTTAGTCTTGTACTTTTACCTTTTTGTTTTTCTTTTGGTTTTGTTGTTTTGTTTGCGTTTCCCATCGAACCGCCTTGTTGTTGAAAAAGTAAATAAAATGACCTTTTTAGTGAAGTTTTAATTTGCTTTGGGTGTCGCAGCTTTCCTCGTCCTCAGGCTCGCGGTGTGAAGCCAAGCGGCGCTGAAAGGCAGTTTTCCGGTAAAAAGTGCCTGGCTTGGTTCCACAAGTACGCCGGCCCTGAAAAGATGGTCGGCCCGGAAGCCATGGAGAAGTTCTGTGACGATATCGGAGTGGAACCAGAGAATGTGAGTCCGGCTGTCCGACGTGGCTCCTGCTCACCGAAACACATCTGGATCATCTGTGTCTCCGTTCACCTTCCTTCCAGATTATAATGTTAGTTTTGGCGTGGCATCTAGGAGCGTCAAAGATGGGATACTTCACGAAAGACGAGTGGCTCAGTGGGATGACAGTACTACAGTAGGTGCTTTTTGTTTCACCGGTTTGGTTTTGGTCGGCATCTGATGAACGACTCTGCTGCCGCCGCCGCTCTGTGTTTCAGATGCGACTGCACTGAGAGGTTGCAAAGCAAACTCGACTACATGCGCAACGAGCTCAACGATGCCGCGGCTTTCAAAAACATCTACAGATACGCTTTTGATTTTGCCAGAGTAAGTCTTTGTTAATTACGTCGACTCATTTTATTTCCAGCCGATGTCAATTTGTTACTATTCTGTAGTTTAACCTGCTAGTGGTTTTATTTCATATTTTTTATTTCAGTTAAAACGAATGGCCGTTTCTTTCAGCACATTTTCATTCGCTTCTCTGAATGCTTTGTTTAAATAAAACCTTTAAGTCTTTATAACCAAAAACACAACTTTAAAATCAATTTTCTAGATATTAACATCTATCAGACCCAGTATTTAAAAAGAATATACATCAGTGTCTGTGACAATGAGCCAGATCTATTCAGTCTAATTCTATGCTTTATTATGTATTTTACATTTTATTTAGGATTCCTAATTTCACTTCCTGAACCACTTGATAAAGTTTTTATTGCATTTTTTTTTTTTTTACCAAGATAAACCAACTATTGTTTTTGTCCGTTTCAGTTTATTTTAACTTGGCTGTTTTACTCCTCATCACACTGACTGAACAAATTGAAGTTGTTTTTTCCATGTTCGTCTCAGTTAATGAACATATTGGTGAATCTAAATGTGCAGGTGCAGAGTTATCAAATAAGTTTGTAATGAAGTACATTTATGTCTGTGTTTAAAAGAAATAACATTTTCATGTATTTTTTCTGTAATGGCCTGGTCGATACTGAACTGCAGATGTAAAGCATGTCGGCGCGTCTGCAGCTGCTTTTAGTTCATATCGTCTGGTTGTAAAGGTGAAATGTTGCATTTGGATTAAATGGGTTATAACTTGTCTTTTTGTTCTCTAATACCCATAAAGATGGGAAAAAAAAAAAAAAATTTTGTTCTGGAAATTTGACTTTTTTTTTCTTAAATGAATTTTTGGTAATTCTAACAATTAATTAAATATTGTTGATTTCACATTTGGGAGCAGAAATTGATAAATATTTAAACCGGCTGCAATTGATCAATTAATTGCAGGATCAATTAAAATGAGCTGAATAATTTAAATTTGCATTATTATTATGGAACATCTTACTTGAAAATGGTCTCATTTATAAATATATATATATATAAATAATATATAAAATATTATTCTCACAATAATTTGATTTCTTTTTTACCATGACAGCCCTGTAAATGTTAGTTTTGTGCTCAGTTTCCTTAAAATGAAACGTCGCTCCTGTTGGCTCAGGTGAGGGCGGGTTAATTGCAACGCAGTTAATCGGGTTTGTCTCTGTTGCTAGGATACGAACCAGAGGAGTTTGGACATGGACACGGCGACGTCCATGCTGGCTCTGCTGCTGGGCAGAACCTGGCCTCTCTTTCCCGTCTTCCGCCAGTTCCTGGAGGTAAACCGCCCTCAGTCTAAGCGCCTGGGCCTCCCAGAACGCCTGTAGTTGGTAGGATGGTAGTTCATCTTCTCAGAATGACGAGAGAAAATGTTTCTGCTGGACACTTTGGCTCAACTTTCCTTTATAAACGTAACTGGACAAGATAAGACATCAGCCTGTTGGATAAGTCAGACGTCGTCGAAGATTATTTCAGATGGCGTAGGTTTTAAAAGTCGTTTAGCTTTTGTTTTTAACCTGAACTGTCTATTAAAGCATTTTTCTCAACAATGACGGCTTTTGTTGTCTTTCACAGCAGTCAAAGTACAAAGGCCTGAATAAAGACCAGTGGTACAACGTTCTGGAGTTCAGCAGGACCATCAACACCGACCTCAGTAATTACGACGAAGACGGAGCCTGTGAGTATCTGAGACTCACCTGCAGCACAGAAAACGGCTCTGAAAGGAGGAAACTCCCTGTTTAAACATATATTACAAAATAAGAATATTAATACTTGGCATAGAGATCTCCAAATTCTGAGTTTCTAACTTAGTGATGCCATTGTTGTACAAATCTATTGTAAGTTTTTCAAGAACTCTATAAATATTCATTTTTACATGTTCACTCATTGTTGGTGAAATATTACAACAGTTCGTTCTTCGGTTTTTCTGTTTCAAAATAACTGCAAAAAACTGAAAATTGTGAGGCTTTCTTGTTTTAAAATAAACGCTTGTTTTCAAAACGCTGTACTGCCACCATAAATGGGAAAAATGAGCAGGTTGGAAGCTCAGGACTTTAATTTTAGTTTGTCAAATCACCGTTGGGAACCTTTTTGGTTTTATTTGGATGTTTAGAACGAAACGCAGTGACTGTGCAGACGTTTGTTTCCTGCAGGGCCCGTGCTGCTCGACGAGTTTGTGGAGTGGCAGAAGGCGCTGCCGGCATCGCAGCGGCCGCCGTGCGTCACCACCAAAAGGGAAGGGGAGCGAAAACTACCTGCAGAGACGACGCAGCTCTGACATGGTCTCACCAACACAAATAAAACCGTACATAACACAGAAACATGGACTGCAGAATCGTCACTGTGGACTCTTTACGCCTCACCTCCAGACACCGTCTGCCACTGATAAACTGCTGCTGGGAATCCTTCCTCTCAGTAGAGGTTACTTTGTTTTCTCAGTGTTGATTTGGAGAAGAACGCGTGGAAACAAAACGAGTGGAAGGAGTTGTGAAATTGTTTCGCTTTTCTTGTTTAGATGTTTTCACTGTTATTAAAAATGAGATTAAAATAACAAGATTCTTCTCCCTAAATGTTGAAACATGAAGGTTTATTACAGCACATTAATCTGAAATACAGCCTGGAAAAGATTCAGCTACATTTTTACATCTTTCATATGAACAGGATTTAGTAGGAAAACAGTTTAAACAAGAATACCCCGTTGAAGAAATGTAGTTTAGTCTTTGTACTTTAAATTATATCACAATAACTTCACTGTGAACTATAAATATTTTGTTTTACGGCTTTTGGATCAGGGTGTCCAAACTTTTTGCTCTGTGAGCAAAAAACAAGTTGAAGCTTTTAGTCATTTTTTTCCCCAGTTAAAAAAAAAGCTAAATGTTATTGTAAATATTTCACTTTTGTGATTTAAACATGCAATACTTTTTTTTTTTTTTAGAACAAAACAGTTTATTATTTCTGGAAAGGGCCTCGGATGTTTATGTTGCTAACAAAAGGGTGTGCAATTTTCTAACTTTATGGGGTTTATTTCTAGGTCTAGGAAATGTTTTCATACAAACAAAAACTTTCTTATAAAATCTATTAACAATTTAATTACTGGATACCAAAGTCCTGAATGTTTGTGGCCTGACTTTATATTTATATTGTTATATAAATGACCAGAAATGTAATACTTTTTAGATTTCATTTAATTTAACCATGAAGTGTGTAGGGAGCAGAAATGTGTTTAAAAGCAGGTGTAACTGGTGAAAATATTTACTGTCAATACTTTGGCAGTAGCTGCAGTCAGAAGCCTGATCCGAAGAGAAAATTAGATGCTAGTCCCGATAATATGATTTAACAAACCAAAAGCTTTCAACATTAAATTTTACTTTTATAGTAAATTTTACTTTTTAAATTGAAAATTTCTCAGTTTCAAAAGTCGATTTCTCTGAGAATATTCTCAAAATTTCAGAACTTAAAGAAATGTACTGGCTTTGTCCTAAATATGATTGCTAATCATGTTAAAGCAGACATGTGGCCGGTTAGTTACAGCAGTTTTATTGCGCGGGAACTAAATGTCCATTTTCCCACGAACATAAACAAAACACTTTTTTTCAATCTCCATTTTATTCTGATCTTTTTTCATAAATAATAGTTGTTTGTGGTATTAAACTGAACTGTTTTTGTGAGTGAAAAACCAAAACATACAAAAGAATAAATTTTACATATATAATTTTGTGCTCGAGGCCTCAAACGTCACATCGCTTCCATTTTGCCTTATTCCGGAAGTACGAACTGTACTATCAGCTAATGTGCGCATGTGCTAATAAAGGGAGGGTAATTTTATTCCCTTTTTCTTTCTGTATGCTATTGTTGTCCAAATAACGTGATAATGATTGAATCAGACCAACATGAGTCCTAAATGTCCATGCGGAAGTGCTGCCTCTCCTCCTCTGGCTCCATCGGCCCCGTTGCGGCCGCCGCCATGATGGCGTTCAGGCGGGTCAGAGAGCGGGAGCGCTGCCTGGGCCTGGGGGCCGCTTCAAGAGCCTCCGGCTCCGGGAGGTGACCGTATCGCTGGCCGTCCTCGTCGTATTGGTACAGGCGGATAATGCGGCTGCGGCGCCGGGCAGAACCGGGCGGCGGGTCTTCTCCTCCGGGCTCAGCTTCCGCTTCCGCTTCGACGCTCCTCTCCTCGTCTGATCCTGTGGATTCCTGCTCCAGCTCTTCACTCTCGTCTGTTTCTTGTTTTTCTTCTTCTTCTCTTACCTCCTCCTCTTCCTCTCTGTCCTCCTCTTCCTCTCTGTCCTCCTCTTCCTCTCTGTCTTCTGCTTCACTCTCTTCATCCTCTTCATCTGGCTTGGCGCTCTCTTCTTCCTCCTTTGCATCTTCTCCGCTTCCGGTTTCCTCCTCCGCCATGTTGGAATCACATCCTTCCAAATAAGCAGTTCTCTCCGGTTCTTCTTCTTCTTCTTCTTCTTTTTCTTCTACTTTGACCCGAAAGCTCCGCTTGGGCTTGGCGGGTGGAGACGGGGTTTCCAGCGCAGTTGGTGTCGCTGCGGTTCTCCAGATTCGAGAGTCATGGGGCGTCGCTCCGGTCCGGAAGGCCTGGTTGTCGTAAGCGGGTGGCAGGGTTGTCATGGTAACCCGAGAGCCGTCTGGTTCGTCAGGTTGACGTCTTCGCTTCTTTGGAGAGAGTGACTTTAAGCACCTGAGTGGAGAAACCCGTGAATTGGTGAATATGTTTGATTTAGTAACATTTCCAATTCAGAATGATGCTAAATTATTGAATGGATTGACAAATAAGCTAAAAAAAATAAAATGAAATACATATTTATTGTTTTCAATCTGGTATTAAACCAATCGATTGGTGCAATTCCATTTGGACTGTGGATGCTGACATCTGCTGCATCATGTTAGCATTGAGATGCTACTTTAGCATTCAGTAGCTTCGCTGGGAGGCTAACTCCTTTTAGCACAACTTGAACGCAATGATATTCTTTTCTTTTCCAGATTTTTGAAGCAAAAGTCAACAGCCAGTGTTATATGTTACATATCGCTGCTGTTCTTTCTTTAGTTGTTCCTATTATACAGACTTCAACTCAACTTCTGTCCTTTAATCAAGTCCTCATTCAGCTGAGATGTATTTTTTCTAGGTTTGTGGTCATAATGATTGAACTTCATCACCCACCTGAGAACAGGAGTCCGTGACAGAGCTCCAGCGCTGAATCCCACCACAAACGTCAGGAGCACCGATGCAGCCACGGCTGCTGCAAAGATCTCATCTGAAATCACGGCTTCCTTCTCGGCTGGAAAAGCTGCGTTCCTCCTGAACCGGCGTGCAGCGCAGCCGGAGCCGCCGCCCCCTTCCTCAGCTTCAGCCACCATGTTTTGGGCCACGTGGAGCTCAAAGGGCCACAGCGTGGTTCCCTCCGCGTGCCGCAGGATGCAGTAGTACAGTCCACCATGGTGGATGCTGGAGTTTGGTATAACGAGGCTCCCATCCTGGTACATAAACACTGGGTCCAGTTTGGACTGGGAACCAGAGCTCTGGAGGTCACCGAAGGGTGTGTGCCAGAACTGGACCTCACCTAAAAGCACACATGGAAATACACATGAAGAGTCTTAAAGGTTCACATCTTCAAATAAAATCTCTATGTGCCATAATGTTGACGATGGAAACAACTGCTGTAACCCATTATAACACTGGATAAATTACCACAAATAATAAAATAAAACTATTTATATCTAAGAAAAGTAGTTTATTGTAAAACTAAACATCTCAAACCCGGACAGGATTATTCCAACAGGTTATTTAAAAAGGATATTTGTGATCTGTGAGGTTGTTAAAGCCCTGAAATCTGACTTTGTCCTCACAAACTAGGGCTGAAAACGTGTCATGATAAAAGCATTTCGCAGCAGTCTTTATCGATAATTATCGATAAGTTTTTTTTTTGTTTTAATATCTGAAATAACGCCAGACTGATGACCCGACTGTTCCGGTTTTATCCAGTCTTGCGTTTTTGTTTTTAGACGTTATGAGGCACAGTGGAGAAACCTGAAACTGCTACTGCGCAAGTTAGCAGGTTGTTGCTAGGTAACCAAAGCATGAGTGTGTTGCTAAGTTTAAAGGTTTGTGTAGTTCACTTCCTTCTTCTGCTTTCTCTGTTATTTTTCTTTTCTTAGAAGCTGCAGCTGGTCTGTTGTTCTGTTTGGCTGTGATAAATGCTGACAAAAACATTATTATATAACTTTTTAGACACTTTTATGTCCTTGTTTTTTGTAGAAAATATCTGAAATTAATCTAGACATTGCTGAGATTCTTGGTGGAAATTTACTTGCTTTTTTTTCAATTTACAATGGTCTTAATGCACCATCTTACTGCTCAGATTTCATCTTCACCTTCTTCACAATTTCTCTGCAAAAAAGCCAGCAGAGTTATTGATGATAATCTAACATATTATATATTTATCTGCATGTTTTTTGACATTTCTGTGAGTTAAATAGGAAAAAGCAGCTGAAATATTTTTATTGCTTGATTCTAAAGGGCCTTTTTATGCCGGGTGATTCATGGCTCAGAGTTAAACGGCTCGGTAATAAACATTCCTCTGGGAGAAATTGAAAAGCCTTCAGAAACCAGTAGAAACATTTAACAACACCGCTTTACGAGAGAGTCTTCTTCACCTCCATGTTCTCCATCACCGCAGCGTAAAATCAGCTCTTCGTCTGGTTGACCTTTGACCCTACAGGTGGAAGCAAAAGCCACCGAAGCGTGGCTCTGTGGGTTTAACGAGGCGACCAGAAGAGCCGTGAAAATCAACCACATCGTTCAGACCTGCGGGGTAAAACAGACGCTTTTATTCATCGCTTCGTTATCGACTCCAGATCCGAACAGAGAAACAAAATCTTAAAAATTAACAGGTTAAATGTAGAATATGTTGGTTTTACCTGCTTCTGGTTCTTCTGCTTCTGCCTTCAATTAGAACAAAAAGTCATTATCAGAAGTTCAAAGTAAAGTTTAGACCAGAATGATGTGTTTGAATTTAGCATCATTCGGCTCCGTGAGGAGCTTCACCTCGTTTCTCATTCCTCTGTGGGCGAAGTCGTGTTTCTGGTGAGGTTTCCTCCAGATGAGAGTAAAGTGCAGCTCCTCACATGACGCTGGGGATGATTTCTCTGAAGATGTTAAAGATTAATAGCATCAGCTGCTGTTTCTCTGCATCAGCGAAGGGTTTAAACCCTGGAAACAATTCACACCCCTTCACTGGTTCCATATTTTATTTAACACCCACTCATAGCATTGAAAATGCAACTTAGTTTCTTAATTGATTAATTGATTTTGAAAGTAACTACATTGTTTGATAAATTGGAAGACTATTATCATATGACCAATGCAGAATGAAAAGATTTTATGCAACCTAGTATTAAGAAAGTAAAAATAATTAAATAAAAATATAATCTTGAGAGCAAAGTCCTACAGGACAGCCTCATAATCACTTTATTTACGTATTATTTCTTCTTTATTCTTGTACAATCTTTTCTCTCATAATGATTTATTCTTGAAATATTGTGATAATTTTCATATGTCAACTTTATTCTTGTATGATTTCATTTGCTCTGAAATGTCGACTTTGTTCTGATACAATTTCATTCTTTTAATATTATATTATCATAACTGTAATCTCAAATTTTTCACGACTATTCTCATACAATATTTTACCATTATGGCTTTATTCTCATGCTATAATAACCATGTTAGCTTATATTTCAACGTTTAACCTCAAAATATTCTGACTGAACAAAGGCTTAAAAGCATTGTAAGCATTTTTCTGCCTACGGCAACCTCATTGAGCCACCATACCGGATCTGGACATACAACTTCACTTGTATTCCGTTCTAATGTTTTTCCATTAACAGTAAATCAGGGGAGAGCGCGAACGCAGTCCCCCACTACCAGAAATTATGCAGTCGAGATTCCCACATTTGGGGAATTCGCAGGGGTCAGCACAACCGGAGTGCAATGGCTGAGCCTCACCCTGGGTGAACCACCTTCATGATCATGGTATCTCCCCTGCCAGGTAAGTATGAGTTGCTACTCTCGCTCGCTGGGATGTCTTTCGCAGACATACCCACATGACTCACGGTGCCAAACATATTGTTAGACTAAAAATAAAATACAGCTCTGGGTGGTTAGTGTTTCACTAGCGAAAACATTCTGGGATAACGTAGCTATAGAAACCAGGAAAAATGTATATTTAATGTTCAAAAATAACGATTGATTACCCATAATGCATCCCGCTAGCTAAGAAACCACTGAGGCATTTTTACTGTTTAAAACATATTCCAGCGCCTCAAAAACCAGACATAAGGAGTAAAATAAACGTCACCCTGTTACTAACAACTATTTTATAAACAGAACACAAACATTTGATTAGTTTTACTTGCAGTTCAACCACGTCGTTTATATATGACGAGCTGCTGCTGCCACCTGCTGTTCATAAGGGGAAACCGCATTCATTATGAGCGATAAGAGACCAAACTGATTCAATGCAAAGGTACACAATAAGTGACTGTTCTTGTCAACAGGAGACAAAATCAGTCACAAAAGAAATATGTATGTTATTCTTCCTACTGTTTTAGACTAATATGCATTTCAAGTACTCACAACCTTATACCGCTGTAAGTTACAAAAACATCTCAAATTTGAGGTAGGCTATGGATAATTTAAACTGCAAACTGTTTAATATAATAGATGTTAATTTAAAAGTTTTCCTAATCTTTCCACTGTCAGTATGACTACATAAAAATGGGTGTGGAAGACTGAGGAAAAGTGCACTGAAACTCTGGTGATTTACATAATGTTTGAAACATCAAATCTGATTTATTTGCGTAGCACAGCGACAAGACGCTTCAAAAATCAAGATTTTTCCTTTCTGGAAGACATTGTTCTGACACAGGAAGATGAAAGAGTGTCTTTCAAATGTACAACTTGGACTGAGGGTATAGACATCTCTTGCACTTATGTGAAAACTGCAGTTTTAAAACTTTTAAATATGCAAAATTAATAGATATTTGAGGTTTTTGGGTGGAAATTTACTCTTCTGTGGACACATTATTTTTCTTTGACCTAAAAGGGGCCTAATAATCTCTGTAGACCAGAGTACTACTTGTAGATTCATAAAATTACATTTGTGCTAGTTAATGCAACAAAATCAGAATTTTATTGTGCTTTATTGGGACACAAACACACTTTGCATGAAATTAGTAAAAAAAAAAAAAAAAAGGTTAGACAAGAAACATTTTTGTTTCATTGCTCAAATCTGTAGCTTTCTGAACATCTGTAGTAATCCTCGATATTGTGATTCAAGATATGCATGTAAGAAGCTTCTCCCAAACTTCTTGTCACCACGGCAACCCCGAACTTTCTGGTATGGCCTATGGCAGGGGGCAACATCCCCTTAGTCCAGGGGTGTCCAAACTACGGGCAGTTTTTATTGGCCTGCAGCAAATTCTGAAAATATAATTGAATATGGCCCGCACAAAAAGCTTGAGCTCAACTCTGTTGCACTGTAATCCACCAAGAAGCGCTGTGTGCCAGACGGTCCAGCTGGGTGACGAGATGAACTGCTATAGAAACTGTCCACATAATTCGAGCTGGAGGAATGACCCACAAAGATTTTCAGGCTTTCCTATCTGATGTGGACGGTGAAAAAAAGCTGCAGCGGTTTTAATAGACCAGTTTTAAAAGGGCCGACCTCTTCATGAACTAAGTGACCCTCTGAGGCTGGCAGACCTGGCATTTTTAGTTGATCTTACGCATCATCTGAATACACTGAACAAGAACCTACAAGGAAAAGAACAGGTGCCACTTAGCTGATTGGCTAAGTGTTTAGAAATCTTCCCTAGCAACCACAGACAATTGGCTATTTAAATTTGAATTCGATACTTTATTTATCCTAAAGGGAAACTAAACATTTTATCTCACATTTAGTGATGTTGCGTGACCTGCCGAGCAGGGCCGCGCAGAGACCTCTGGGGGGGCAGGGGCCCTGAATTCAGACTCACCTAATAACTGTGTGGTTGTCGGAGGACTGCTCCACTTCCTCCAGAGGGCAGAGCCGCCGTCTGGAGGAAGTTGTGCTGTATGTTGACTGCATGTCATACTGCACAACAACATGGATCTTCCTCTTCAGCTTGCTGGCTCGCCATCTTTTTTGCCTCCTCATAACAAATATAGCATCTAGGTCTTTGATATTTATAAGGTACAGGAAGCTCTGCAAAATGCACCGATGTTTTCTTATCACTTTTTTCCGGAGGAGACGTTGAGTGGTGGGGGCACAGATGTTCGGTGTCTTCCCAAGCCGGGGAAGTTTCTTCTTCGGGATCAGCGACATCTGATCCCTTTTCCATCAAATCGGATGGTGAGTTTTCAGCCGGTTTAGGCTGAAAACTCACGCAATCCTCTTCAGATGTTTCTACCTCTTCTGAGGTTTCCCCGGCCAGGGAGGTTTGTTTTCAAGCTGGATTAAAAAGAAAGGCGTCAAAATCATCATAATTGGCGTCGTCTTGATGGCTACTTGTCTCAAACGTGATGTGAGGAAGGGGTTTGTTGCACACCTTCCTCACACCAGTTGTAATGAGGTAGCCTGCGCCGAAAGAGAGGGGGAAAAACAGTCACTAAAACGTTTTCCATTGTAGAAATATCGTTGAAAAAACAAAGAGTCAAAGGTCAAAGAGTTGCTCGTCTCCTACTTGATACTTTGAGACGGAAGCATTTATAACCCTAGATGCTCTCTGATCTATGTGACGTAGATCTGTGTTATAGACAGTGAGGCCAGAGCTACGACGAAATCACTGTGGTTCCTAGTACCACAGTGCTAGGAACCACGTAACTTAGCTCTACATGCAAATGTCTTGCTTCTGATCGTTGCTATGGAAACGGTCAGATCAATTCTGCAGAACTGATTAATCATGACGGATGTTGGAAGTGTAGATTTCAGGAGGCTACAAATTAAAACTGGGATTTTAATAGTCAAATATTAAGTTCAGATTGAGAGTGGTATAATTAAACCATTCATTTAAGTAGAGCTTTTTAATCATTCTATAAGCTTTATAATTTGAACAGGTTTAAAAATGAACAAAATATTCATA